>OY997268.1:205878374-206418374 GCA_963921465.1 Triticum timopheevii
AATCGGGAACGTAGGGGTAAGCACAGGAGCCAGGCAACCCAGCTTGGCCAAAACTTAAGTCATATCGATGCATATAATGGCGAGTAAAAGGTACATGTGGAAGCTTGACACATGTGCTGGGTATAAAACCCGTATAATTGAGCTTCTGTAAAAGAAGCCCCCAGGAATAATGAGTGCGGATGGCACATCATGCGTATGCAAAGAATGCAAAAATAGGCCCGGAAGGGCTTTTAAGTGAAAAGGATAAAAAGAGAAACAAAAGACAACCGAAGTGTAAAAGTTTGGATGGGGGAAGGGGACGAACTCTTAGTCCGGCGCTAGGCATAGAATCGTCGGAGGCGGGCTGCGTTCCGTGGGTTCGGCTCGAGTCAGTGATCCGACGCATTTCGTAGACGGTATGGTCCGCCGGTCAGTACTTGATCGATAATGAAGGGGCCCTCCCATTTGGGCTTGAGCTTGTCCTTTTTCTTGTCCGGCAGGCGTAGAACTAGTTCACCAACGTTGTAAGTCTTGGCCCGTACTTCTCTGCTTTGATATCTTCGGGCCTGCTGCTGATAGAATGCGGAACGAGCCTTCGCGACGTCACGTTCTTCCTCCAATGTGTCCAAGCTGTCCTGCCGATCAAGCTCGGCCTCTCTTTCCTCATACATGCGCACTCGAGGTGAGTCATGAATAATGTCACATGGCAAGACTGCCTCTGCGCCGTATACCATTAAAAATGGTGTGAATCCGGTAGTACGGTTAGGCGTTGTCCGCAGCCCCCAGAGTACGGAGTCGAGCTCCTCGACCCATTGTGTGTCAGATTTAGCGAGTGACCTCACTAGTCTGGGTTTGATGCCGCTCATTATTAGACCATTTGCTCTTTCCACTTGACCGTTGGTTTGAGGGTGATAGACTGACGCATAGTCGAGCTTGATGCCCATATTTTTGCACCATGACTTAACCTCGTCGGCTGTGAAGTTGGTGCCGTTGTCGGTGATGATGCTGTGGGGGACTCTGTAACGGTGTACCACCCCTGATATAAAGTCTATCACTGGTCCGGACTCTGCCGTTTTGACCGGTTTGGCCTCTATCCATTTGGTGAACTTATCCACCATGACCAATAGGTACTTTTTCTTGTGGGTTCCCCCTTTAAGGGGTCCAACCATGTCAAGCCCCCAGACCGCGAACGGCCAGGTAATGGGTATGGTTTTGAGGGCGGTGGGTGGCATATGGCTCTGATTAGCAAAGAGCTGACAACCAACGCATCGCTGGACCAAGTCCTGTGCGTCTGCCCGAGCCGTCGGCCAATAAAATCCTGTACGAAATGCCTTTCCTACAAGGGCCCGGGCTGCTGCGTGGTGTCCGCCTAGTCCAGCGTGAATTTCAGCCAGGAGGTTTCGCCCTTCTTCTTCGGAGATACACCTTTGAAGGACTCCGGTGGTACTTTTCTTATAAAGTTCTCCCTCATGGACCTTGTAGGCCTTCAATCGCCGGACTATGCAGCGGGCCTCATTTTGGTCTTCGGGAAGTTCCTGCCTAAGTAAGTAGGCTAGGAAAGGTTCTGTCCATGCGGCGATTACTGCCATTATGACGTGGGCGGAGGGTGTTATGTCGTCTGCCGAATCACCGGTTGGTGCGGTTTTCTCCGGTTTGTAGCTACCGGGCTCCTCTTCCCATAGTACGGATGGCTTGAAGAGCTGTTCCAGGAAGATATTTGGAGGGACAGCATCATGTCTCGCACCAATGCGTGCCAGGACGTCGGCCGCTTGGTTATTATCTCGGGCTATGTGATGGAATTCGAGTCCTTCAAACCGAGCTGACATTTTTAGGACAGTGTTGCGATATGCTGCCATTTTCGGATCCTTGGCGTCGAAGTCTCCATTTATTTGGGATATTGCAAGGTTTGAGTCCCCGCGCACCTCTAGGCGTTGAATGCCCATGGAGACCGCCCTCCGGAGACCATGTAACAGGGCCTCGTATTCGGCTGCATTGTTGGAGTCCGTGTACATTATTTGAAGTACATACTGGACTGTATCTCCAGTGGGGGACGTCAGTACGACGCCAGCCCCCAGTCCGGCCAACATTTTGCAGCCGTCGAAATGCATAGTCCCATTGGAGTACGCGCCATACTCTTTAGGGAGTTCGGCTTCAGTCCATTCGGCGATGAAGTCAGCCAAAACTTGTGACTTTATAGCTCGTCGAGGTTTGTAAGTGATCTCGAATGGTAAGAGCTCAATGGCCCATTTTGCTATCCTGCCCGTTGCGTCGCGGTTATTTATAATGTCATTGAGTGGTACTTCAGAGGCCACTATTATCGAGCACTCTTGAAAGTAGTGCCGGAGCTTTCAAGACGCCATGAACACCGCATATGCTATCTTCTGATAGTGCGGGTAACGGGATTTGCAGGGGGTTAACACAGTGGATACATAATACACTGGTTTTTGAAGAGGGAATTTATGCCCTTCTGTCGCTCGTTCGACGACGAGGACTGCGCTTACAACTTGATGTGTTGCTGCGATGTATAACAACATTGGTTCGCCCAGAGTGGGCGCAGCCAGGACCGGATTCGTTGCCAGTATGGCCTTTATTTCTTCGAGTCCAGCAGTGGCAACATCCTTCCACTCGAAGTGTTCGGTGCGCCTGAGGAGGCGATAGAGGGGCAACGCCTTTTCTCCTAAACGGGAGATAAAGCGGCTTAAGGCTGCCACGCATCCTGTTAATTTTTGTATTTGTTTGAGGTCTTTTGGAATATCCAATTGTGACAGAGCTCGGATTTTGGCCGGATTTGCTTCAATTCCTCTACTGGATATGATGAAGCCCAGCAGCTTTCCGGCTGGTACGCCGAAAACGCATTTTTCCGGATTCAGCTTGATGTCATATGCTCTGAGGTTGTCGAATGTGAGCCTCAAATCGTCTACTAAAGTTTCGACGTGTTTTGTTTTGACGACTACGTCGTCTACGTATGCCTCGACTGTTTTGCCGATCTGGGTGGCCAGACACGTTTGAATCATGCGCTGATATGTTGCGCCAGCGTTTTTGAGTCCGAAGGGCATCGTGTTGAAGCAGAATGGTCCATATGGAGTGATAAATGCCGTTGCGGCTTGGTCTGCTTCCACCATCTTGTCCAGGAAGCACAACGAATCGTGCCCTGCTGTGGCATCGATAATTTGATCGATGCGGGAGAGAGGGAAGGGATCCTTTGGGCAAGCTTTATTGAGGTCTTTAAAATCGACACAGAGGCGCCAGGATTTATCCTTCTTTGGTACCATCACCAAATTTGCTAGCCAGTCCGGATGTTTGATATCGCTAATGAATCCGGCTTCCAATAGTTTGGCTAGCTCTTCTCCCATTGCCTGTCTTTTGGGCTCGGAAAATCGTCGAAGAGCCTGTTTGACTGGCTTGAACCCTTTTAGGATGTTTAGGCTGTGTTCTGCCAACCTGCGAGGGATTCCTGGCATGTCCGAAGGATGCCAGGCGAAGATATCCCAATTATCCCGAAGGAATTCGCGCAGTGCGGCATCTACTTCGGGGTTCAACTGTGCCCTGATGGAGGCCGTCTTTGTTGGGTCCGCTGGATGGACCTGGAATTTTATTATCTCGTCTGCTGGTTTGAAGGAGGTGGACTTGGATCTTTTATCGAGTATCACATCGTCCCTGTTCACCGTAGAGCGCAGCGCGGTGAGTTCCTCTGCCGCTAAGGCTACGGATAGTGCCTCGAGGGCTAGTGCGGCTGTCTTGTTTTCGGCGTGGAGTGTTATGTCCGGATCACTAGCGAGAGTGATTATTCCGCTGGGCCCAGGCATTTTGAGCTTCATGTACCCGTAATGAGGTATTGCTCGAAAAATTGTGAATGCCTCTCATCCTAATATGGCGTGATACCCACTGCTGAACGAGGCCACCTGGAACGTGACTTCTTCGGATCTGTAATTGTCCGGAGAGCCGAACACCACATCGAGTGTGATTTTTCCGGTGCAGCGCGCTTCCCGGCTAGGGATTATTCCTCTAAAGGTTGTGCTGCTTCGCTCAATACGGCTCCAATCGATTTCCATTTTTCGCAGAGTTTCCTCGTAAATGAGGTTTAGTCTGCTGCCGCCGTCCATGAGGACTTTTGTCAGTCGAAAGCCGTCCACTATGGGACTAAGTACCAGTGCGGCTGGGGCTCTGGTTGTTCGGAATGTGGGCTCGTCGCTGCCATTGAAGGTAATAGCTGTGTCGCTCCATGGATTTGCTGTTGCTACTTGGTAGACTTCGGCGAGTTCGCGGATTGATCGTTTTCGCATATTATTTGATGCGAAAGTCTCGAAGACTATTGATACCGTGCTGGTATTGTTGGAGTGGTTTCCCGGAGCTAGAAGCTCTTCGCCACTTTTGGCCGCCTGCCGTAATATCCAACATGCTCGAAGGCTATGTGTTGGGACGGCTCCCTCTGTATTATGAAGCTTACAGGGTCCATTGAGCCATCCCTCCAGTACGGCGTGGTTTCCCTTATTGGGTTTTTGTTTTTTCGTTTTTGCATCTGGGGCCTAAGTGTAAGGCGCCCTTTTACTGCGGACTGGGTTTGGGGCCGGATTATCCCAAAATTGATTTTCGGTTTTCCGGAAACTATCCATCGCACAGTACTTTCGTTCAATGGATGCCAGATCGGTGAAGCGCGTAATTTTGCGACGATCAATGGCGTTTAGTATTCCCTTGTCCGTGCAGTTATTGCGGAAGATTGATATTGCGTTTTCCTCTCAGCAGTCCTTTATCCTGTCCATAACCAGGAGGAATCTGGCCCAGTAGTGATGCACTGTTTCTGTAGGCTCTTGCCGTATTAGGGATAGATCGCATATGTCTGGGCGGGTGGGTGGAATAAAATCTGGATCCCTGCCCATCTTGAGGCTCAAAGGCCAAGGGGTTTCCGAATTCAGAAGTGTGGTTTGCTGGGGACAATCCAGCGGGTCCGGGGCGATGCATGATTTTAAGTTCAATGCTCGATCGAAGTCCATCTCCCCGCGGGAATCCGGCATGGAGGGTTCGGGAATCCGGACATGAATTGTTTTCAACACTGGCAAAGAGTTGCCGTATTGCTCCTCTACCACTGCGATGTGGTGGGTGGCCTGGGGAGAGTTAATCTCTCTCAGATCGGTTTTAAGCCCAATCTGGTTGTAGTCCGTAGCGACTCCCAGGGCGGCGATGCGATCCAAGAGCTCGTTTACAGACAAGAGATCTATTGGATCTAACTGTTCGGCAGCTATAGGGCTGACGCGAAGATTGCTTTCGGCGACTTGAGAAGTCATTGCCGAAGCGGTGGCCGGACAGGCGGTCATGAGAAAACCACCAAGCCGGATAGTTTGGCCGGCGGCCAAGGCACCTCCGGCGAAAACGCCGTCTTTGAAGACGGGTGGAGGCATCCGCTCTATCGGTGATGACACAGGGGAACTCTCATTGAAAGCACCAATGTCGGTGTCAAAACCGGCGGATCTCGGGTAGGGGGTCCCGAACTGTGCGTCTAGGCGGATGGTAACAGGAGACGAGGGACACGATGTTTTTACCTAGGTTCGGGCCCTCTTGATGCAGGTAAAACCCTACGTCCTGCTTGATTAATATTGATGATATGGGTAGTACAAGAGTAGATCTACCACGAGATCAAGGAGGCTAAACCCTAGAAGCTAGCCTATTGAATGATTGTTGTAATGTATGTTGTCCTACGGACTAAAGCCCTCCGGTTTATATAGACACCGGAGAGGGCTAGGGTTACACAGAGTCGGTTACAATGGTAGGAGATCCACATATCCGTATTGCCAAGCTTGCCTTCCACGCCAAGGAAAGTCCCATCCGGACACGGGACGGAGTCTTCAATCTTGTATCTTCGTAGTCTTGGAGTCCGGCGGATATTGATAGTCCGGCTGTCTGGACACCCCCTAGTCCAGGACTCCCTCAGTCAGAATATCCAATGAGATCAAAAACAGAGCCCTTGGGGTTCCATAATCCTAGTGGTGATGTGTGAGCTAGATATCGAAGAATATGCTTCACAGCCTTATGGTGTGATTCCTTCGGTGCAGCTTGAAATCGGGCACACATGCAAACACTAAGCATTATATCTGGCCTAGATGCACATAAGTACAATAAAGAACCAATCATGGAGCGGTATACCTTGTGATCGAAGTCAATACCATTTTCATCAGTGCATAGATGGTCATTTGTGGGCATAGGAATTTTGACGCCTTTGCAATCTTGCATGCCGAATTTCCTCAGTACATCTTTGAGGTATTTCTCCTGAGATATGAATATGCCATTGCGCTGCTGACGAATTTGAAGACCACGCCCGAGGGGCTTGCTTAAGGCCATACAGGGCCTTATTAAGTCTGAAGACTTTGTCAGGATTCTTTGGATCTTCAAAACCTGGGGGTTGAGCAACATATACTTCTTCCTCAAGCTTACCATTCAGGAATGCACTTTTCACATCCATTTGATATAAGATGATATCATGATGGTTAGCGTAAGCAAGTATATGCGAATAGCCTCAAGTCTAGCAATAGGTGCAAAAGTTTCATCGAAATCAATTCCTTCAACCTGTGTGTAGCCTTGAGCTACTAGTCGTGCCTTATTCCTCACCACAAGGCCATTTTCATCTTGCTTATTGCGGTAGATCCACTTTGCGCCAATGATATTATGCTTGCGAGGATCTGGGCGATTGACCAATTCCCAGACATTGTTAAGCTCGAATTGATGTAATTCTTCTTGCATAGCCTGAATCCACTCCGGCTCCAGAAATGCTTCATCTACCTTAGTGGGCTCTGTGATAGAGACAAAAGCATAGTGCCCACAAAAGTTAGATAAATGTGAAGCTTTTGAGCGTGTGAGAGGACCTGGTGCGCTAATGTCATCGATGATCTTCTCCACTTGCACTTCTTTTGCAACGCGAGGATGAGCTGGTTGTCGCTGAGGAATTTGATCAGCATTTTCTTCAGCACCATTTTCCTCATCATGTTCTTCAGGTGCATCAGCTCGACATTCTTCATGAGCAGGAATGAATTCTTCAGCAGATTCTTCAGTAGGAATGACATCCTCAGTTGCCTTGAACTAGATAGAATCCTCAGGTGCTGGTTCATCTAACACAGAAGGTAGGTGCTCTCTTTGCGAGCCATTAGTTTCATCGAACCGCACATCTACAGTGTCAACAATCTTGTGAAGAATAATGTTGAAGACTCTGTAGGTGTGCGAGTCCTTTCCGTAACCAAGCATAAAACCCTCATGTGCTTTCGGTGCAAATTTAGAGTTGTGGTGAGGATCTCTAATCCAACATTTAGCACCGAAGACTTTGAAATAACTCACATTGGGTTTCTTGTCAGTGAGGAGTTCATAGGCCGTCTTCTTGAAGAATTTGTGAAGATATACTCTGTTGATGATGTGGCACGCAGTATCAATTGCATCAATCCAAAAACGCTGAGGCATTTTGTATTCATCAAGCATAGTGCGAGCCATCTCAACAAGAGTTCTGTTCTTGCGTTCCACGACGCCATTTTGCTGAGGAGTATAGGGAGCAGATAACTCATGAGTAATACCAAGTTCATCAAGATAGGCATCAAGACCGGAATTCTTGAACTCAGTTCCATTGTCACTTCTGATGTGCTTGATCTTCACACCAAAGTTGGTTGAAGCCCTCGAGGAAAATCGTTTGAAGACTTCCTGCACTTCATGTTTGTAAGTAACAATGTGTACCCATGTATATCGAGAGTAATCATCAACAATGACAAAACCATATAGAGATGCATCATTAGTGACTGCTGAGTAATGATTAGGTCCGAAGAGGTCCAGGTGAAGCAATTCGAATGGACGGGTAGTGGTGATGATAGTCTTCGCTGGATGCTTGGCCTTGGTCATTTTTCCAGCTTCACAGGCTCCGCATAAGTGATCCTTGAGGATTTTGACATTCTCAATGCCAATGACATGCTTCTTCTTTGCAAGCGTGTGCAAATTCCTCATGCCTGCGTGACCAAGTCGTCGATGCCATAGCCAGCCTTCTGAAGCTTTTGCAAGTAGACACACGGCTGGTTGTGGTCCTGTAGAGAAATCAACAATATACAGATCTCCTCTCCTAAAGCCTTCGAAGACTTTGGAATTGTCAGCTTCCATTATCACAACACAGCGATACTTGCCAAAGACAACAACCATATCAAGATCACAAAGCATTGAGACTGACATGAGATTGTATCCTAAGGACTCAACAAGCATGACTTTGTCCATGTGTTTATCCTTAGAGATTGCAAGCTTACCCAAACCCAATACCTGACTTTTGCCTTTGTCAGCAAAGATGATATGCTTCAGAGGTGACGGTGATAAAGGAGCGTCCATCAATAGATTCTTGTCACCAGTCATGTGATTCGTACATCCACTATCGAGGACCCATTTAGTAGTTTTGGGTTGATCATCCTGCAGATGAATTAGTGTAGCTTACAATCTCATATGCTTCATCAGTGAAGAATATGATATCAAGTTCATCAGATGAATTTCATCAAGCAGTAAATAGATATAGCAGTATGAGGACGTGTGAAATGAAAGTTCATTTCATCATGATTCGCCTGCGTCCATTCAGGCAATTTTGTCAGGTCCCCAGCAAATTCTTCAGACGTTAAAGCACGTCTGGAGACCTGACCCTGTAGAAGAGATTAGTTCTTTTTCTTCACCACCCACATCTGGAGGGGTGGCAAAGAATTCATCACTCTGCGAGCACCATATGAGAAAGGTGGCAAAGATGCCAAACCGTTTCGTTTCACATAAGAGGGGTTAGGGTAAGCATATGAATAAGCAGAGTAATTCTTCGAGGACTTATGAACATAATGGTTTGAAGAATAATGCACATATTCATAGCCCTTAGCTCTACCCTGCGAGACAGAGTTGTTAGCACGATGATAATCATACGAGGACTTTGATCCTTTTGAGGAATTTGATCCATGTGAGGACTTGGATCCATATGAAGAATTTGGTCCATATGAAGAATTCGATCTGGGGTTCCTGTTCTTCACATGTGGTGTCATGAGGACATTCACCTGAAGACTTTCAACATAACTTTTGGGAACCCAGATTTTCTTCATAGGGGAACCGTTCCTGCAGTTAGTGCCAACATATCTAGAAAATACTTCACCATTCTGATTTTTGAACAGTTTATAGTTGGAGTCAAATGACTCATCAGAAGAATGAGGAGATTCACATGTAAAGCCAGATAAGTTAGATGGATCAACTAGAGGTCCCTTTGCAGCAACCCATGAGGTTTTGGGGTACTGCTCAGGCTTCCAATATGTTCCATCAGCATTGAGTTTCCTCTCAAAGGCAATACCTCTTTCCTAGGGTTTCTGTTGAGGATCTGCTTTTTAAGCACATCACAAAGTGTCTGATGCCCTTTCAGGCTTTTGTACATGCCTGTCATGTACAATTCCTTCAGCCCTGCATTGTCAGTGATACTAGCAATGTCCTCAGATGAGGAATTAGTGGTAGCAGAGGCAGATGAAGAATTTGTAACAGTTGAAGCATTTGAACATTCAGGTGAAGAATTAGCAGATTCACGTTCAATGCACTTTAAGCATGGAGGAACAAATTCTTCCTGAGAAGCACTGATTTGTTAAGCTAGTAATGAATCGCGCTCCTTCTGAAGATCTTCATAACACACTATTAGCTTTTCAAGATCTTCCTTTCTTTGAAGAGATTCAGAGGAAAGCTTCTCGTGATCTTGCTTTTCTTGAAGAAATTCATAAGAAAGTTTCTCATGATCAGATAAGAGAGTGTTATGATGACTTTGAAGGTTATCAAACCTAGACTGAAGTCTCTGAAGATTTTCAGTCAGGGCTTTAGTGCGATCCATTTCTTCACCCAACATATCATCACTTTTGTCTAGCATGTTTTGAACCTTTTCAAAAGCCCGTTGTTGCTTTACAGCAATCTTGGCAAGTTTAGAGTAGCTGGGTTTGAGATCCTCATCAAATTCATTTTAACTGGATTCAGAGGAGTTGTATTTGAGTACCTTTGCACCTTTCGCAATGAAGCAATAGGTGGGAGCGTAGCCATCGTTATCTTCATCAGGCTTGTCGGTGGGGTCAGTTTCTTCAGTGTTGAAGATGGACTTGCTGACGAAAGCAGTAGCAAAGGCCAGACTCGCCACACCAGATTCAGATTCTTCAGATGCCTCCTCTTCCTCATTTTCCTCAGATTCAGCTTCAGAGTCCATTTCCTAGCCAATGAATGCCCGAGCCTTCTTGGAGCTGCTCTTCTTGTGAGATGAAGACTTCGAGGATTTTGATGACGAAGATTTTGACGATTTCTTCTTCCTCTTTGCATCATCAGAACTGTAATCCTTGTATTTCTTCTTCTTCATTTCCTTTTCCCACTGAGGACAATCTTGGATATAGTGACCAGGTTTCTTGCATTTGTGGCACAGCCTTCTCTTATAGTCACTGGATGAGGAATCACTGCTTCTTGAGTATTTTCCAAAGCGACCACGTCTTGAGAACTTCTGGAATTTCTTCACGAGCAGTGCTAGCTCCTGGCTCAATTCTTCAGGATCACCAAGGCTACTACCAGAATCCTCATATTCAGAGTCAGACACAGCCTTGGCCTTCAGGGCACGTGGTTTGCCATAGTTTGAACCATAGAGATCTCTTTTTTCAGCAAGCTGGAACTCGTGAGTATTTAGCCTTTCGAGGATATCAGCAGGATCAAGAGACTTGTAGTCAGCACGTTCTTGTATCATCAGTCCCAGAGTATCAAATGAGGAATCAAGCGATCTCAACAGTTTCTTCACCACCTCATGATCAGTGATGTCAGTGGCACCGAGGGCTTGAAGCTCATTTGAGATGTCAGTGAGGCGATCAAAGATTTGTTGGACATTTTCATTGTCGAGTCTTTTGAAGCGGTTGAAGAGATTCCGAAGAACATCAACTCGAGAGTCACGCTGAGTTGAGACTCCTTCATTTACTTTGGACAGCCTATCCCAGATAAGCTTAGCAGTTTCCAAAGCACTCACTCTTCCATACTGTCCTTTGCTCAGATGGCCACATATGATATTCTTCGCTTGAGAATCGAGTTGCTTGAATCTCTTCACATCGGTAGAGTTCAGTGAGGGTGAGACAGAGGGAACACCATTTTCCACAACATACCAGAGAACATTATCAATTGCCTCAAGATGCATTCGCATCTTGTTCTTCCAGTAGGGGTAGTCCGTCCCATCAAAGGTAGGACACCCAGCCGAGACCTTGATCATACCTGCGGTCGACATAACTAAAACTCCAGGCGGTTAAACCAAAATCACACAGAAAAAGGGAGTACCTTGCTCTGATACCAATTGAAAGTGCGTTATATCGACTAGAGGGGGGTGAATAGGTGATTTTTATGAATTCTTCACTTAGGAATTTGCTGGTGAGGAAATTCCTTAGCGAAGAACTACTTGCAGCGGAATAAGTACTCAGAAGTAAGCATAACAGAATACACGCATGGTCATCATGATGAAATGAAGACAAGCACAGAGTACAGAAAGCGTAATCACAAGATAACACAAGATGAAGACAAACAGACTGAAGAAATTGAACTGAGGAAATTGAGAAAGTCTTCAGTCAAAGTCTTCAAACACAGATATGAACAAACACTCAACGCAGTAATGAGGAAATGAAAGGGTTGAGGAGATAGAACCAGTTAGTTGGTGAAGACAATGATTTGGTAAACCAGTTCCAACTGCTGTCTCAGTTGTACGTCTGGTTGGAGCGGCTGAGTATTTAAACTCGAGGACACGCAGTCCCGGACACCCAGTCACTGAGCCGCAACTCAGGACACCCAGTCCTCACCGTATTCTCCTTGAACTAAGACCACGCAGGCCTCGTCCAATCACTCGTGGTAAGTCTTCAGGTGACTTCCAAACCTTCACAGACTTGGTCACTCGGCGATCCACAATTCCTCTTGGATGCTCTAGACCTTGACGCCTAACCATCTGGAAGAAGCACAGTCTTCAAAGGTAACAAGCGTCGGATCCACGCAGGATCAATTTCTTTAGTGATGCTCAATCACTTGGGTTTGTGGGGGTTTGGTTTTGGGATTTTCCTCACTTGATGATTTTTGCTCAAAGTCCTCGGAGGATGGGTTGCTCCCAAATGACAAGTGTCAAGTTCTCTCAGAGCAGCCAACCAGCTAGTGGTTGTAGGGGGCGGCTATTTATAGCCTAGGGAGCAGCCCGACATGATAAGACATAAATGCCATTCAATGATATGACCGTTAGGTGGATAAGATATTTTGGGACAGCCGGCGTGCAGCACAGCAACGGTCGGAAATTTGACTCTCAAATTCCTCAGGGCTATCATGTTCCTCACTGTGTAGGCAATTCGCACTGGCGAATTCCTAACTCCTCAGTCAGAACAAAGTCCTCAGTGACTATAAGAACTACGTCTCTGTCATTGAAGAAATTGACTGAACTGTATGAGATTTCCAATGGCTTCACTCGAAGGGATTGGTAGGTGTAGGATTTTGAGTTGAGCATCACATGGAAATTTTTCCTTAGTATTTCCTTGACCCCCTTTAACAATACGGTGTTTCCTATGACTCAAGAAAGAGAAAAATGAAACTATGAAAACAAAAGTCTTCACGCTTCATTGTCACGCCCAATATGCGACCCTATCCAAAAGGAACTCGAAGGTCCCACCAAGGTTAGACCCGCATATTGGAACGCTTTTGCAAGGTGGATATCATTACATCAACATTACATAATAGATGGGGATACATACAAAAGGCATACAATGCCACACGAA
Source organism: Triticum timopheevii (assembly GCA_963921465.1). Taxonomy (NCBI): domain Eukaryota; kingdom Viridiplantae; phylum Streptophyta; class Magnoliopsida; order Poales; family Poaceae; genus Triticum; species Triticum timopheevii. Next base: position 205,891,124 of record OY997268.1, read on the forward strand.
TACACCATCACATCATACATAAGATCAACATCCGACTACGGATGAAACACAAACAGAAACTCAAACGACATCCACCCTGCTAGCCCAGGCTGCCGACCTGGAACCTATCCCCTGATCGAAGAAGAAGCAGAAGAAGAACTCCAAAACAAGCAAACTTCACTCTCACGTCAAGATCATCGCAAAACCTGTACCTGCAACTGTTGTTGTAGTAATCTGTGAGCCACGAGGACTCAGCAATCCCATTACCATGGGTATCAAGACTAGCAAAGCTTAATGGTAAAGGAAGGGGTAAAGTGGTGAGGTTGCAGCAGCGACTAAGCATATAGGGTGGCTAACATACGCAAATAAGAGCGAGAAGAGAGCAAATGGAACGGTCGTGAAGCTAGCAATGATCAAGAGGTGATCCTGAACTCCTACTTACGTCAATCATAACACAGAAACCGTGTTCACTTCCCGGACTCCGCCGAGAAGAGACCATCACGGCTACACACACGGTTGATGCATTTTAATTCGGATCTGGTGTCAAGTTATCTACAACCGGACATTAACAAATTCCCATCTGCCACATAACCGCGGGCACGGCTCTCGAAAGTTTATACCCTCCAGGGGTGTCCCAACTTAGCCCATGATAAGCTCTCGCGATCAACGAAGGATATACCTTCTCCCAAGAAGACCCGATCAATCTCGGAATCCTGGTTTACAAGATATTTGACAATGGTAAAACAAAACCAGCAAGACCGCCCGATGCGCCGACATCCCGATAGGAGCTGCACATATCTCGTTCTCAGGGCAACACCGGATGAACACTACGTACAACTAAAACCAGACCTCAAGTTTCCCCGAGGTGGCGCTGCAAGTGGCTCTAGTTTGGACCAACACTTAGACAAGCATTGGCCCGGGGGGCTGAATAAGGATGACCCTTGGGTTAATTACTCCCAAGGGAAAAGTAGGAGGTGGTGAGGCAAATGGTAAAACCAAGATTGGGCCTTGCTGGAGGAGTTTTATTCAAAGCGAACTGTCAAGGGGGTCCCATAAATCACCCGACCGCGTAAGGAACGCAAAATCCGGGAACATAATACCGGTATGACGGAAACTAGGGCGGCAAGAGTGGAACAAAACACCAGGCATAAGGCCGAGCCTTCCACCCTTTACCAAGTATATAGATGCATTAATAATATAAGAGATATTGTGATATCCCAACAAAACCCTGTCCACCATGGAGCAATCTTCAACTTCACCTGCAACTAACAACGCTATAAGAGGAGCTGAGCAAAGCGGTAACATAGCCAAACAACGGTTTGCTAGGAAGGGTGTCAAAGGTTAGAGGTTCATGGCAATTTGGGAGGCTTGAAGAGCAAATGATAGGTAGCGCAGCAAAGCGATAGAACGAAGCAACTAGCATAGCAATGATAGTAGTGAGATCCAGGGTAGCGGTCATCTTGCCTGAAATCCCACAAGAAAGAAGAACGAGTCCATGAAGAAGATGAAGCCACGAAGACGAACCAAGCGTAGACGAACGCATCCTCACGATCGCAACAAAACGGGAACTATCAAGAAGAAGCACACAGCATGGTAAACACACCACACATGAACAAGACAAGATGCACAACAAGCATGATGCATGACAAAGCTACATGAAGCTACTCATGGCAAGAGATGATGCAAACAAGAACAACACATCAAGGCAAGTTTAAATGAGGCCGGGAACAACATATAACAATTCCGGTAAGTCCTCATATGTGAATTTCAAAATGGGTCCAGAACTGAATAAACCTTATGTTCAAGTTGTTAAACAACAAGTTAAGATGCACCAAGATGATCTACACGAAATTCTAGTCAAGTTACATATGAAGTTCATTAGATTCGGAGCTACGGCCTAGAAGATATGAGCAAAACAAGTTAAACATGGCATTGATGCAAAATGCATACAAACATCAAGCAAACACCTCAAACATGAAGCTACATACAAAATCAAGCAAGTTTCATATAGAGCACACTCAAAACGGAGCAACGGTTCAACACATGCACACTATACAAGTCATAACAACAATCTGTCCAAAACAGCAACAAGGCATATTGCAAGCATCAAAACAATATGCTACAGCATCCCAACACAATAACAAAAGGCATGGTCATGAAGTACTGGTAAAGCATAACAAAACATGAACACTGAGCTATCTCTAGAAATCACTAGAACATGCTCAAAAGGACATGGGAAAATTGCAAATAATAACAGTTTCAGACTTATCAGGAAATAACATCAGGTTGCAATGTTTAGAGCTATCAAACAACATGTTACAGGAACTTATCATGGCAAACAAAGGCATGGCATGAATCTACTAATTGCATAGAACAAAAGACCCTTACTGACCATGAGCCAAAAAGGCACAGAAAATAGGATGGCACCCATGTAAACATGGCAAGTTATATTACAGATTCATACATGGCAGGAAAAATAATAAGTAGGCATGTTGGTGAGCTTGAACCACTCACCACAGAGCAATATATGGTATGGCAAGGCAACCAACAGTAATAAGACATGTTTATGAAGCTAAGCATGGCAATATCAAGGTCATAGGGTGCATGGATCACTAGCAAACAATCATGGAAACATTGAACTTAATGTTAACAGGCTGACAGCAACATCATTTAGCAAATTTTGGAGCAAGATAACAACATGATACAGCAGGCTATAAATGCAACCAGGGGCATGAATGGATAGAGCAAGACATGTATATCAAATCATCCTTAGTGAACATCTCCAAAATAATGCACGAAATGACTTGTAGCAGCAGGTTAACATAGCAACAAAAGATAACAGAATCTGTCAGGAAAACAGCAACAGCAAGTATCCTACTTAGCAAGCTCGATGCACTCACTACACAAGTCACAAAAATACATGGCATACACCCCTGGAAATATGGCATGGCATAGATCAAAACGCATGTAGACATCAACCTCATAGGATGCACACATCAATCATGGCAAAAATGACAAATGAGCAAGTTATAACAGTTTCAGCAGATTAACATCAACGTGCACTCTTCCAACAGCATTTCGGGCATCAAGATGAGCTCAAATGAAAATGATGCAATGGAACGAAATTAAGTACTCGTCGAGATGAACAATTTGACGTATTACACGCACAAAACGGAGCTACAGGTGCAGAGTTATGATGCAATTAATATGGCATGGTAATGTGAAAATTCGGCGACTTAGGCATTTCGGGGTCAACCTGCCAGATCTGCACGGACTTCGAGGCGAGGCGGTTCTCGCCGGAAAACACGCCGGAGTTGGAGGAGACGATGAAGACGGGCGGATCCGGGCCGGATCTCGCCGGATCCGGCCGGATCCCGGCGTGGGGCGGCGCGGGGAGGCACGGGGGCGGCGGGGCGCGGGCCCGGCGCAGCGGCGGCGAGGCCGCAGCCGGCGGCGGCAGCGCGGGCGGAGCACGACGGCGGGGAGATGGCGCACGCGGGTCGGGGCGCGACCCAGATCGGGCCCGGGGCGGGCCGGCCTCGGGCCCCGACGGGCCTGGCGGCGGGGCGCGGCGGCTGGCGGCGGGGAGCGCCACGTGGCGGCTTCCTGTTGGTTGGAGGCGACGGCGGCCGATGTGTCCGGCGCGAACGGACGCGTCCGGCGGCGGGAGGTGAGGGGAGCTAGGGTTTTGCCCGAAAATGGAGGGGAAGGGGGCGTTTTTATAGGTAGAGGGAGCTAGAGGAGTCCAAATGAGGAGCGGTTTTCGCCCACACTATCGTGATCGAACGATCAAGAGCATGGAGGGGAGTTAGATGGGTTTTGGGCCACTTTGGAAGGGGTGTTGGGCTGCAAACAAAAGAGGCTTTTACGGTTACCCAGTTAACCGTTGGAGTATCAAACGACCTCCAAATGGCATGAAACTTGACAGGCGGTCTACCGGTGGTATACCAAGGCCGCTTGGCAAACCTCGGTCCATTCCGAGAACGTCGAACACCCGCACTCGAAAAGAGTCAAGAAGGGGACGCCGGATGACATAGGAGTGCTGGATTGCAAAACGGACAATGGGGAAAAGGCTCGGATGCAAGAAACGAACACGCATGCAAAATGAGATGCACATGATGACATGATATGAAATGCATATGATGACATGGCAAAGTGCAACACGCAAGCAAAAGACAAGGCAACTACGGCGAATAACTGGCGGACACCTGGCGCAACGAATCCGGGGCGTTACAACACTCCTCCACTAACAAGAGATCTCGTCCCGAGATCTTAGGACCGAGACGGAAGGGAAAGGGGATGAGGTGAAACCAGACCTGAAGAGAAAAAGCAAAGAACCGAGAGCACTCGAGAAGAAGAGAGGAACGAGGAGAATGACGAGAATCGAAAGCTCGCGGAATCAGATAGACTATGAAACGACTCGTTCTAACCGGAGTGGTTAGAATGAGAAATGAAACGGATAAGACTGAAAGGATTTAGGTAGCACTCCGGCTGAAAATGGGAGGATTAGAACGAACTTGAGAGGATGGAATGGTACTTGATGAACTCTTGAAGAATGAATTAAATCATGAAGAATCGCCATGAAGTACTCCGGTAAAATAAAGGATGATGAGATAGAATGAAGGATGAAAGAATAAGATGAGCCTTGCGATGATTTAGATGGAGGATCCAACGAAATGGCCGAGGAAATTTGAACTCCGGAAAAGAAAAAGATGAAAAGACTTGGAACTAGAGTTTATTCATCACGAACAAACTCCGAAGGAAGGGATCACTCACTAGGATGAAAATAAGAACAAGATTTATTGTATGCTTATCCTTCATCAAATTAAATTGATGACAAGCAATGGATTTTGCATACTTTCTTCTTGAAAGAGAATTGAGAAGTGACATATTGCAAACTTGAGAAGGTCTTCATGAACCACCGGTAGGATTGAAACGAACGAATGGATTAAAATGATAATGAAGGAAAAAGAATCTTGAACGAACCACCGGAAGAATTCAAAATGACTAATGAAAGAGAATGAATCACCGGGAAGAATTAGAAAAGCACAAAGATAATTGAGGAATAAAAAGACAAGATAATGACGGGATCGCGAAATGGTTGAAGAATACTTGAACGAAGCACCGGGAGAATATAGACACGACCGAAGCTGAAAACTTAGAACCAAGAAATCTTCCGAAAATATGACCTCCAGATGATCGAGAGGGAAAGCAACTCCTGAAATACTCTGGATGGTTGAGAAAAGAAATAACTGACAAATGGAATAATATGAGAGGATAACATGAAGCTAGAACCAAGAAACTTCGGGAGAACGGGAAAGATTTAGAGGAAAAACTCTTCTTCGGTCTTCAAATGACGACGAGAAAACCCCATCAAAATTACTGACGTACTCCGGGAGAATGAAAGGCAAAGGGGTTGAGGCAACAATGAAAAGAATTTGAAAGCGATCTTGGAGAAGGCATGTGACTGATCGAATCCATTCTTACGTCACACTTTGAAAAGAATTATGAATGCTCCTGGGGAATTTAGAAGAGTCAGTTAAGATCCTGGGAAAAGACCTGTGGGTTAGGGCCCACTAAAAGAAAACACCGTTGAAAAGGATTGTTGAACAGATATATGATGCACCGGAACAATGAAATATTTGAATGAGGTGACCACCTCGAATTAATTCGAACACAGAAAAATCTCTTGAGATTTCTTCCGAACTTCGGAATGATTAAATGTCGAGAGGCGAACGAGCAAGGGGAAAACATTTGAGCCGAGGGAAAGATTATAATCACTACCGAAAATTGGAATTGAATCCACCGGATAAGAAAAAGAGATGAAGAATGCCAAACGAGATGAAAATTCACCGGTTGAAATAATTGAGGGAAGACTGAAGAGGCTCCGCACGAATGAAATTGATGCTCAAAAGAGGCTCAGACTCCGGGAAGAAAAGGGTGGGAGGGCGGGAAAAACACAGGCAACTGGAAGGGGGAACCGACGAATAACTTGAAGAGAAAACACCGGTTGAAATCATTAAGGAAAAGGAAGCAAAGACTTTGCACGAGTAGGATGGATACTCGATTACGGACTCTGGCTTCGAGAAGGAAAAGGGTGGGCGGGTGGGAAAAGAAAACAACTGAGGATTGAACTTGAAAAAACGGAGAGGGTCGAATCAACTTGACGAGAAATGCACCGGATGAAAAGAGCTGAGAACCAACGATCGGAAAACCAACTGCGTGATCCTAAAGAAAAATTTGAAGGGGAAGAGGAGTAATTCAAAACACCTACGTCAAGATTCCTCACCAGAGCGACGAAGGGGCTGAGGAGTAAAAAGAATTCCTACTCTCCGATATAACTAGACTCCAAAACAATGTTCTTCTAGACTCAACAGCGGCCAAACTACACGATCAATCAAGGGGGCTCCTAAGGTCGGTCGAGGCTCTGATACCAACTTGTCACGCCCAATATGCGACCCTATCGAAAAGGAACTCGAAGGTCCCACCAAGGATAGACCCGCATATTGGAACGCTTTTGCAAGGTGGATATCATTACATCAACATTACATAATAAATGGGGATACATACAAAAGGCATACAATGCCACACGAATACACCATCACATCATACATAAGATCAACATCCAACTACGGATGAAACACAAACAGAAACTCAAACAACATCCACCCTGCTAGCTCAGGCTGCCGACCTGGAACCTATCCCCTGATCGAAGAAGAAGCAGAAGAAGAACTCCAAAACAAGCAAACTTCGCTCTCGCGTCAAGATCATCGCAAAACCTGTACCTGCAACTGTTGTTGTAGTAATCTGTGAGCCACGAGGACTCAGCAATCCCATTACCATGGGTATCAAGACTAGCAAAGCTTAATGGGAAAGGAAGGGGTAAAGTGGTGAGGTTGCAGCAGCGACTAAGCATATAGGGTGGCTAACATACGCAAATAAGAGCGAGAAGAGAGAAAATGGAACGGTCGTGAAGCTAGCAATGATCAAGAGGTGATCCTGAACTCCTACTTACATCAATCATAACACAGAAACCGTGTTCACTTCCCGGACTCCGCCGAGAAGAGACCATCACGGCTACACACACGGTTGATGCATTTTAATTCGGATCTGGTGTCCAGTTATCTACAACCGGACATCAACAAATTCCCATCTGCCACATAACCGCGGGCACGGCTCTCGAAAGTTTATACCCTGCAGGGGTGTCCCAACTTAGCCCATGATAAGCTCTCGCGATCAACGAAGGATATACCTTCTCCCAGGAAGACCCGATCAGTCTCGGAATCCCGGTTTACAAGACATTCGACAATGGTAAAACAAAACCAGCAAGACCGCCCGATGCGCCGACATCCCGATAGGAGCTACACATATCTCATTCTCAGGGCAACACCAGATGAACACTACGTACAACTAAAACCAGACCTCAAGTTTCCCCGAGGTGGCGCTGCAAGTGGCTCTAGTTTGGACCAACACTTAGACAAGCGTTGGCCCGGGGGGCTGAATAAAGATGACCCTTGGGTTAATTACTCCCAAGGGAAAAGTAGGTGGTGGTGAGGCAAATGGTAAAACCAAGGTTGGGCCTTGCTGGAGGAGTTTTATTCAACGCGAACTGTCAAGGGGGTCCCATAAATCACCCGACCGCGTAAGGAACGCAAAATCCGGGAACATAATACCGGTATGACGGAAACTAGGGCGGCAAGAGTGGAACAAAACACCAGGCATAAGGCCGAGCCTTCCACCCTTTACCAAGTATATAGATGCATTAATAATATAAGAGATATTGTGATATCCCAACAAAACCCTGTCCACCATGGAGCAATCTTCAACTTCACCTGCAACTAACAACGCTATAAGAGGGGCTGAGCAAAGCGGTAACATAGCCAAACAACGGTTTGCTAGGAAGGGTGTCAAAGGTTAGAGGTTCATGGCAATTTGGGAGGCTTGAAGAGCAAATGATAGGTAGCGCAGCAAAGCGATAGAACGAAGCAACTAGCATAGCAATGATAGTAGTGAGATCCAGGGTAGCGGTCATCTTGCCTGAAATCCCGCAAGAAAGAATAACGAGTCCATGAAGAAGATGAAGCCACGAAGACGAACCAAGCGTAGACGAACGCATCCTCACGATCGCAACGAAACGGGAACTATCGAGAAGAAGCACACAGCATGGTAAACACACCACACATGAACAAGACAAGATGCACAACAAGCATGATGCATGACAAAGCTACATGAAGCTACTCATGGCAAGTGATGATGCAAACAAGAAGAACACATCAAGGCAAGTTTAAATGAGGCCGGGAACAACATATAACAATTCCGGTAAGTCCTCATATGCGAATTTCGAAATGGGTCCAGAGCTGAATAAACCTTATGTTCAAGTTGTTAAACAAGAAGTTAAGATGCACCAAGATGATCTATACAAAATTCTAGTCAAGTTACATATAAAGTTCATTAGATTCGGAGCTACGGCCTAGAAGATATGAGCAAAACAAGTTAAACATGGCATTGATGCAAAATGCATACAAACATCAAGCAAACACCTCAAAACAAGGATGCAACATGATAATATGAAGCTACATGCAAAATCAAGCAAGTTTCATATAGAGCATACTCAAAACGGAGCAACGGTTCAACACATGCACACTATACAAGTCATAACAACAATCTGTCCAAAACAGCAACAAGGCATATTGCAAGCATCAAAACAATATGCTACAGCATCCCAACACAATAACAAAAGGCATGGTCATGAAGTACTGGTAAAGCATAACAAAACATGAACACTGAGCTATCTCCGGAAATCACTAGAACATGCTCAAAAGGACATGGGAAAATTGCAAATAATAACAGTTTCAGACTTATCAGGAAATAACATCAGGTTGCAATGTTTAGAGCTATCAAACAACATGTTACAGGAACTTATCATGGCAACCAAAGGCATGGCATGAATCTACTAATTGCATAGAACAAAATACCCTTACTGACCATGAGCCAAAAAGACACAGAAAATAGGATGGCACCCATGTAAACATGGCAAGTTATATTACAGATTCATACATGGCAGGAACAATAATAAGTAGGCATGTTGGTGAGCTTGAACCACTCACCACAGAGCAATATATGGCATGGCAAGGCAACCAACAGTAATAAGACATGTTTATGAAGCTAAGCATGGCAAGAGCAAGGTCATAGGGTGCATGGATCACTAGCAAACAATCATGGAAACATTGAACTTAATGTTAACAGGCTGACAGCAACATCATTTAGCAAATTTTGGAGCAAGATAACAACATGATACAGCAGGCTATAAATGCAACCAGGCGCATGAATGGATAGAGCAAGACATGTATATCAAATCATCCTTAGTGAACATCTCCAAAATAATGCACGAAATGACTTGTAGCAGCAGGTTAACATAGCAACAAAATATAACAGAATCCGTCAGGAAAACAGCAACAGCAAGTACCCTACTTAGCAAGCTCGATGCACTCACTACACAAGTCACAAAAATACATGGCATACACCCCTGGAAATATGGCATGGCATAGATCAAAACATATGTAGACATCAACCTCATAGGATGCACACATCAATCATGGCAAAAATGACAAATGAGCAAGTTATAACAGTTTCAGCAGATTAACATCAACATGCACTCTTCCAATAGCATTTCAGGCATCAAGATGAGCCCAAACGAAAATGATGCGATGGAATGAAATGAAGTACTCGTCGAGACGAACAATTTGACATATTAGACGCACAAAACGGAGCTACGGGTGCAAAGTTATGATGCGATGAATATGGCATGGTAATGTGAAAATTCGGGGACTTGGGCATTTCGGGGTCAACCTGCCAGATCTGCACGGACTTCGAGGCGAGGCAGTTCTCGCCGGAAAACACGACGGAGTTGGAGGAGACGGTGAAGACGGGCGGATCCGGGCTGGATCTCGCCGGATCCGGCCGGATCCCGACGTGGGGCGGCGCGGGGAGGCACGGGGGCGGCGGGGCGCGGGCCGGGCGCAGCGGCGGCGGCGGCGCGGGCGGAGCACGGCGGCGGGGAGATGGCGCACGCGGGTCGGGGCGCGACCCAGATCGGGCCCAGGGCGGGCCGGCCTCGGGCCCCGACGGGCCTGGCGGCGGGGCGCGGCGGCTGGCGGCGGGGAGCGCCATGTGGCGGCTTCCCGTTGGTTGGAGGCGACGGCGGCGGACGGGTCCGGCGCGAACGGACGCGTCCGGCGGCGGGAGGTGAGGGGAGCTAGGGTTTTGCCCGAAAATGGAGGGGAAGGGGACGTTTTTATAGGTAGAGGGAGCTAGGGGTGTCCAAATGAGGAGCGGTTTTCGCCCACACGATCGTGATCGAACGACCGAGAGCATGGAGGGGAGTTAGATGGGTTTTGGTACACTTTGGAAGGGGTGTTGGGCTGCAAACAAAAGAGGCTTTTACGGTTACCCGGTTAACCGTTGGAGTATCAAACGACCTCCAAATGGCACGAAACTTGAGAGGCGGTCTACCGGTGGTATACCAAGGCCGCTTGGCAAACCTCGGTCCATTCCGAGAATGTTTAACACCCGCACTCGAAAAGAGTCAAGAAGGGGACGCCGGATGACATAGGAGTGCTAGATTGCAAAACGGACAATGGAGAAAAGGCTCGGATGCAAGAAACGAACACGCATGCAAAATGAGATGCACATGATGACATGATATGAAATGCATATGATGACATGGCAAAGTGCAACACGCAAGCAAAAGACTAGGCAACTACGGCGAATAACTGGCGGACACCTGGCGCAACGAATCCGGGGCATTACATTCATATTTCTCAAATGAATATCAAGTCTTCAAGGTCACACCATTTTCTTCACTTTCAAAGTCTTCAGAAAGTCTTCAGAATATTAAAGTCTTCAGTCGAAGAACTTCATTTTTAGGGGTCGACTTTCTCTGTAAATATCAAACTCCTCATAGACTTATAGACCTGTGTACACTCACAAACGCATCAGTCCCTTAACCTATAAGTCTTCAATACACCAAAATCACTAAGGGGCACTAGATGCACTTACAAAGCTGTATCTGGGGGCTTCCTATTCAGAAGCTAGACATAATTACTTTAATGTCTTTTGCCCATCGCATATGCGTTCCTTTTCCATATGTGCCTTTTCTTCACCATTGTATGCATCGATATGACTTAAGATGTGGCCAAGCTGGGTTGCCTGGCTCCTGTGTTTATGCCCTACATTCCCGTTAATTCGGCTAGGGCATAAGGGGAGCACCTCTGCGATTGTTACTGTCGGTTAAGCCGGATGTGTACCTCAGACTGGGTGAAGCCGAAAACTAGTTTCCTTAAGAGAATATTCGATCGGTGAACAAAGGATGTATTCGTTGGTACAACAAAAAACCCCAGAAGCTTTGTATCCTGTGCCATCGCGCGCACTCCGGACTTGTGCATCGACACATGGATACGTAGGGAAAGGAACCCCTAACGGAACTATTCTCCCTAGAAGATGTTTCTTGCTATCCATGCAATATAACATAACTAGTTGGGTAACTTGTCTGTTCAAGCATCTATGACCCCTATGCCTAGTCTCCACGCATACCCCGGTTTTTGTATAACCGAGCGGGTATTCGAACACACCCCGGACTGTAGGATCCGGGGGCTGAAGCAAAAAGTTCCGCCATGACAAATGATTTCAATCAGGCTAGAGGCTACTTCTGCCAATTAAATTACACAGTCACTGAGACTGACTATATTCCTCCTCTATACCATCTAACAGGCTATCTAACCTACAATCCTGCTGAGAATACTTAGCTGCTAACGCTACGTGGTCATATACCAGGCCCACGGGAATTTCTTGCCCATCACGCCCCGCCGGTCCCACTTCGGCCATATGGTTCGGGTCCAGCTTGGTGTAGCGTGTCTTCACCACTGCCCAGGCTTCTCTTGCTCCTTGCCGGCAGGCTGATATCTTCCACAGACAGAAGCGCCGCCGGGCTCCTTGAAGCAGGTCCGCGAGCTCCCCGACGCCATTCGGCAGAAGGCTTTGATGGCCACAAGGCCTGAGCAATGCCGCGCATCACCTGCCGAGCACGTTCGTGCATCTGTGATAGTTCTTGCAGCAAATCACCTGCAGATGAGGGCATCTCCTCTTTAGGGCGACCAGCTTAGTGTAGCGTGTCTTCACCATTGCCTAGACTTCTCTTGCTCCTTACAGGCAGGCTGATATCTTCCACAGACGGAAGCGCCGCCGGGCTCCTTGAAGCAGGTCCGCAAGCTCCCCGACGACATTCAGCAGAAGGCTTGATGGCCACAAGGCCTGAGCAATGCCGCGCATCACCTGCCGAGCACGTTCGTTCATCTGCGACAGTTCTTGCAGCAAATCACCTGCAGATGAGGGCATCTCCTCTTCAGGGCGACCCGTTAACATTCCTGCAAGGAATTTTTTTTCAATAAACTTCCTCGCCGAACTATCAAACAGTTCGCTTGAGCTCTTACCATAAATGCCGCGTCGAAGCTTTTTGTTCTCCTTCACGGAGTCCGCCAGTTGAGCGCGGACGTCCTTTAATTCCACATCCATACGAATATTGGCATCGTGAAGCTTGTTCTTCTCCCGCGTCACCTGTGTAAGGATGCGCTCGCCATCCTTTAGCTGTCATTGGAGATGCGAGTCGTCACCCACTACGCCCTCCGGATTCACCCCGGGATTGTCTGGAGAATTTACTGTTAGACTAACTACACCAGCCATTTATTAACTGGTACATCTGCGTATAATGGAGACAAATATTACCAGAGGGGGCCTTTCGGGATCCCCCTAACTTGGCTACCGCATTAGACAACCGGTCCTTGCATGCCTCCAGCTCCCGCGCCAATTGTTCATTCTTGTCCACAAGGACTTGTGGATATATTGATCCTTCAAACAGTTGTCCCAACTATTCTAAGTCTCAGGGGCTACTTCTAGGCATACTTATCAAAATTTCTTACCCGTATGTCTTTGGTATACTGGCTTGTCGCTTGGGCAAGTCCGCCTCGAGCAGCTCGGACATATGCGTCCGCCGAATTGAAGGCATTAAAAGCCTCTTCGGAAAAGATGTTGTTCCGGAGCACGGCCCTCCAGCGCCGGTGGTTCATGGTGCTCTCCGCTTCGGAGTTCGTGGCCAAACACATATCCGCACCCTCCATCGGGGAGCTATGCGGTGCTGGCACCGTGTTCGCCTCCGCCCCCAAAGCCGGTTCTGGAACCCAGCTGGTGGAGGCGTAATTGGTGGGGTCTCCGGATATAGCCCGGTTATTCCTCTTCCTGCTGGACACAAAGGGCGCTGTCATATTTCAAATTCTATAATAGCAGGATAGGCTATTACTTTACCTCTGTAATGGTGTGTCAGCCCTCACCGCCTTCCTCTTGAGCCTGCCCGATCCGGACGCCCGTGGTTGATGAGTCCCTAGAGGCTCAGCCCCTCACTTCGGCCATCGTTTCTGCAAATAGAGCGATGCCTCAAGGGTAAATTATAATACCTAGGGAAAGTCCTCTTCGGAGGATAGGGATTTTTAGCTCAGCTTACACGCGACGCGGGGAGCAATCCAGGGTAGTCGGCCGTAATGGCCACCAGGGCGCCATCCCAGCTCGCCTGATAAAATACCCCATTGACAAGCTCCATAGTAATATCTGGATCTACTTTGAGTCCTAGATCTAGGGCCCTTCCAGGGTCCTCTGGTTGCGGGGAGGGGCTGAAGATTCCTTCTACGGCCCTCCTCAGTTCCTACTCAGAAGCATTGGTGCAGGTCATCTTAGCTGAAGAACGCTAGGGTAAGTGAAGCTGGGAAAAGAATGGCGACTTACCCACTCCGGGGGGTTGTACATGGAGAATCCGTCCCGCGTTTTTATGCGAAGGAATTCCTCCTCTTCCCCTGTTTACAAATCGAACAATATCCTTGCCAAAGCGGTAGCAGAGTCCGGACCCTTGCGATCGCAGCGGGTGGCGTCGTCTTCCCCATTGAAATGCCACATGGGCTTCCCCCAATATTGTAGCGGCTGCACTCCCCGCTTTATGCATATCGCCATAACCTCGACTATCGTCAGTCCGGATTTGGCCAGCAACTTTATCCTGTTCATCAGGAGGTATATTTCCCTTGTGTCCTCTTCTTGGGGGCCCCGAGGACGCCAGCTTAAGCGTGCCCTCGGTGGGGCGCTGCTAAACTTGGGGAGACCTATCCGGACTGTATCCGGAAGGGGAACGTCATTTATATAGAACCACTCTGAAGGCCAACTTTCTGGTGCCTTCTCAGGAGTGCCGGACAGGTATCCGGTCTCGGCAATGCGCCATACTTTGGCCCCGCCCACTTGACATAGGGACTCTCCCTGGGTGCGGGGGACGAGGCAGAACAACTTCCTCCATAATCTGAAGTGTGGTTCACAGCCTAAAAACAGCTCACAAAGGGCGACATACCCTGCTATGTGCAGAATAGAGGCAGGGGTCAGATTGTGTAACTGGAGACCGTAGAACTCCAGGAGCCTGCAAAGAAACGGGTGGATAGGAAACCCAACGCCCCTCAGCAGATGCGGGATGAGGCATATCCGCTCCTCTGGAGATGGGTTAGGAGATCCCTCAGCTTGTTACCCCCTGTCATACGTGGCTATTCCAGCCCGGACGGGGACCATGAACGCCGGTGGGAGAAGCCCTTGGGTTTGTAACTTTACCAAACGGCTGTGAGGAACTGAGCACTCTCCCCAATCCCCGACTTAGAGCGAGGAGGGCAAGCAGATGAGCTGCGACGGCTGGCCATGCTGAAATGGTTTTTCGCGGAGTGCTCTAGGATGCTAGCTCGAGGGAGGAGAGTGGGGTTTGGATCTGAGAATCCCCGTCCCTTCAAATAGACAGATGGCCCGGAGGATCGAGGGTGGCATATTCAAAAATGCCTCGACTCCTCGCATTCGCTCGACACGTGGAGATGGTCATTACTGAGGCGCTGAAGCCGAGGAGCACAACGTGGATTGGAGGCCGGACACTATTCGCCGTAATAGGTACTTTGGAGTATTCGGAGAAGGAACCCGCCTTGAAATGCTGAAGACACTACTGCGCGCCGGACTCATCGTCATTGAAGCCTGGTTTAGGGGCTACTGAGGGAGTCCTGGATTAGGGGGTATCCGGACAGCCGGACTGTGTGCAACGTCCGGACTATTGAAGCGTGAAGATACAAGACTCAAGACTTCGGCCCGTGTCCGGATGGAACTTTCCTTGGCGTGGAAGGCAAGCTTGGCGATCCGGATATTATATTTCCTTCCTTGTAACCGACTCCATGTAAACCCTAGCCCTCTCCGTGTCTATATAAACCGGAGAGGTTGGTCCTTAGAAGGCCGATCACAATTACAATCATACCATCATAGGCTAGCTCCTAGGGTTTAGCCTCTACGATATCGTGGTAGATCTACTCTTGTACTACCCATATCATCAATATTAATCAAGCAGGAAGTAGGGTTTTACCTCCATCGAGAGGGCCCGAACCTGGGTAAACGTCTGTGTCCCTTACTTCTTGTTACCATCAGCCTTGACGCACAGATCGGGACCCCCTACCCGAGATCCGCCGGTGTTGACACCGACAACAATGTCTACGGCAGTAGGAATTCCGTCTACGGGTGTAGGAGTCCGAACGAGGCGTCTTGGCTTCTTCATCTAAATCGTATTAAACAATTTAACATTTAGAAAAAAACAACACGACTTTAATAAAAATTGGACATATTGAGTGCCACAAATTAAGCAAAACGAAACTTAATCCACACTTCGCAAAAACATTGGCACTCACTATGAATACACCTGCATCATGAAAAAACTAATGTACCATATGCTCATCCATATGTAGTACATTTTGTCTAGCACACACATTCAATTTTAAGACATTCACTTATGAAGATTCAATGGTACATCATACAACAAATTTTAGCTACACTAATAAAATGTTGTACTAGATTTTTATTCATATGTTGTACATTTGAACTACACTAATAATGTTGTATGAACATTTCTATCCATATGAAGCCCATACCACAAGTAACCATTAACAGAGAGAAGGTAGGTGTGCTTACTGGGTCGGAGTCGGACGACGGTCTGGATGAGGTGAAAGTCGATGGCGGAGGCGGAGGCGGACGACGAGTTCGATGGAGGCGAGGGCGACGTTGGATGCGGAGGAAGGCATGGGCGACGGTCACGGGGCAGTAGTTCGAGGTAGCGTTGCACGGCGACGCCAACGAACTTCGAGGCGGGGACGGATGGCATGGGCGATAGGGAAGATTGTCTCCTCGATGACATTCAAGGAGGCAGACCGCGACCTCGCCGGTGGCGACGGACGATGCCACGATGCTGGCGGCGACGAGAGAGGAGGGAGAAAGAGTTTGTGTTTAGAATGAGATCCGACAGCCGCGGGGTAGGTAAGGTCTTATATAGCAGTGACAGGCGCATTGAGTAGCCCTCCACCCCAGTATAAGCGTGGGAGGCGGCAACGTGACCAAATATAGCTGTGGCAAGCGACTACTCGAACCCGCCACCCGCTATCTGAAAATATTTAAAAACGTTTGGCGCCTGGGTTCCCGAATATTGTTATGATGGGTTCAGAAAGCCGCCCGCCACAAGTGTGGAAGTGATCTATGGTGGGCACCTATCTGCACCCGCCACAGTAGCTTGCCAGCCGGGCACGAATTAGAAAATGCACAGGTGTGGCGGGTTATCTTCGGCACCCGCCATAGCTACTTGCGCAGCACTGGCGGACAGGTATTAGCGCTCGCCACTGCTTGCTTTCAAAATTAGCAGTGGCGGGTGCCTTCCTTCACCTGCCACTCATTAGGGTTCACCTATAAGCCCTTTCCTAGTAGTGCATGATTTAAGAAGATTACACTTTTTTACTACCTATTTGTTGGTTTTTTACAACCCCCCCCCCCCCCCCCCCGCGCGGATCAACGTGTATCTTTTCATTGACTAGATGGTACCTTTGTCGGTTTAATATATTTTGATAGCGTGGAATAAAAATATTTAGATTAACAACATGTAATTTTTAAATACATATGACTTGTTAATTTGATTATGTATATTGGTAAAATATTTATTGAATATAAGTATAATAATATAATGAATAATAGTTTTTCATGCATGGCTGCATGTGGTGGTGGGTATTTTTCCTTGCATGGTTGCATATTGAGGTAAGCCTCATTCCATCCAATTGCCCTATTTTATTTTAATTTATTTATTAGTTGGTTATTTATTCACCTAAAATAATTATAGACGTTTTTTTTTTGCGAGTAAAATGGCTATAGAGGCTATAGATGTTCTTAAAAGAATAGCTATAGCTATTTGTAGACTATATGAAGAGTTCAAGCAAAACCTAACTCGCCTTTTTGAGCGAAACAAATAAATAAATAATTATCTTATTTTATTTTAATTATTTTTGCATATTTAAAATTTGGATTATTTATTCACCTAATATGAAATTTTGATATGATTTACAGCAAAAATAGTTATTTTGTGAGAAATCAACGTATTGAACCAATTATTTTTTGGTTTAGTGATGGACATGTACTATATGAAGTAAAATATATATGGTTTATTGATTTTGCCAATTTAATTTTAGTTTAGCGACAATATATTTATTTTTACCTTTATCTCTTTATGTTTGTGCAGAAACATATTTGTTCAACAATTCAAATGTAAATATCAATATTCCACTGTATCTCATACATCAACATTTCAAACCGTATTTTTATTTAATTCAGACAGTATATCGTCCTAAACTACGGTATCCTCTCCCACAGCCCTGCTGCATCAGCTGCACTGCTTCATCAAACCTCACCCGGATCCGGCCTCTACTGCCACCATGAGCTCGGAAATACAGGGTAAGCTCTCTGTCTTCGGTTCTTCACTGCATAATTGTCTGGATGCTGCTATAGTGTAGTGTATGCTATTCTTCTATAGTGTAGTGTATGCTATTCTTCTATTGATTTGCTGGTTGCTGCTATAGTGTGCTGTCAATTGTCAAGTATATGTTAATTTGCTGCTTGATTATATGTTTTTTTCTTTTTTTTTATTAATTTATGCTGAAACGCTAAATGGGGCTTAGCATGCTATAGCTGCGCTATAGCATTTCACCCATTTTAGCCGAGCTGATGCTAAGAAGCTTAGCGCGCTATTTAAAACTTTGATTCATTCCCTTGTCATGGATCGAACAGGAAAAAATCGTCATTTCCGATGCTGCCCAGAGAGCCCACCACGAACCCGAGGCTGCTCGGCGACGACGGGAAACTGCCCGTGCCGCCACCCTGGCCACCTCCCGCCATGTCGCCGATCCCACTCCCGCTGTGGTCCGGCACCGACCCCACCGTCGAGGACGTCCTCCCGGCCGATCCCACGACGGCGGCGAGCTCGTCCGCCTGCACGAACGGATCGGACGAGGAGCTGAACACGTCGTCAACGCTGGTGCACCAGGAGGAGGACAGCTGAGTAGTGGCCTGGCCCAACTGAGGAAACGTCGGGGCAAAACTGACGAGGTTTTCTGCGCGGTCGTCGCTCGCAGCGGCAATGACCATTGGGGTATTGGAGGGAGGCTTGCAGGTGTGCTCGCCGTAGTACGTAACGGCGTACTTGATTGGATGGGTCTCGCAGATCTGGACTTGCCTCTTGGCGTTGCAGCCTTGGTCTGATTTGTGCGTACACCTGTAATAGCTCCTGAAAGACCAAACCATAACGAAGCTCGTGATTTAATTTCCTCCAGTTTCCATCGCAAATCAGTGCGGGCGTGGGCAAAGAGAAATCCTGCTAGCTATTCTAATTATAGTGCTTCTCTTGGAAACAAAACAAGTGTACGTACCTCGGATGATGTGAGTTTTGGATTTCTTTCTGCCCGTATTTCCGCCATATGTGACCATCAACCAGCGTGTCAGTTACTCGCTTGCCAGAGAAGCCTTCTAATCTGCCATATAAAGGTAGCAAAGTTGATGAGCAAACTAATCAAAACGAGCATCGATCACAAGGAACTCAGCTGGCT
The DNA here is from genome assembly GCA_963921465.1 of Triticum timopheevii. Classification (NCBI taxonomy): domain Eukaryota; kingdom Viridiplantae; phylum Streptophyta; class Magnoliopsida; order Poales; family Poaceae; genus Triticum; species Triticum timopheevii. The sequence goes on from OY997268.1 coordinate 205,910,119, forward strand.
TTTGCCAAAGAAAACAAGTTAATCAGCACAACACACTGTTCAGATTGACCGTGTGCTCTTGAAGAGAGTTCGATCTATAACCTTCTGCTGAAGCTGCGTTTCCTCGTCCTCCCGGTGGAGCTCTCCGCCCTCGCCCTGAACACCCCATCGGCCGACCCGGACGCGGACGCTCCGGCCGTGCAGCCGGTGTCCAACACCGACAGAGCGCTGGACAGCTTGTTGAGCATCCCGTCCATCAGCTCTGTCAACTCCGGCGACTGCTCCTGCAGCATGCCCTTGAGCCTCGTGGCCCCCTCGCGCGCCTCGATCAGGTCGTTCACCGCCGCGGCCGCCCTCGCCGCGCTGCCCGAAGATGCCATGCAACTACAGCAGTGCTACACCACTAGTAATACCCCGCTAGCTACTGTGCAGCGTTCACCACTATAAGCTTTAGCGTAGGCGCAGGTAGAGTGAAGGGGTTCTCTAATTAATTAAGTTGAGGTGTTTGCTTGCCACTCCCATTCTTATCGGGCGGGAGGAAAAGCAGTAAGGAAAATGTTGAAAGCAATGAGGACGGACGGAGGAAGCTGCATGGAAGCACGGGAGTGGGTCCCGACGACCGGGCGACCATAGTAGATACTCGAATCAAAGGAAGCAAGCAAAGGGAGGCATGGCTACTGCACATATACAAGTCGTCATCGCCATGACACAGGCAGTGTGAGGTCACGCGCGCGTTTGACTGTATGGACACCGGCAATGCCTCGGCAACTTCCTTCCTGCATCCAGGCCTTGCTGAAAACGATCCAGTCATGCTGGGCCGGCCGTTAGATTCTTTGCTTAGCACCTGCGCTCTCCAATTAGATTATGTGCTTTCGTTCAACCTGTTACTTTCTTCAGGGTAGTCGTAGCATCTACGTACATTAGTTCACTCCAGTCAAACGAGCATTAGACCGTCAAATGTGACGAACATCGCTGTTCTTGGCAAGCCTTTTGAAAATTGGACACATGAATGGTTTTTATACTGGAACCTTTCTCCATCTGCTGAGTAGATTTCATGCGGTGGAATATTGTCACCCACATAATGCAACGCGCCTCCGCGCAGACCAGTTTTAGTTACTTTGATTTGGAAAAGGACACGGCTAATTCCTCCATGTAGTTGCTCAAGAGTGCCACGCTTTGCCAAAACAGAAAGGTTACATCGGGAAATGGAGGGATATGTCTCTTGAGAACGTATTCAGTACTTCCGTCTGATTTGGCGATTTTTTTTGTCGAAATAGACCCTCTGCCCATTGAAATTGCCAAAAGAGACCCCTCCAAACAAAATTGACAAAAAGGACCCCCACGGCCGTGGCGGCGGACGCGGCAGGCGACACGTGGCCCCTGCCGCCACTCGAGGAGGCGGCCGCCGGGGTAAAACGTTTCTCGCATAGTGCCTCACGCCTGGATAGAATGGGCCGGGCCAGGTGGGCCCTGCCACCACTACACGAGGCGGCCAGCGCTGCTGCTGCCGCTCCCATGCCGACGACTCCTGCTGCGCGCGGGCCCAGGCGGCGGGCCACGCCGCCACTGCGTGAGGCGGCCTCACTGTTATTGCTGCTGCATGCCCGACATCCTTTGTTGTGGCAGACAACGATAATTACCAGCGCGGACGATGCTGATTTTCACGGGCGGGAATCTGCGCCTTTTATTTCTTTATTCGCGATGATTCGCTGCTACCTGGGAGCTGGCTTTTGCCACTGCTTTGTATGCACTCGCACTGATTCCCCTGCGGTGCTGACTAGGGACTCAACTGCCTTTTGCTTGAGCGGACGCTACGGCACTGCGGGAATCACTCACTCAGCGCTGGCTTTTGCTTCAGAGGGCGGACTACATGAGTCACTCAGCGCTGCTTTTGCTTCAATCTATTGCTGCAGCCTAAGCGACAGCACTCAGGCATGCACTGGTTGCACTATTTTAGATCACGCGTATTTCCTACCTAAAATTTCCCAGGTATGAGTTTGCCTTGCTTGGATCAAAGTATTAGGACGAAAAAAATATAATTTTGGAATAAAATGTGGCATTTTATTTCCTGCGATAAATTATTTCCGTCGTTTTCTTTCCCGACAATTTTTCCTTCTCTCCCCACCCGAAAACACTTTTATAATACAAACTAATTATCGAATGTCGTGCAACAGTTACAACATGAAATTAAGATAGAACATAATGCCCTACAATAAGACAGTACAAACTAATAATGCAAGTACTTTTGAATTAAACGGTAGAGTTGGACTTGAAAACTAAAAGTACAGCTTAACAACTGCATGAAGGCATCATCGTCATCCTCCGTTGATGCAGAACTCTTGCCCTTCGAGGATGCAGAACTCTTACCCTTAGACGATTAGAACTCTTGCCCTTCGAGGATGCAAAACTCTTGCCCCTGGACGATGCAGAACTCTTGCCCTTCGACGATGCAGAACCCGGAAGCGGCGGCATGAAGATATCATCTTTGTCCTCGCTGTCGTCAGTCCATAAAAAGTATGTTTTGTTGCAAACTTCAGCTCTGATTCACTCTTATGCTCTATCTTCTTCCATCTTCCATGATACCTGAGAAGTTCTTTTCGTATCTCCTCAAAGGTCCTGGAAGGCCACCCACACATAGATAATGCGTGACTCAGCTCCTTCATGAGAGTGTCACTACTGATGAGCTCATCCCATGGAACTATTCTATTGTCTATCTTAAAATTGGCAGCTAGACGCAAAAGACATTGGGACATACTAGGGTGAAAACTACGATCAAAAGGATAACCGGACATCTTGAGGAGACTAGGAGACTACACTGAAGTGTGTATCCACCTTAGTGTGGAAAGAGGTTTTATAGGTTCAGAAGAGAAGAATGGCGGGAACTCAGAAGCGGGAAAGTATGGCGGGAGATATAGGCGGGAAACGGCGGTGTGAGGTATACGCGGGAACACAGAAGCGGGAAAGTATGGCGAGAGATATAGGCAGGAAAGGGCGGTGCTAGGTGTACGCGGGAACACAGAAGCGGGAAAGTATGGCGGGAGATATAGGCGGGAATGGGCGGTGCGAGGGGTACGCGGGAACTCAGAAGCGGGAAAGTATGGCAGGAGATATAGGCGGGAAACGGCGGTGCGAGGTATACGCGGGAACACATAAGCGAGAAAGTATGGCGGGAGATATAGGCGGGAAAGGGCGGTGCGAGGTGTACGCGGGAACTCAGAAGCGGGAAAGTATGGCGGGAGATATAGGCGGAAAACATTGTTGCCGACTGGTGCAATTTTATTTCAGCATACATAGATGTTTCTTACATAAATCGAAAAGTCTGATACTGACATATGTAGATACAATGGGTCGCACATGTGGATAGATGAATCACCCTAGTCAACGACGGCCACCTGGCCTTTCCTTAGGACCAGAAAGCGATAAGCGATTAGGTGGTCGAGTTACAAGAAGACCGTGGTCGTACTCCACTTCGGCTTCCTGTGTCTGCGACTCCTGCGTAGGTGGTGGAGTCTGGAATCCTTGTTGTGAACCTAATGCGTAATTGTAGGCGTATGGTTGTGACTCATCGGGGATAAAAGATGGGCCAATATGTCCCCTTCGAAGAACTCTTAACTACTGCTGTAACCATGTCGCCATGATCATGTGATGCTCCCCGGATGCGTGTGTTGAGGCCACGTTGGGTGTCCTCATCGTCCCATGTACGATCAGGTATGTCCTGCACATAGAAACATTGTAAACAAACTGCTAGAGGATAATATGTGATATCATCGTAAATGCATTAAAATGTAAACATGACTACCTGATCAGATCCCTCGCCTGTACTGTCTAGCCATTGTACGTAGTACTAGTTTATCTCTGGGACATGAGTCTCCTCGGGCATGGAGGTCCCTCGCGTGGAGAGATACGGCTGAGATCCCTCACCTTGTGTGTATGCGCCATATCCTGTGTACACATATGGGTTCGGGGAAAGAGTCTGCTCGGGCATCGAATCCAAGCCCGTGCCATGGTCCTGGGATGTCTGCCCCTGACGAAGCTGCACCGAACAAGAGCGATGTAGTGGCAGAGATGAGTCATGTCGTGGATATGTAGTTGTAGTACTCGGAACCTCCCCCCACTACGCATGGCTCATATGCGCCTCGCTAGGTCTGGACGATGGTGCCACACTTGGTCTGGCTGACCTCGCTACCGGCATGTTGTACGCTCCAGTGATAATGTCGTCGCCTCTACCGCATCTAAACTTCGTTGCCAGGTAGTCTTGAAGACGTTTGTGGAATGACTTGCGAGCTGGGCCCCGGGCCTGCATGCATTCCGTCGCCATCTGCCCTACTTCGTTGCAAGTTTCAAGCTAAACAATATTTGGTTGTTCTTTGCTTGAAATGATTATGAAATGATGGACCTGGAAAAGTTACTAGTGATTACCAGCTGGTCACGATAGTAAGCTACATGCAGCTCAACCTGTCTTTGCATCTGCTCCTCCTGTGTGAGATGTGTTGGTATCAAAGCTGGTTGAGTGGCTAGGCTAGTACGTGTGTTGATGCAGTACCACTGCTTGTACCACTACTAGGGAAAACGTTATACACAGAACTTTAGCAGTAGCGCTTGTTAAAAAAGCTCGCTACTCCTAGACAGCAGTAGCGCGTGCCAAATAAGCGCACTGCAGATGCATATATAGCAGTAGCGCGTCCCGCTGAAAACTCGCTACTACTAAAATTTCGACCACTAAGCCGATGGGCTACACATAGTAGTAGCGATCTTTCAGAAACCGTGCTGCCGCTAATATTCTTATAGCAGCGTGTTTACCTGTAAAGCGCTACTGCTAACGAAAATAAAATAAAATGAAAAACAGATAGAAAAGTAAATGAAAATGAAAGAAATAGAAAAAGAAGAAAGGAAAAATATATAATGTAAAGAAAAATAAACGAGAAAGGGAAAAAATGATGAAGGAATAGCAGTAGCGCGTTTGTGGAAACTCGCTATAGCTAACTTAGCTATAGCGCGTTTTCCATAATGCGCTACTGTTATTTTTGACTTAACCTAAAAAAACGGTTTCCCCCCGGCCAACACTTCTCCCCCAAATCCCTCGCCCCACTCTTCGCCGCCGTCTCCCCCACTTCATCGTCGCCCCCACTTCGTCGTCGTCTCCTGCCGGCGCCGACTCCGCGCTCATCCTCACCGCCACCGCCCGAGGCCACCCAGCCTCACCGCCGCCGCCTCTCGGGCCGCCCTCGACCTCATCGTCGCCGCCCTCGACCTCTCCTCCACCGCACTCGACCTCGCCGCCCCCGAGCCCACCCAGGAGCGCCGCCTCTCGATCCTGAGCCCGCCCTCGCCGCCCCTACCTCCGTCGTCGAGCACCTCCCCGCCACCGTCTCTCCCTTCTCTGTAAGCCCCCCACCCCCTCTCTCTCAGCTTTTTCTTCCTCTGCCATGTTAATTAGCAGTAGTAGTAGATGTTAATTAGTACTAGGGTTCATACATAATGATTTTTAGTAGTAGCAGTACATGTTAATTAGTAGTAGTGATGGTACTAGTTAACTAGGGTAGTATGGTAAATAGTATATGTTTTTTAGTTAGGGTAATAATAGATGTTAAGTAGTAGATAATGTTGATGTTAATTAGTTCAGTAGGGTTTAGTTTTTGAATTGAGTTTGTTTAACTAGATGTTAATTAGGGCAGTAGGGTTTAGTTTAGAGTAGAGTAATTTAGTTCAGTAGTTAACTAAATATAATCTATATTTGATTTTTGAATTGAATTTGAGAGAGCATGAGATTTGTGTAGATTTTCTTGTAGTGTCAAATGCTAGGACATGCAAATTTGAAGTGGTCAGGATATATGCAAATTCCTCAATTGTGTTTGCACATGCATGTTTTGATTGTGCCCAAGTGGCCTTTTGTTGTTTCCACGGAATGAAGCCGAGTGGCCTATGTTTTGCCGGAATGTTGATTCATTTCCATTCCGGTAAATTTCAGGTTCTCGATTTGTCCACTTTTTAGCAAAGGTCATGCCGAAATTTTCCGTGAATTTCGGCATTACTTGTGCTACAAACTAGGACATATCGAGTGCCCGAGATTTGCCGCACCGGGATGGAGTCAACGTTCCTGCAAAACAATAGGCATTTTTATGTCATTATTCATTTTATTAGGTCTAGAATTAATTGATTAGATTTAATCGTAGGAAACATGGCTAGCAGCGATGAAGGATAGGGTTCTGGTGATTGCGACGACATCTACCGGGCGGCAGACGAATTTTTGAGCCTTGCCGACGATCAACTGATGATGTTGCTGGGCCCACCGGTGGCATCGGGGACTGAGACCGACATGCAGACCGGTGCTGAGATTGAGACCGGTGCTGAGACTCAGACCGGCATCGAGACCGGCGCTGAGACTGAGACCGGCGCTGCCTCGGGGAGCGGAGCCAGTGTAGAACTGAAAGCAAAGAGGCAACGGCTTCCTAACAAACTCAGGACTACTAGACTGGTGGTCACGGAGGTGGACGACGACAATTTTGAGCCAAACGTGCCCGAGGAAGCGCGCGCGTGCAACGACAATCAAATAGGCTGCATCGTATGGACAACCGCCACCATCAACAATGAGAAACTACAGAAGATAGATAATATGAGGCCCTCCCTCCTAAAGAAGTTTCACCAGATATTCTTGTTCCCGGGCTGGAATGAAAAGGATTATGAAGATCCAGATAAGGACCCGGCAATAAAGAAGATAAACAAACACTCCATGACCAAGTTTAGCGACGCGTTGGCCACATGGAAAACAAGGGTGAAAGCAAGGATCATCGACAAGAAGGAACCCTACTCCGAGATTGTAAAGGATAATCCGACAATCATGGAAGAGCGGTTTCAAATATTCAAGGAGGCTTGCGAGGCTGAAGCTGCCAAAAAAAAAGTCTAAGTACATGAAGGGGCTTCAAGAGAGGAACATTGGGAGCCACCACCTCGGAAGCCGTGGTTACGGCGGGAAGAGGTCCAAATGGGCCAAGGAGGACCCAGAAACCGCGAGTCTGGGCATCCCAGACCCCTTGGCGGAGTTCACCGTCCCACAGGAGCGTGACGTCCTCAGGGCCCGGCACCGTTGGGACCTAGTGAAGAAGGTTTACGAGACAAACCCAATCACGACAGAGTTCATTAGACTGCTGGTAATTTTAGTTTCTGATCAATTCGACTGAACACATTAGTAATACTTGTAAACGATCCTTGCGCCTTTTGCAGAGAGAGCAGCACAGGATTGCGGCCGAAAGCAACTCGCCGTCTGAGGCATTGGCGAGGCCCAAGTGGGACACTCCATTCAACCGGGCGTTGAACATATTGAAATGACTCCCGGTGGAGACTCGACCGTCGTATGGACGCGTGCACGGTGTCAAAGACGGCGCCACATGGTAGAAGTACTACCGTGAGACCACGGAGGAGAGAAAGGAAAGACGGAGGTTAACTGAAGAAAACATCGACAAGAAGGTTGACATTGCGGTTGAGAAGAAATCATCTCAGACAGTCGCAACAGCGGTAGCTACCGCAAAACAGGTGGTTGTAGATATGTCTACTTCCTTGGTTCCGGCCATTTTCAATTGGACCAGACAAAATCTAGAAAAAAAATGCAGTGGACTTTCCCCTTGCTGACTTCTTGGGGAGCAGCTCGACTAGCGTTGAACCAGCACCTGCTCCCGCACCAGCTCCCGCATCGGCTCCCGCACCTGCTCCCGCACCGGCTCCCGCACCTGCTCCCGCACCGGCTCCCGCACCGGACATGCTCAGCGGTGCTTCGTCTTTGGCTGAGGTCGACGCCCTCACGGTATCTGTCACACCGGCCCCCTTCAATAAATGTATAATGTCCCATTTTCGTTGCCTTTCAGATGTCTCACATCACAGACTTTTCTTTGCAGGCCGACGAAACCCCGTGCACCATATTGTACACCATCGGCGACCAGAAGGTGGATGTGGGGAAGGCGACGATAATGGAGCCGAAGGAACCATTGTTCCAAATCCGGCTGATCCCCCCCGAATGTCTTCAAGTTTTTCGTGGCCAGTGTCAAACCAGGCCACGAGAATTTGCCTCCTCTGATACTAGTGGGGGATGACGACAAGACCCCTTGGTGGCTTGGTAATTGTTGCAATGGGTGGGTCCTGTTGTGGCCAAAGAGTCTGCTTCGTCTGGAGGCGGCCGGGAGCACACCCACGAGCACGCAGCCTCAGCAAGGTATGAACATCAACACCCCACCTACCCAATTAGCATCGGGTGTCGGGTTGGGTGATAGCGGATGGGGTAAGGAAGAGGCTCCATTAGTCACTGATGACGTTGCCATGGATGAGGATGAGGATGACGATGGCACTCAACAGTATGTCTATACTGACACCTACTCAGGGTTTGAGCGTCATGAGTCAGTGCCTGAATTGCCGTCTCCGGAGGCTGAACGTATTATGGACGACCTTTCGGTAGTAAAGAAGTCTAGGAAGAAAGCGAGGAAAGGCAAAAAAGCTAATTCTATGATTCAGCCGCCTCAGCAGCCTCGGCTTCAGGACCATATAGATATCCGGATGCGGATAAATGGCATATCCCCGGTCAACCAATCCTACCTGCAAGAGTGCTAGGGGCTAGATTCGGCGATCTAAGGAGACTTCATGACGATGTGCTGCGGATAGAGAAAGGCCTCATCGCCTCGAAAGATCCAGGATACCTACTCTACGTGGTTAACGTTCCGCGGCAAATGTCGTACATCGACTGCTTCCCCGCGGATAAGTTCTTCCTTCAATTTGATTACATATTCGACATGTTTCACGTGAAGAAGCTGAATTTTACGTTTGTCCGCCTTTATGCCTTGCACATGAACTACATCATCGGGGTTGAGCAGATACCTCATATCTGTGTTGCTGACCCGTGCTACATGCACGAGGGCTTCTTGGGAGTCTGCTCAAAGCACCGTGAATACGCGAGGGAATACATCATCAGTTTCATCCTCGCCTATAAGGACAAGGAGGCGATTCTCGTGCCTTATCATCCCGTGTAAGTCATCCGCGCGGATATCCTTCCTTCGATTTCAATCATTCATTTGCACGGTGGAGGCTAATTAATTTGAGGTGTACTTATTTTGCGCAGCGGCGGGCGCGCCGTCCTAATCATCCTCTACCCCCGATACTCCCACGCTCTTTACTTGGACTCGTCGAAAAACATTCACAAAAAGGATTACACCCACATCAAGGATGTTCTCGACAGTGCTATGTTTTACTACCAAGCACGGGGTGGAGAGGTCAAGGACAAGAAGAGAAGGGGCAGCAGGCTCGCCTTCGGCCATAAGACCGACTTCTGCTGCATCCAGCAACCGAGCGATTCTCTTAATGATGGATTCTATGTCCTACACCACATGCTGGAGTACAGACGGGATCACCAGAACCTTCGCATGTCACCTAGATCCGGCGATGCCCATATTCTGCAATGGGCAAAGGACGTAGGAGATATCGAGGATCATCGACTTTGAGCTGAGTTCTATAACATCCAGCGCGAACTTGCCCAAATCATCATGAAGGAGGTCGTCGGAAAAACAGGGATGTTCTACGAAGAAGGACAAATGTCGCGGGAAGACGTCCGATAATGGGTAGCCTCTCAGCGTCTCGACATGAAGCCTTTCACTAAGCTTGGGGACTATCTCCCTAACATGGATGGATGGCATGACATGTTGGAGTGATTGTCGATATATGACAATGTGTCCGTTTAGTCCATACTTTCTGTATGACAAAACTTTGAGTTATGCACGGCGAAACTTTATTTGTGATGTAATTAAACCGTCCTCCTCCTCGACTAGTGAAGATCACTCTAGTTAGGGCATTTTGGGTACGATGAACTTTGTTATTTATGCTTATGATATGTTGTTTCTATTTTTGACAAGTCTGTCTCTTTCTGTTGCTCAACTATATATGTTGCATATCATCGACTCATGTGACGATGCAGGTGCATAGATCATCGATGGCGAAGAAGTGCTACGCCAGGAGTATATACACAATGACTGGCCGGAGTGTCAGGCCCAGGTGTACCATTTTCCAGTTTCCGAGAGACAGGCAGTAGTTAGTTTAGGTTCACGCTAATGCGAGAGAGGGATACAAACTCATGTACTGCATAGTTCCGCTCTCACTCAAAGTGATAGCTCTTCTCACGTATATCATTGTTTAGATGGATGGTGATGTATTTGCATGTAATCGAGACTTATATCGCTATTTTCGAGATGATGATGAGAGACCACTTTGTGTTGGATGATGATTATGATGATGACATGATTTGATGAGACTAGTTGTATGTATATGCTATGATTACATTTGTATGTGTATGATATGCTAAAGATTATTGTATAAAGCCTATTCAAATACAAAACAAATATGCACAAAAAATTAATAAAACTAGTAGTAGTGAGGGGAAAAAAGTTAGCAGTAGCGCCGCCATACCAGTAGCGCTTCCCTGTAAAAAGCGCTGCAGATAATATCAGCAGCGCTCTTCACTGAAGTGCGCTACAGCTATCCATGTATAGCAGTAGCGTGGGACTGCAGGCGCTGCTGCTACACGTTAGCTGTAGTGCCTTATCAGTAGTGCATCGTCCCACGCTACTGATAGGCCTAAAACCCGCGTTGCTGCTAGGCTTTTTCCTAGTAGTGTACACTTGAGCTGTACTTCCATCGTACCATCTGCAAAATTGAATAATTACATCAACCGTTGTGATGAAAGCAAAGCATCTTCACGCATCGTATGGTCATCATAATAAAGTAATGTAAATAAAAATGTACCTAAGTTGATGCACTATATCTGCTAGCGCTTAATTTTCCCACTTGTGTACCCATTGAATGTTGCTTTCCCTCCAATCGTAAGAACTCCAACCCTTGCTCATATTGGTTACCCTGCAAATTATGTAACAAAGTGTGAGTTTAGTAAATTAAAAAAGACACTAACTATTTAGCAAGGTCACATCTTACTTATGGGTTTCCTCGTCGGTACATCTTGGAAAAGGTGGTGGAATCTCTTGATAGAGAACGAACTGTCTCATGACATGCTCTGGGTTGTAAGGCTCAACACACCACAAGAACAATAAGTTGCAGCGAGTTAGCCAGAACGCACTATCGCTCAAGATGCCTATTGTGATGGGTCGTATATCAATACAATATGTAACTGCTCCTGAGTCCATGGGTTCCATGTGACTACTGACCCATCAAGTATCTCAAACTGCTGGTGGTATATAGGGTAACAATTTTTCGCAATATTTGGAGACCATTGTTTCCGTGCATTTGTCCACTTGCTGGCCATACTTACACTGTTGCCCTCGCTACAGACGTATGGGTGTATGGGATTTAGTATACGAGGTCGTCCTATAGGGAGGTATTCCCAGGACCACAACTATAGAAACTCGTAGGCGACACAAAGTAACAGAGCTTTTTGTGTGAAAGAAGTTTTTTGTGTGGCATCACACAAGCCTCTATATGTATGACATAGCATGGCAGAACCGAAGCTGTATTTCGGCTGCTCGGGTAAAGATTCATCTACCATATTCTCTACAATGTAGATGAGACCAGGGAGAACTACGTTCCTGTGTGAATTTGGAAACAGAGTCCCGAGGAGCCACAACAAATACGCAAACAGATGTCTTTTCCTCGTCTCAAAATCAGCGTAGCTAGATAAAATATGAAAGTTATCATGAAGCCAGGCGAGTGGGATGCCCCGAGGGCCACCAGAACGTTGTGATTCTGGCATTGTCATCCCAAGATGGTCTGATATATTTAATGCCCAAGATGGAGACACTCGTGGAGAGACTAACGACTTACCTCTAATTGGTAGAGCAGTGATCATAGAAACATCTTTCAATGTAGGTGTAATCTCCCCGAAACGAAAGTGAAAGGTGTGGGTTTCAGGTCTCCACCGGTCAATGAGGGATGTCAAAAGGGATGGGTCCGAACGTAATTGGTGTTCGCATGATGTGAGCCTAGCAAAACCATGAAGGGCTCGCACCCCTTTAAGAACACCATTGTACACCTCTGACATGTTGCTGGTCATTATTCCATACCGAGCCCCGGTGTCATGAGCTTGCACCCACTTGTACAAATCAGGGCAATTCTCGTGGATCCACTGGAGCAAATTTATGGGCGTCCTATGACACCTCCGGTCTTCTCTCTACGGCAAGGCCGCGCGCTCGATCTCACCATTGATACCTGCCCAGATCACATTCATTTTGGCTTCAGTTTTCTGCATGCACATCCTTTTGAATAACTTGAACCAATCCTTGTTTTTCAATTTGGAGTAAAAGTTTGCTGCCAAATGCCTCATGCACCACCTTCCCTCTAGATCCGACCACCCCCACTCTTATAACAACTCCTTAATTATGTCGAGAGCGCTTGATAATCCAGTGTTGCGATTACAGATGATGCAAACACCTCCACACTCTTTCACGACACCCATCTTCACGCAGCTCAAGAACCACAACCACCTATCTTTGTTCTCGCTCTCGACCAGTGCATATGCAATAGGAAGAAGCTAATTATTTGCATCTGCTACAATCGCCACCAATAGTGTGCCCTTGTACTTTCCAGTGAGAAAGGTACCATCAACTGATAGTACCGGGCGACAGTGCCTGAAGACTTGTATAGTCTGGGCGAATGCCCAGAATAAGCGGTCTAGGATTAGCTCACCTGGGTTCATTCGGTTTGGACGCTCTCTCCGCCAAACTTGAGTTCCCCTATTAGCACTTGCTATCTGATGAAGCATTTTGGAGCATAAGAATAGGCCTCCTCATAGTTCCATACAAGTTCTGGAATATCTTTTCCTTTGGATGCCTAGCCTTGTTGTAGCTGACAAGGAAGCCAGTTTGATCTTCTGCAGCTTTTTGCACAGCCTTAATACTAATGTTGAGACTTTCCTGCACAATCGTTTCCATCTTTTGTGCCACATATCTTGCAGTCACATTGCAGTGATTTGAAAGAGTCCCAGTTTGCTCACAGCTATGCTGCACTATTTTTGTGATATCCCATGACTGACATACCCTAGGCTTCAGCCTAGCGAGAACTCTTCCGCGGCAACCATTCGCGGAGTGGATGCATATGACCTTCAACTCTTTTTTATCAGACTGCTTCACTCTATGCTGGCGGCGGAGGCCAATTGCATAGCTACCTATTGCCTGGTAAGCAGACTTCTTGTCTGGGAAAGCCTTCCCAACCTCCAGGCTCCCCGCTTCTAGGCCAGAAACAGAGTGAAATTCATTGGTGATGCTCATATCCTGTAAAAACCCAAGTTGCAGTGCCGCTGCGACCGCCCTCTGAGGAGGAACATCTTCTTCTCCACTTGAGTCTGAAGACGCGGAAGAATGATCGTCATCATCTAGCGCCTCTGGCAATCCCTCCATGTGTTTGCTCATGTCAACGGCCGCAGGGCCAATATCCTGTGTCATACACAGGTTGGCCGCCCGTCGGTTCCGATGGGCCAACGCTAGGGGCTGATGTCATGGAGAACTCGACCTCACCACCCCCGCTACTGCATCCGGCAACATTAGTAAGAGAAATGAACTCCACATACACCATCAGATGTCCAAACATTGAGTTATTGGGATTGCTTGCAAACCTCATGTACGACCCCCACGACTGATCACCTGTGTCAGGCCGCAAACCCCAATGGGCAACTGTCCCATCATTTTCTCCGGTAACGACAAAGGCCTCCATTTTCATTTTTTCCCCTACATCCCTGGGCCAAACACCACTCGGATTCACCTTCTGACTGCTGCGTAACCCACGTTCACCATGTCTCTCACTACAACCGTAGTCGACCCGCACAAAGACACATCCACCCCGTAAGGATCGTCGTGTAATACGTCCCCATACTACACTAACAAATTTTCCATAGTACCTACCAACATCCATATTTACATTTCAAAAAATTAGTAACTGAATATTTTATTATCAATTGATTAAAACTCAAATCATAATAATACGATGGAATTTTTTATATTACCCGATTCTAAAAACAGTTTCATATCATCCGATACAAATAATTTAATAACAATATTCTGTTCGAAATAATTGATTTTTTTGTATCAGTCGGTTAAAAGGATAACCGTATTTTTGTTACAAATACTCGGTTCATTTTTAGAATCATTTGCTTCGGCTCTAAACATAATAGTACGATCATAACATTTTAAAATCATATGAGTTAAACATTTAATATCTTTCAGTTTAATAAAATTTTCATATCATACGATACTAATCATTTATTTACAAATAATAATATTTGTAGTGGCATGCACACCATTCACAACAGTACATCAAACATAAAAAAATATTCACAAAATTACGACATCATTTATACCTCAACTTCAATATGGATGTCGTTGCGAATGCAATTAAGCGTCACAATAGTTCTTTGCATCACAATAGTTCGAATAAATATCCGTCACCACTAATATATGAACGGAGTCAACCCATTATCACATGAACATAAATATTACACACATATTTTTCTTTCTGCTATTAAAAGTATGAAAATGGCACTTGCATGCATGTGGTCATCACCTCAAAAGTGACAGCGAAGGTCGAAACACAATTTCTTCAATCACGTGATCTCCTCCTTGTTTGGTACTAAGATGATTTTTTACCTAATTACATACATCATTAAGTACATTAGCATGTAGTCTTAACATAGAAAAATTTAGATTATTGCGACATAACAAACTAGAGCTACGGTTTCCTAACTATACACTTATTAATAAATGTACCACATGAAATAACACACCACATGTAATGACCAATTACAGTACAAACTTTTTCTTATTTACCATATTAAGATCTTCTCGCATGTCAAACTAAATTTATGCATTTGAAAAGCCTAATGTTGATCTACAATACCGTAAAATATTTGATGTCCGAATTCTAGCTCTAACCAAACCTAAATGTTCAACATAAGTAATAATTACGAATTAATACTAATGGACGCAGCTACATTAATATGTCATCTTCAGCCCACTCTTGTCAAAAAATAGTATAAATGCAACATATGTTGTCTGAAATTATTTCTAACTTCCAAGCACTAACATCGCATAGCTAATGATGAGCTAAAAGACTAACTAATTACCACCATGCATGCACAAAAAAATCTATGTATTGCAAAGCTCATACCTCGATCTTCAACTTCGTAGTTCACTTCGCACGGCAATTCCTACTCCTATAGCTCTAGATGACTCCAAAAAGTGATGAAATAATGCCTAACATAACATAGAATACTAAGTTATGAACTCATCAAAAATAGTAAAAACATCATGCATGCGAATGAAACAAACAAAAATGGATAGATCTTACCTTCATCTATCTTTTCTTCAACTTCATCATCTTCAAAATCCAACTCTAAATCGCTCTAAATCATGAGTGAAAGTGCCTACTGAGCTTTTCTTTCTCTCTGTACTTAGAGACTTAGAGAGCAAATGAGAGGAACGAGGTCACAGAGAGTATGCTTGCGCACGAAGCAGAAGTATGACATATAAAAGGAAGAGGATCCTTGTAGTGCCGGCAGATCAGGTTAAAACTCATCCTACTGTAGCCTCGGATTACCGCACTAAGTGAGTTAATTCCCACAGTGTCGTCGCATCCTCTGAAGCAAAATCAGTGCCGAGTGTCTGATGCGGTCGCGTCCGCTGAAGCAAAATAGTGATGAGTGACTGATGCGGCCGCATCCACTGAAGCAAAAGCAGTGCTGAGTGACTGATGCGGTCGCGTCCGATGAAGCAAAAGCCAGCAGAGTGAGTGATTCCGGGGGCATACGAATCACCGCACAACATCGGATTCCCGCTCGTGGAAATCAGCGTCGTCCGTGTGGGAATCATTGTTGTCTGCCACAACAAATTTGTCGCGCGGCATGCATCAGCAATAGTGTTGCCGCCTCGTGGAGTGGCGGCATGGCCCGCGGTCTCAGCCCACGTGCAGCACGCGCTGTCGGCCTGGGAGCGGCAGCAGCAGTGGCGGCCGCCTCATCCAGTGGCGGCATGGCCAACATGCTCTGGACCGTTCCGTCCCGGCTACGAAAACACGTTCTAGGCTGCTGCCCGCCTCACTGCATGGCGGCAGGGCTGGCCGCCTCCTATTGTGGCGGCAGGCGCCACATGTCGCCTGTCACGCCTGCCGCCACCACTGAGAGGGTCTTTTTTGTCAAATTGATCCACCTGCAGTCCTTTTTGTCAATTCATCTGGTCTGGTGGTCCTTTTGGACAAAAAATCCTGATTTGGCCTATCCAAATGTGTATTCTTGGTCTAACTCCATAAAGTTATTATCGCCTTTTATGTATAAAAATAGTTAGAATAACTTGTAATTATCGCCTTTTATCTATAAAAAAATACATAGAATAACTTGTAACGCCTAACATGCCGTCCTGGCCTCACCAAACACTTTGTGATCTTTTTAAAAAAAAATCATCAATTTTATTAATTGGGAATAACGGTTACATTGTCTAAAAGAAGAGGTACAATATTGTCATAGGCTCCTCAAACCAATCCACGTCACAAAAAAATTTAGCTAGCGCTGCGAGTTCAGGAGCAACCTTATTCACTTCCCTATTACAATGTTCAAAGAATTTCCAAGACCATACCCTTCTCCCTGTCTCTCCCCGGTCGCTCCCTCGAGTGATAGGGGGAACCGTAGCTGCCGGGACTCCAACTCCCTCTCTCCTTCTCCCCTTGCCACCGCCGACAGGCATCACCGGGCTAAGAATGGCTAGCTTTGGCGGCGGCGAGGCCTCGTTCCCCTCCTCTCGCCCACCCCCTGCTAGTACGGGGCAGCCTGGGTGCGTGGAGGTGTTGCGCTTGCGCAGGGTGAAAACAGATGCTCGGGGCGGCGACGTGCGTGGTCCGTGGAGCGGTGGCCTGAGTGTGCTCTTGCAGCGCGGCGGCTACGGGTCAGTGGTGGTCGCGTGCCCATTTGGATCTGACGCTTGGATCCAGGCGAATGACACGGGGTGGGGTAGTGGTTTGGCATGGTGACTGCTCCAGCTGCATGAACCAAGTCCTAGATTCAACTGCATGAAATAGCCTTACCTCCAGTAGTCAAAATTTAGAGGGCGTTGGAACAACCGCCAGAGGGCTTTGTGAGCATGATAGAGACTCTGACGAGTTTTGTAAGAGGAAATGTACTAAAAAACAACGACCAAGGATAGTTGTTGGAAACCGCCAGAGGAAAATTATCTAAAGATAAATATAGGCGGAGCCTTCACAAAGGACACAAAGAAGGGAGGATGGGGTTTCATTATCAGAAACTCTGAAGGAGGAGTAGAAGCAGCAGGGGCAGGGAGATTGTCAAGACTCTTTGAGGCAATTCAAGCAAAAACAATTGCCCTGTTATATGCCGTGGAAAGAGCAAGTGAGTTGGGATGCAGGAATGTAATCTTCGAAACGGATGCATTGGTGCTGAAACAAGCTATTGACGGAGACGCCTACGATAATTCAGTTTTCGGTGCCCTGTTTCGAGAAGCAAAGTTTAAACTCTTGTACTATTTCCAGTCTGCTTTTATAAATTGGTGTCCCAGGTCCTGTAATGTAGCTGCCCATAAGCTAGCATCATTTGGCGCGAGTTTGGTTGAGCCAGATATATGTATGTGGTTGTCAGATGTACCAAACTTTGTAACTGAAGCGGTTGCCAGCGATTTTGTTGGCCCGTATGTGTAATGGAGTAAGTTTTCCTTTCAAAAAAAATTAGAGGGCTTTGGAACAACCGATCGAGCGTAGCTACGTGTGGGGATGAGAAGTTGAAAAGATCCACATACATCAAGATGGGGAGCTGGGGCAATAGGGCAAGGCCAGTTTCGAAGGAAGTTATACCTGAGGCAGGGCCGACCCTTGGCCATGGCGGCGAGTGCGACGTCCTAGGGCCCAGACCGAGCAGGGGGCCCCTCTGCAGGTATGTGTACTATATGTATTAGCAGAAAAACAACAGCACATAGAGAAGCAGGCCATGCCCATTAAGAAGTGAGAAGTCACGCCCACGCACGAACAGAAGTCACGCACGAAGAGCAAGTTGCCGAAAAAAACGCACGAAGAGCAAGTTGCCTAAAAAAGAGCAAGTCAACAATCCCTAAATCCTCTCCTTCCTTCGCTCTCTCCCAGAAACACGCAACCATCTCATGGTTTCCCTCCCGTTCTCCATCTTCCCCAAATCCAATTAATTGTACCGAGTTCCTAAGAAGCTATGAACCCAACTCCGCAAGCTCTGAGACTACCCACAGTGGGAGTAACATACGTGGTAACATCACACATATCCAGGCAAAACAGATGATGTGGTAAGTAATTAGTAAGGAAAGAGGGGCATGTGGTAACATAGCTATTTACTGTAACATCACACATACCAAGACAAGATGAGTCTACAACCTAATAAATGAAGTGTTGCATGACACCACACATATATTACTCTCCACTATAGAGGTAGTAACATAGATGCATGTTACTAGTCTAAGTTACTACCCATTGTGACTAGTCTAATCAATGAATTTTCTGTTGTATCACAATCCAACGGATTTCTTTGCATCTTATAAATACCCAAGTGCTCCGGTGAACGGTTCCACAGTGCTAGCGGCAATACATCAAGTGCCCTGGCAGGAGCACCGAGCCACATAGCACAGGAGGCAGCAGCCCATAGCCGTGGTCAGGGTCTGATCATCCGAGGGCAGGCCCTGGAGACGTGGAGTTCAGTCCTGGTAGTTCATTGTAATTTTTTGGATCTCATTTTTTTACCCATGGCTATTTGTTTCTGTTATGATGAATTGATGTAATAATGTTCGACTAGCTTCTTCTTGATTCCTCACTTGTTGTACAACATTGCAGTAGATTTTGCTAGTTGCGACATTTCAGGTGAAAGACAAACGTCTCCTGATATTTTCTGATGCACGTTTGTGGTTGGACTGCTAGAGTTGGAGTTGTAGTTTCTGTCGAATTGGATCAAGAATTGAGAACAATATCATATATATATACATATATGTGTGTTATATATATATATATATATATATATATATATATATATATATATATATATATATATATATATATATATATAGGTAGAGTATATATGAAGTTAAGACTTGGGTTGTTCGAGCGTGTACCTAATCACGTAATCATATGATATATCCATGGAGCGTGGTGTATTAAGATGATATTTGCTAATGAAATTTATAATTGCTTTTATAATGACTTTTCGCTGTACATGATAAGTGTGGAAGTATTTTTTTGTCTATTATATAGTGTAAGGGCCCATTTTCTCAGTTCGCACAAGGGCCTCTGGAATGGTAGGGCCGGCCCTGACCTGAGGGTCGTCGAGATGTGGCTATGTGGGTGGCGGGAGGGTGGATCTTCCCACACTACATCAACAAGGAAGAAGGGGGCGGAGGCACACACGCGTCGGCGCTGTGTCATAGAGAACAACACGGCCCGTAGATTGGGACACGCCGACAGTGGGTCTCCTCCCTCGCTGACGGTGATCGCGTGAACTGACAATGACCGCGGGAACACTGCACCTCTTTCCCTTCCCTGGCAAAGGGGATCCGGCTGGATCTGTGACCACTGGTGAGTAGAGAGAGCTCATTGGAGATATCAGTGAGATGATCAAATGTGAGCTGAACATTTTCTGTATCGAGCCTCTTGCAGCGGTTGAAGAGATTGCGAAGAACACCAACTCGAGAATCTTGTTGGGACCCTCATTGACTTTGGAGAGCCTCTCCTAGATCACCTTTGAAGATTCAAGAGCACTCACACAACCATACCACCCTTTGGTCAGATGACCACAGATGATATTCTTGGCGGTTGAATCCAATTGAGCAAACCTCTTCACATCAGCAGTGATGACACCTTCACCAACTTTAGGAACGCCTGTCTTGACTACATACCAGAAGTCATTGTCGATGGCTTCAAGATGCATGTGCATGTTATACTTCCAGTAGGGATAATCAGTGTCATCAAAGACAGGGCACACAGCGGAGACTTTGATGATCCCTGGAGTCGACATAACTAAAACTCCATGTGGTTAAACCGAATCACACGGAATAAGGGAGTACCTTGCTCTGATACCAATTGAAAGTGCTAGTTATCGACTAGAGGGGGGTGAATAGGTGATTTTTATAAAAGTCTTAGAAATAGACAATGTCTTCACACAGAGATGAGTAAGCAAAGGCTTCACAATACAAAACAGTAAAATAAAGGAGTGAATGGATAGAACCAGTTGCTCGGGGAAGACAAGTGATTTGTTTGACCGGTTCCAAGACAGTTGTATGTCTGGTTAGGGAGGCTGAGATTGAACTCAGAATACTATGTTTTCACCTTATTCCCCTTGAGCTAAGATCACTTAGACCTCGCCAAAACACTCAGGTAAGTCTTCAAGGTAGACTTCCAAACCGTCACAAACTCGTTCACCGCCAATCCACAATGACTCTTGGATGCTCAAAACATGGCGCGCCTAACGGTCTAGAAGATCACAATCTTCAAGTGTAATAAGTCTTCGGTTCACTCAGAATAGAATATCTTCGGCAATGCTTGGTCACTTTGGGCTCTGGGCGTTTGGGTTTATTCTCGCGGGAATTCTCTCTCAAAGGCTTCAGATGTGGGTGGCTCTCAAATGACAAAAGCCATGCAATAACTCGGAGCAGCCACCAACTTATGGTGGAAGGGGGTGGCTATTTATTGCTAGGGGTGTCGGTGCTAAAACCGGCAATCTCAGGTAGGGGGTCCCAAGCTTGGTGATCTGAGCTAGATGGTAACAGGAGAAGAAGGGGACACAATGTTTTACCCAGGTTCGGGCCCTCTTGATGAGGTAAAACCCTACACCCTACTTCTTGTATATTGATTGTGATGGGGTACAACGTACAAGATGATCTACCTCGAGAGAGTATGAAGATGCTCTAAGCTCTAAACAGCATATGCGTGCCTCTACAGACTAAACCCCACGGCTTATATGGGCATCGGGGGTATCTAGGTTTACACATGGTCCGTTACAATCTAGGGATGAACATGTCGATCCATCAAATACGCTTAAAGTCTACGCCAAGCCTCCAGGGGATCTTCATCTTCATTACACTGAGGGCCAGGGCCTACATGGCCCATTCATCAATCTTCGTTGGGTCCTTGGCCTGGCCCATGACCAGCGGGCCGACGTGGTTAACACCCCCTAATCTAGGACACCAAGTGTAGCCCTTGAACTAGTCTTCAAGCCGAGAACATTGGGCATCTTCCTCGGGATGTCTTCACAATCTTAGGTCTTCGGCTTCGTAGGCAAGATCCATCTTCCACTTCGGCTTCTGATTCTGAGGCTATGCTCGGCTCCGAGGTCTTCTTTGGCCTTCCTGATTGCGACCATGTGTTTTATATGAATGCAGGATATCTTTTGACAAGACCCCTTTCCTCAGTTTTAAGGTGCCTCGGCCATTTGGGATATTGTGTAACCGGCCCGATGTTTTCAAAAACACGATGACAATTCTTCGAGGTCAATTCCTTGCAAGGGAAGTTCTATTTTCCGAGGACTCTTAATGACCCTTGGTCTGAGCCCCACATCTCGACATATCCACTAATCGAGGACGTGGTGGGCCCGACGATCCCTCCTCAATCCACGCTCCCTAAATAATGCATGACTGCTACTTGTGAGCTGCGTTGGAATTTCCTCAAAGAGGAGAGGATGATGCAGTACATTAGAGATAAGTATTTCCCTCACTTAAGAACCAAGGTTATCAATCCAGTAGGAGAACCACGCGAAACCTTGTTAGCAGCACCTACACACAAAAGAGCAAATACTTGCAACCAATGCGATTAAGGGGGTTGTCAATCCCCTCGGCGGTTATTTGCAAGGATCAAATTTGATAGTGATAGATAGATAAATAAAAACAAAAAATAAAATAATGGTAAATAAATTGCAGCAAGGTATTTTTCGATTTTATATATGATAAAAGTAGACCCGGGGGCAATAGTTTTCACTAGAGGCTTCTCTCTCGAACAAAAAGCATCCGATGGTTAAACAAATTACTGTTGGGCAACTGATAAAAAAGCACATAGTTATGACGATATTCAAGGCAATGATCATGTATATAGGCATCACGTCAGAGACAAGTAGACTGAGTCCTGCCTGCATCTACTACTATTACTCCACCAATCGATCGCTATCCAGCATGCATCTAGAGTATTAAGTTCATAAGAATGAAGTAACGCCTTAAGCAAGATGACATGATGTAGGCAAAGTAAATCCAACCAACATGAATAAACCCCATCATTTTCCCCTTAATGGCAACAATACAAATACTTGTCTTGTCCCCTCTATCACTGGGATATAGATCACTACAAGATTGAACCCATTACAAAGCACCTCTCCCATTCCAAGACAAATCAATCTAATTGGCCAAACCAAATGGACAGATCAGATAGAAATACAAAGGTATAATAATCATGCATAAAAGAATTCAGAGAAGACTCGATTAATATTCATGAATAATCTGATCATCAATCCATATTTCATCAGATCCCAACAAACACACCGCAAAAGAAGATTACATCAAATAGGTCTCCAAGAACATTGAGGAGAACATTGTATTGAAGATCAAAGAGAGAGAAGAAGCCATCTAGCTACTAGCTATGGACTCGTAGGCCTGTGGTAAAATACTCACACATCATCGGAAGGGCAACAAGATTGATGTAGAACCCCTCCGTGACCGATTCCCCTTTCGGCAGAGTGCCGGAAAGGCCTCCAGATGGGATCACGGAAGAACAGAAACTTGCAGCGGCAGAAAAAGTATGTTGGGTGGCTCTTTGTTGGTTTCCCAATTTTAGATAATTTATAGACGTGGAATTAGGTTAGACGGAGCCACGAGGGGCCCACAACGCATCAGGGTGCGCCTACCCTCCTTGGTATGCCATATTGCCTTGTCGTCTCCTTGTTTGCCTTCTGGTCTCCTCCCGATGCTTCAAGGGTCTCTCTTGTCCAGAAAAAAAAAGTCAAAAAGTTTCGTAGTGTTTGGACATCGTCTGGTACTGATTTCCTTGAAAACCAAAAACAGAAACTAGCAATTGGCACTAGGTCAATAGGTTAGTCCCAGAAAATGATATATAATTGCATATAAAACATCCATGATTTATACGATAATAGCATGGAACAATAAAAATTATAGATACATTGGAGACGTATGAAGCATCCGCAAGCTTAATTCCTACTCGTCCTTGAGTAGGTAAATCATAAAAAACAGAATTTTTGATGTGGAATGTGATACATCTTCGATGTATCTATAATTTATGAAGTATTCTTTAGATCTGCAATTGCCGGGGAGGCACAACACGAGTCTACAAGAATAAGTTGTGTAGTAGACATCAAGCTCTTTTCTGGCGTTGCTGCCGGAGAGGTGAGTGCTTGAAGGTATGTGTTTAGATCTTGCAATTGAATCTTTTAGTTTCTTCTTTATCACTAGTTTGTTTTATAGAAGAAAACTACAAAAAAATGGAATTGAGGTTGCCTCATATGCTTCATCTTTATAATGTATTTCTTGAAAATGATGGATCGGAAAATTGTGCCAAAGTGTTAGAAGAAGAATTCAATAAAATGTTTGGCATAAAATCTTTGAATGATAAACATGATTGCAATGTTGTTAGTATGCTTTCTTCGAATATCCATCATGCTAATGATATGCAAATTCATAAGCTTGGGGATCCTATGTTTGATGAAGATGATATTTTTAGTCCCCCAAGTTTTGATGAGAAATTTTATTATGATGATAGCATGCCTCTTATTTATGATGATAACAATGATGAAAGTGGATTTGAAGAGGTCATGACTTTATTTAATGAAGAATCCACTATTTTGGAAGAGGTCTCAATTGATTATGACAACAAAGTTGCTATCTATGATGATTATGGTGATGACATGTATGCTATAAAGAGTAATCATAACCATGAACCTTGTCATCGTGATTTTAATATTCAATTTGCTTATGTCAATCTATTATGTCATGATAGTTATTTTGTTGAGTTTGCTCCCACTATTATTGATGAGGAGAAATTTGCTTATGTGGAGAGTAATAAAAAGTTTATGCATGTGGATCATGAAAAGAATGCTTTATGTGATAGCTATATTGTTGAATTCATTCATGATGCTACTAAACATTATTATGAGAGAGGAACATATGCTTGTAGGATTTTCAATAATATCAAGTTTCCTCTCTATGCGTTGAAAATCTTGAAGTTATGCTTGTTTTGCCTTCCTATGCTAGTTGATTCTTGTTCCCATGAATTATTTTCTCACAAAAATCCCTATGCATAGGAAGTGTGTTAGGCTTAAATGTGCTTGCCACGTTATTCATGATGCTCTCTTTGTGTTTCAATTCTTTACTTCTAGGTGAGCATCATTAAAATCGTCATGCCTAGCTAAAAAGGCATTAAAGAAAAGCGCTTGTTGGGAGACAACCCAATACTTATACCTACTATTTTTGTGTGTTCACATTATTAAGCTACTGTATTGATCATGTTTTATAGCTTTTGTCTCAATAAAGTTCCAAGTAAGCCTTTGGGATAACATGGATACTTGTTTATTTAATTATATGCAGAAACATAAAGTTTAGTGTCCAATGCATAAATTTTGGTTAATTACTGGAACGTCAAAAAATTCTTAATTTTTTACAGTACTTCTATGAAAATTGTTTCAGTTTCCTAAATTTTCCATAATTTGTGGAGTCACGGAAGTATGGTGTGTGTTCAGATCATTATAGACTGTTCTGTTTTCGACAGATTCTACTTTCAATGCATAGCTTGCTTGTTTTAAAGTGTCTATGGCATATATTGGTCAATATAAATTGTAGAAATGATTGGGTACAATAGGAATTATGTGATAACAACTATGAATCTTGTCTTGACAGTACCAAAGTGAATGATTTGCTCTTTATCGTACTAACCTATCTCACAAAGTTCCGTTAAGTTTTGTGTGATTCAAGTTTTCAGGTTCTGGGTGAGGTATTGATATGAGGAAAATAAGGAGTGCCAAGACCCTAAGCTTGGTGATTCCCAAGGCACCCCAAGGTAATATTCAAGGAAGACCCAAGCGTCCAAGCTTGGGGTTGGGGCATCCCCTCCTTCGTTTTCAACATTATCGGTAACGTTAGTTGGAGCTATATTTTTATTCGTCACATGATATATGTTTGCATGGAGGGTCATTTTATCTTAGTTGTATTTGCTTGTTGTTATTTAGAATAATGTTTTGTATCTTTTATTTCAAAAAAGTGCCAAGTGTAGACTTTACCCTGCTCATTTTGCAAGTCTATATGTTGTTGTTTGAAAACAGAAAGTTCTCTATTATTGTCTGAAGTCTTCAGAAAGTTCAGAGCATGATAAAATATTGAAATTTTTACAGAGTAAGATATGATGAATTTTATACAGTGTGATAATTTTTCAGAACTTTTGGAGTTAAATAAATATGGATATTTCTTCATACATTACAGACTATCTTGTTTAGACAGATTGTTGTTATGTTTGCATTGTTCGCATATGTTTGCTTGTTTAATGATTCTATTTGAGGATAGAAGTATTAAATATGCAGAGGCATTTAGTAAGCAATGTTAAATAATAATTTTAGTAATTTTGTACAGTAGAGAATTATCAGGTTTTGCAATGATTTATACTAACTTATCTCACGAGTTCTTGTTGAGTTTTGTGTGGATGAAGTTTTTAAGATTTAGGGAAACCGTGATATGAGAGGAATCTAGGAGACACAAAATCTCAAGATTAGGTATGCCCAAGGCATCCCAAGTTAATATTTCAAGAAGTCTCAAGCATCTAAGCTTGGGGATGCCCAGTAGGCATCCCACCTTCCTTCATCAACAACTATCGGTTAGTTTTGGTTGAGCCAAAGTTTTTATTTGTCCACAAGATATGTCCTATTATTGGAGTGCCCTTTTATATTTGTTTGATGTTTGAATAAAATACTTAGATCTGAAAGTTTTAAATGAGAGAGAGAGAGTCCTCACATA
Source organism: Triticum timopheevii (assembly GCA_963921465.1). Taxonomy (NCBI): domain Eukaryota; kingdom Viridiplantae; phylum Streptophyta; class Magnoliopsida; order Poales; family Poaceae; genus Triticum; species Triticum timopheevii. Next base: position 205,936,071 of record OY997268.1, read on the forward strand.
GCTACTTAATTATTTAACTACTCATTTGATCTTCACTTATATCTTTTTGGAGTAGTTCGTCATTTACTCTCGTTCTTCCCTTATATACTAAGAGTAAATTGTTAAACGAATTGAATATCATAAAGTTGAAATTATATGTGGGTTTATAAAGTAAAATCTATTGAATCTTGACAATCACAATATTGGTCATATAAGCAATTCATGAATGATTAGTATAAGGAAGAGAACTTTCGCATATAAATATGTTATCTTGGACATCTTTATAATTGTGAATACCCATTAATTATTTTCAAACTTGAGCAAATTGGTTGAAGTTGGACAAGGAAGACAATGTAATGAGTTATGTTTGGGTATATTTTCATAGAAGCTATATTGTTATGGATCCTCCAACATGTGGCGCTTGCTTAGGATCTTTTGCTAGCCAAAAATTTGCACTCAGTAGAGATACTACTTGTGCATCCAAAAACCCTTAAACCCCATTTCTTGCCATGAGTGTGCACCATATCTACCTATGGATTGAATAAGATCCTTCAAGTAAGTTTTCATCGGTGCAAAAAGCAATAAAATTTGCTCCTAAAATATGTATGATCTTTTATTGCAAGGGAAAATAAGCGTTGTATGAACTTGTGATGGTAAAGAAATAAAAGCGAAAAACTGCATAATAAAGGTTGATATCACAAGGGGCAATATAACATGACATTCCTTTGCATTAATGGCTTGCACGTCAAAAAATTCAAAAGCACATGACAACCTCTGCTTCCCTCTGTGAAGCGCCTATCTTTTAATTTTCAGCTTTTAGTTTTATGCAAGAGTTAATAAGTGATTAGTCTCATTTCAACCTAAATTATTCTTTAGTTGGCAAGCATTATGTGGTGGGGAAAGATCCAGGCATATATGGCCATTCGAATATGTTTGATCATGAATTATTATTGTTGACAATTATCTCTATGATAAATGAGTTGGGTGGCGAAACATTAAGCCCCTATATTTCTCTGTGTTCGATGGATGTTATTTGTTCCAAAAATATGGTTAGAGTACTAGCAATCATAGAAGACTATATGATAATTGAGTATGTGAAGCTCTTACTTGGACTTTGTCGAGAAAAAGTTGAATTGAGATTGTTTGGTGACTAAGAACATAGGTTGTTAGTTTCAAGAGAATGCATTGTTTGAACCATAACATGTGAATTGACTGATACTTGATCATGAGAAGTTTTATGAGATGAGCTACTGTTTTGGATAATGATGATAGAAAAAGTGTTTGAACCTATCATTTATCAAACTTATGCACTATGCTAGCATTCACACCGTAAATTATTTCTTTTATCATTTACCTACTCGAGGACGAGGAGGAATTAAGCTTGGGGATGCCGAGACATCTCCAATGTATATATAATTTATGAAGTATTCTTTGCCTTTCTTCTTTAATATATAATATGCACACTTGTGCATATTCAAGAAAAAAAAAAGATGTCCGGAGAATGGCCGTGATCAACAAATTCCTCGTCACTCTTTTGCCCAAGAAGGATGGTGCTTTGGAGGTGGCTGACTTTAGGCCGATTAACCTCGTACATGGGGCTATGAAAATCTTCGAGAAGGTGCTTGCTTGTAGATTGGTGCTACAACTGCCGAAGCTTGTGGGGAACCATCAAAGTGCCTTTGTGAAGGGTAGATATCTGCATGACAACTTCATGTTGGTCCAAAGTATATCTCGCAGACTGAATTCCCTACGGAACCCCGCGGTACTACTCAAGCTAAATATATCGAAGGCGTTCGACTCCATCCAATGGCCTTTCCTGATTGAGGTGATGCAGCATCTTGGCTTCGAACCTAGGTGGAGATCATGGATTTGTGGGATTCTTGCAACATCCACCACCAAGATTATGGTAAATGGAGACCCCGGGGACACCATATATAACTGTAAGGGGCTGAGGCAAGGTGACCCGATATCGTTGATGTTATTCATCCTTACTATGGAGCCTCTGCAAAGGATGTTTGAGCGAGCCACAAGCAGAGGCATTTTGGAGCCCTTGGCGCGTACAAGAATGCGGCAACGTTTGTCCTTCTTTGCGGATGATGTGGTGGTGTTCATCAAACCTAAGCCAGTGGAGCTTGAGATTAGCAAGCGTATCTTCGAAATGTTTGGGGAGGTGTCAGGCCTGCGGATAAATATGGCGAAATCAGCTGCTCTCCCAATAAGATGCAATGATCAGGAAATCACTATGGAAAGTGTGGAGCTGGGATGCCCGAGAGGGTCCATTCCAATAAAGTACATGGGCCTACCGTTGTCACTAAGGAAGCAATCACCGGCGCAGTTGCAATACCTTGGTGATCAGATGGCGAATTGTTTACTAAAGTGGAAGACGGCTCTAATGCCAAAGAGTGGACGACTAACTTTGGTCCAGTCAGTAATGTGCGCCATGCTCATTCATGCCATGATGGCCTTGGATTTCCTGATGAAGACTATGCAGCGATGAACAAGGTGTGCATAGCATTCCTCTGGTGCAGGAGGGCCGCTGCGAATGGTGGCAACTGCGCAGTCCCCTGGGATTCGATGTGCGCACCAAAATGGGCAGGAGGTTTGGGCTGTCGAACCTCAGATGGCTAAACGTGGCCATGTAGGCTAGGTGGCCCTGGCTCCAATGCGTGGACACAAGCAGACCATGGAGTGAATTCAAAATAAGGGTTCCAATGGAAGCAAAACTACTATTCCAGGCAGCAACTAGGAGTGAAGCGCATTATGGACTTACTACACTTTTCTGAGAAGATCGTCGGATTGATGGTATGAGGGTGCAAGACATTGTGCCGACTATTTAAGGCATGATCTTGTGGCAAATTAGATCGACGAGGCTAGTAGCCCAATCCATCGAGGATGGGTCTTGGGCATTGGATGTGGCCACGAGCTGGGGGAAGAGGCACTGCATGAATTCCTCTCTCTTGGTCCTGGGAGACCAACGGCCACTACTCGGTGAGGTTGGCATACGCAACAAAGTTTTGGGGCCGAACTATGGAACCCATGGCGGAGCTGACCTGGACATCTTGTGCCCCATCCACTTGCAAGTTCTTTACTTGGCTTGCTTGACGGGACCGTTGTTGGACCTCGGATTGACTGGCACGGAGAGGATTACCACATCAGGACGCATGCCCTCTGTGTGACCAAGAGGAAGAAATGATTAACCATGTGCTACTAACATGTGTGTTTGCCAGATTGATATGGGATGTGATATGTGAAGCTCTGGGTAATCTGGATTGGACGCTGATGGCACATGACTCCCTTGGCCTATGGCTAAGGGATAAGCAAGGGCCGAGCAACTTGCGGAGGAAGGATCTATGGAGAATGTTGAACCTTTGGGAACTGTGGAAGCATTGAAATGCTATTGTGTCCGATGGAGCATCTCCTTCGAAGGATGTGCTTCTAAGTAGGGTGAGGTTCGAAGGCATGATATGGTCGGTAGCTGGCAAGTTTAAGGGGAATGTTGACCCTTTCTTCCATAGTATACAGAGGTGGGCTAGTAGGGAGGACTAAAGTTGTAATGAAACTCTTGTAAAACTATGGCGGAGACACTCTTTGCCTTTCTTCTTTAATATATAATATGCACACTCATGGATATTCGAGGAAGAAAAACAATTTTATATGGTTTTGGTATGATTTGAATCGAACTAACCCGGACTGGCGTTGTTTTCAGAAGAATTACCATGGTGTTATTTTTTGTGCAGAATTTTTTTCTCAGAATGGGCTGAAACTTTATGGTGATTTTTTTATGGACTAGAAGAGACCCACGGAGCACCAAAGAGGACCACGGAGTGGCCGAGGGAGCCACAAGCCTGGGGAGGTTCCCCCCTAGCATGCCCCCCCAAGCTTGTGGGGACCCTCGGGCACTCCCCTGACGTGAATCCAACAGTGAAAAATCCTATAAATAGAAAAAACTGCGAAACTTAACCTAGAACTTCCGCTCAACCATCGCAATACTATGTACCAAAGTGTTCTCATGTGTAGCCCTGTTCTGGCACCCTGCCGGAGAGGAAAATCATCACCGGAGGCCATCTTCATCCTCCCAGCGGTCACCATGATGATGAGGGAGTAGTTTTTAGGAGATATGCCCTAGAGGCAATAATAAATATTATTATTTGTCTCCATGTTCGTAATTATGTTTATTTTCCGTGCTATAACGGCTATGGTTCCCTAGTCCGTATATTCGTAAAGGCTCTAAGGAAAACCCATGAGCACGTGTGGAATAATAAACGGTAAAAAGTAATTCTAGTCAAGCCTCTAAGACTGGCTCAAGTGTTGCATGATGATCACATTTTCCTTATCATGGGCATGTCTATGCCGTCAACTTTGAGGACACAACATTAGAAGAACACTTGTGTTGAATCGACCCGATTGATGTTATGATATGAGATATGTTCGTCTCAAGAAATAACACAGAGAAAGTTAATGTTTCCATAAATCCTTATACCATGAGAGTATCGAGTTCCTTCATGCTTGCTTCATGAACTTTGAGGTTTGTTAAACGTCATCTGTAAATGGGTGGCTATTACGGCGGCTTACGGGTTCATGGAAAAGTATGACAAGGAACTAGATAGCTCAAGATTGGGATATGCTCCTCCAATGATGGAGAGATATTCTTTGGGCCCTTTCGGTGTTACGATATCCGTCATCATCTGGCCAGACATAGTGTGATTTGATCACAAGGACACCATAATGTGGAAATGAGAAAAGAGAACAAAACCGGTAACAAGCAAACTGGCATAGTGGACAAAGTTTTTGATCCACAGGGATGCCGATAAATCTCACATCGGGCATTTTTAACATATCGCGAAGCAACAGGAATAGCACACGACAACTACAGGTTCACTCGAATATTCATTTGTGTGTGTATAGGGATCAATATGGATGTCCACGGTTCCGCTATTGATCACTGATAGGAAATGTCCTAGTCATGTCTATACTTCACCGAACCTATAGGGTCACACACTTAAGGGTCATCTATCTGCTAAGTAATAGACAGGGAGTCCGGTAGATTGTTTCCGGAAAAGTTTCAGAGATGACAGGAAAGTTTCAGAGAGTAAAGCCGGAAACGTTTCAGAGACAAACTACATACCGAAAGTGTTTCGGAATGAGTCAGGATTTTTTTAGTGAGTGCCGGAAATGTTCTGGACAATCCAAAAATTTTATGGATTTTTCAGACACTGAAAATATTTCATGAAAAGTTGTCATGAATAGTACAGTGAAGAGTGTAACACTATTAGGGTACAACCCCCTTTTGGTGGCTTTTTGGAAAGCCACCTTTTGGGGCTTTGTCCCTACAGTTGTGGAGCATAATTCGGAGAGGTGGGGGCCCCTTTGTGGCAGTCCAAAATGTCCTTGGTATGGGGGGCTCACCCAAGGGGCTTCCTCCCACTTTTGGTGGATCTTGGGTGGAAAATATCCAAGGGCTTTTTTTATTATCAAGTGCCCTATACCCCTAGCTTCCCACTATAAATAGAGGTGGAGAGTGCTACTTCTTGAGCTTGCATTGGTTTTTCCCTTGAAGAGGAAATGGTGATGCAGCAAAGTAGAGATACGTATTTCCCTCAGTTAGGGAACCAGGGTATCAATCCAGTAGGAGACAACACACAAAGCACCAATACCTGCACAAACAATCAAATAACTTGCACCCAACGCGATAAAGGGGTTGTCAATCCCTTCACAGTTATTGCAAAAGTGAGATCTGATAGAGATAGATGAAACTAAACAAACGATAAAGTAAATATTTTTGGTATTTTTGGTTTATAGATCGGAAAGTAAAAGATTGCAAAATAGTAGATTGGAAACTAGTATTGTAGATTGGAAACTTATATGATGGAAAATAGACCCGAGGGCCATAAGTTTCACTAGAGGCTTCTCTCTTGATTGCATATAATGCGGTGGGTGAATAAATTACTATCGAGCAATTGATAGAAAAGCGCAAAGTTATGACGATTTCCAAGGCAATTATTACGAAATATAGGTATCACGTCCGTGTCAAGTAGACTGACTTCTGCCTGGATCTACTACTATTACTCCACACATTGGTCGACTCCTGCCTACATCTAGTGTGGGGACCCCGACTCATAAGTTGTGATCACCGAATGCACATGTACAGTGATCCCAGAGATCAATGCTCACTGAACACACAGAAGCTGAGTAACAAGAGTCTTACATCCATACATACCATTTCACACAAGTAGGACCCTTATGGTCAAGTCTTGAGTATATCATCGCAGCGGAAATCTTCGTCGATAACTTGGACCCATGCCATCTACCTTAATCCTACAGGCATTCTGACTGGGAAGCGTCCTAGCTCGCACGATTGTCACCAAGGAACTCTTCAATATATCTTGTTCTTTCATGCCTGGCCAATAAAATAACAAGTGGCAAGCCAATGAGTACTTTGAATGTACTCGCAAGCAACCCATGTTTTGGTTCAAGATGTAACAATGCATGATATAGGTAAATTTTTGCAGAAAGCTAGTTTTGAGTGCAATGACATGTTCAACAACTTGTAAGACATGCATCAAGAGAATTCAAGTAACCATGAGGACAGGTTACAGATATCAACATAAATAGAGCGGGCACCAACCCAACTCAATCATGTCAAGTCCCTTGACTTGACCCAAGTCATTTTATCAACACACACACACGGTTTGTAAACATGTGGACGTAGCCCAGGAGCGGTTACCCAACTGTCCTTGACCATGGACACGGCTATTCGAATAGTTTTACACTCTGCAGAGGTTGCACACTGTACCCACAAGATCCGGGGAACTTCCGTGTCATCCACGACCCGCGAGACCTCAAGTACCCGGGGTAAGCACCCGATCACTACCTTTCCCTAGACGACACTAACATGGAGTCCACTCGATTGGCAGTAACCCCCGTGCCCAACATTTCACATCATAAAGTTGTGGAGCCTCGCTCCCATATTCATCACATACCACAAGCACGGGGTACCAACGGTGTGTCCGGTGCCCTGTAAAGACAGTCATGGCCGCCCTACCTGGCACGACCCCGTCCTGAGAGAGAGCACCAACTCTCCCCCGTCACTAGTAATGCAGGCTCCAAGCTAGTATCTGTCTAGGTAATCAATAATGCCCTTTCCCATATCAGGGTAGATTGGTTGCGCATGTAAGGTTGGAATAACGGTCGCAGCTTAAACCAATCCGTTTTGAAAACAACACACACTTGCCTCGGTACACCACTTCGTCATCAAGTGGTTACCCATCTCATCATCTCCCTCGGGCATAAGTGGCACCCGACGGGGTTTTCGAAAAAGTCTTTTGAAAATACTTTGTCTCCATCACCATGCATATTCCCGTCCCTTTTTGCGTAGCACTACTTTAGCATCCTATCTACTCCCACCGTCATAACCCTCATAAGAAGGTAGGGTCATGCACAATGCAAGTATCAATGAGGAAGTACGGTGGCAAACCATCAAAGTGGATACCACCTCATCATGATTCCGTTGCAACAACAATATGGTGCTATATGACATGCATAAAAAGGGTTTCATAGACATGGTCAAAGGGCTGCTTGCCTGGTTCCTCAGAGTCTTCAAGTCTTCTGGTCCTTCTCCAAGTACTCCGCCTACTTCGTCCAATAACGTCGGAAACAATCATAATAAGCAACACAACAAGGCAAAAATAAAAGTGCTCTAAAAATATGAAGTTGACTTTTATTGGATACCTCTGGTCATATGAGGAATGACCAAAGTGATTCATTGGAAGTGGATCAATGGATATTTCTAAACATTTCGATATGATGGAATCAAAGGGTTTATGGATTTGCAAGAGGTGTACAGAAATATATTTTTGAAAAATGAGCAAAGGCACCCATTTAACAAAGGATGATTTTTGAAGCATCTAGGAATTAGTTTCACTGGATTTGGAGTTGAGATGATTTTCCTATGAATTTGCAAAGTTGGCTGTAAATGAGGAAATTGGCCATTATTTGAGGTGGTACAGAAAGTATTAGTAAAAATGTTCAAAAACTAAGTTTTGAACTGATAAACATCTAGGAATTTGAATCGTGGAATTTGGATCAAAAATGGGCTCTCTGTGATTTTCTAAAGTTCATCACAGAAATAGGAAAAATAGGGTTTGGTAAATATTTGTGAAGAAAAGGTCTCTGGAAAAATGTGCATGTTGCATAACCAGGTAGATCATGATTTATAGAGTCACTAGAAATTTGAATCATCAAATTTGGAGTCCATTTGAATTGTTTATGGATTTTATAAGTTTATGGAAGAAAAAAGAAAAAACAAAGGAAGGGGGGCGTTATACCTATGCTGTGCACTGGATGCAGCATACTGTCGCAGCGCACTGGGCCGGCCTAGCGGCTCGGCCACGCGGGCGACAGGGGCCACGTCTGAGGCGTACTCGCTTCAGGGTGTCTTCACCGCGGGGAAGCGGTAGGCGCAGAATCCGTCTTCACTTAAACCCCGCGGGCCCGGGCGCTGACTCGCTGACGTGCAGGGCCCGCCCGCACACCACTGCGGTCTTCTTCAACCTCGAGCGGCTGGCGCGGCCGACGACTCCGGCGATGATTGCCGGCGACCCCGACCACCTCCCACGGTGCTCGGCCCACCGGTGTACTCAGGGAGCCAAGACGCATCCATCCGCGGGTGGCATGATCGCCGAGGAGTACGGGGTCGAGCGGGGCGTTGGTCGCGGCGGACGAGGCCGGAGGTGATGGTGGCATTGGCGCTACGGGGTACCGGAGCAGAGGAAGAAGAGGGGGAAGGTTCCTCCGTGGCCTGGGGGTTTCCTGATGGAGAAAGGAGGGGAGGAGGAGGCCTCATTCGCGGGAATTTGAGAGGAGGCCGGCGGCTCGGCTTCGGCCGTGGAGGAGGCTCGGGGGGACGAATGGGTAGGCCTGGGGAGCGTACGGGAGAGAAAGAGAGCCAAAGGAGTCGAGAGGGGGCTCGAGGTGGCTTTAAATAGAAGGGGGCGAGGTGCACAGCGGGACCGTGCGCCGACGAGGCCGTAGCCGTCGCTAGAGGCCACAGGAGGGCTTGGCTTCGAGTCGGGGGTCTTCCTGGGCGTGGTCTACGGCCAGGGGAAGGGAGAGAAGGAGCGGGGGAGCGTCAGGGCAGCGCACGTGTGAGCATGCCCATTGGAGCTCTCGGGCGGCCGGCGCGCGTGCGAAAGGAGGCAACAGGAGGGAGAAGGAGGAGGGGCCTAGGGGTGTGGCGTGTTGCGGACGTCGAGGCACCTCGACTGGCGTGAGGGGGAGGCTCGAGGTGGTCGAGGGACGCGGCGTCAACGGTCGGGAGCACGCTGACGTGCTCCAGAGCGCGCAAATGGCCGGCACCCGCGGCTTTTTCTCGCGTCCTCACGCGCCCACTTGTGTCTGGCAGCTGCAGAGGGGAGTAAACAATGTGACAATGGCATTGGATGCCCTGGGTATCCACTGGAGTGAGGAGGGAGGTTGAGAGAGAGAGAAATGGTGCTGTCCAGAGAGGGAAAAAGAGATTTTCACCCCCATAATCATGGCTCCTCGGGCGGGGAAAGATGCAGGGGTTAGAGGAGGACCAGATGATGTTGTGGGAGAAATCTTAGCTCATGGAGATTAGTGGAAATGGCCAAAACATGCATTTTAAATTTGTGCCAGAAGGTGTTTGATGGTGGTTTGGGCAAGAAAATGGATTCCAAATGATATGAAGATTAACAGGATCAAGCGTCATATAGAAATGGGGTTAATCACCAAGTTGGAGCTCATTTGGAGGAAGTTGACAATTCAACTTTGGTAAACCCTAGAAATTAGCAGAAATGGCTTTACCAAGATTTAGTCATGCAAATCAATTCTCCTTGATGCACCACTTGGTGTAGTGTCATCATTTGAGGTTCTGAACATGCCCACAAAAGTTGAGATCAAAAGGAGAAAGTTGCCAATGTAGAGTTGTTCAAATTTGGTTCTGGACAGGAAGGGTTTTGGGGCACTTTGATCAATATAACTTGTTCTCCAACTTGTGCCACTTGGTCTAGATGAATAATTAGAACATTTGAGCATGTTCACAAGGTTTGAGAGCATTTGGAAATGTTTGGCAATGTAAAGTTGCTCAAACTTCAAAATGGACAGAAATGGTTTTGTGGGGATTGGATGATGTTATATTGTTCTCCAAGTCATGAGGCATGGCAAGATCATCTAATATGTCATATGTGACATGCTAGAATTTTCTTGGAATTTTTGGAGAATATTTCCTTTGTAAATATTTCAAAAGCTTGAAATATCCAGAAAGGGTTTTTGAGGGATTTGACCAATACTTTGAACATGACCATGTGTTGAAACTCTTATATATGGACAATATATGTCCACTGAGTTTCCCTGAGTTTTGTCAAATATTTTTAAAATAATAAAATAATTTTTCCCTATTAAAGACCATTTCTGGCCATAAGAATAATCTTTTAAATAAAATAAGAAAATAAATTTTAAAATTATATTTTTGTGGTTTATGGGTATCCTAGATCTAATAGGAGTCAAATTTATTTTTGGAAATATTTTTACTACCCTTAATTAAGTACTTGCAGTGCAAACCTCAATTCAGGGGTTTTTGAAAATACTATTTGGCCAAATTATTTTTGCAAGAAATTATTTTTATGTCCTATACACATGGCATGATCATTGGGAAAGGTTTTTTGGAGCAAGGAGATGAAGTATAGAAGTTGGAGGATTTATTTGATTTTTAGAGCACTTGAAACAGCAAACAAAAATCCAATGAAGCAAAGTCCAAAACACTCAAAAGTTTTTGTCAGAACACATTTTATCATGATTTATTAGCTTAAGTGTTGTGGCATGAAAATCAGGGTGTGACATCTAGGGTATTAAGTTCATGAAGAATAGAGTAACACACTAAGTAAGATGACATGATGTAGAGGAATAAACTCAAGCAATATGATGTAAACCCCATTTTTTATCCTCGATGGCAACAAAACAATATGTGCCTTGCTGCCCCTACTGTCATTGGAAAAGGACACCACAAGATTGAACCCAAAGCTAAGCACTTCTCCCATTGCAAGAAAACCCAATCTAGTTGGCCAAACCAAATCGATAGTTCGAAGAGAATTACAAAGATATCAAATCATGCATATAAGAATTCTGAGAAGATTCAAATAATATTCATAGATAAGCTAGGCATAAATCCACAATTCATCAGATCTCGACAAACACACCGCAAAAGAATATTACATCAGATAGATCTCCAAGAACATTGAGGAGAACATGGTATTGAGAATCAAAGAGAGAGAAGAAGCCATCTAGCTACTAGCTATGGACCCGTAGGTGTGTGGTAAACTACTCACGCTTCATCAGAAGGGCAATAGAGTTGATGTAGAAGCTCTGTATGATTGAATCCCCCTCCGACAGGGTGTCGGAAAAGGTCCCTAGATGCGATCTCATGGGTACAGAAGGTTGTGGTGGTGGAAAAGTGTTTTCGTGGATACTTCTGGTGGTTTGGGAATATATGTGAATATATAGGCGAAGGAATTAGGTCATGGGAGTCACGAGGGACCCACAAGGCAAGGGGGCACGCCCTACCCCCTGGGCGCGCCCTCCACCTTTGTGTCCGCCTCGTGGCTCCTCCGACTTGATCTCCAAGTCTCCTGGGTGTCTTCTGGTCCAAGAAAAATCATTGCGAAGGTTTTATTCCGTTTGGACTCTATTTGGCATTCCTTTTCTGCAAAACTCAAAAACAAGGAAAAAAGCAGAAACTGGCACTAGGCTAGGTGAATAGGTTAGTCCCGAAAATAATATAAAATAGCATATTAATGCATATAAAACATCTAAAATAGATAATATTATAGCATGGAACAATAAAAAATTATAGATACGTTGGAGACGTATCATGCATCCCCAACTTAATTCCTGCTCGTCCCCGAGTAGGTAAATGGTAAAAACAGAATTTTTAATGTGGAATGCTACCTAACATATTTACCCATGTAGTTTTCTTTATTGTGGCATGAATGTTCAGATTCATAAGATTCAAAAAAAAGTTTAATATTGGCATAAAAACAATAATACTTCAAGCATACTAACAAGGCAATTATGTCTTCTCAAAATAACATGGCCAAAGAAAGCTTATCCCTACAAAATCATATAGTTTGGCTATGCTCCTTCTTCATCACGCAAAATATTCAAATCATGCACAACCCTGATGACGAGCCAAGCAATTGTATCATACTTTTGATGTTCTCAAACTTTTTCAACTTTCACACAATCATGAGCATGAGCCATGGACATAACACTATAGGTGGAATAGAATAAGGTGGTTGTGGAGAAGACAAAAAGAAGGAGATAGTCTCACATCAACTAGGCGTATCAATGGGCTATGGAGATACCCGTCAATAGATATCAATGTGAGTGAATAGGGATTGCCATGTAACGGATGCACTATACCTATATGTTTATGAAAGCTCAAAAGAAAACTAAGTGGGTGTGCATCCAACTTGCCTGCTCATGAAGACCTAGGGCAATTTGAGGAAGCCCATCATTGGAATATACAAGACAAGTTCTATAATGAAAAATTCCCACTAGCATATGAAAGTGAAAACATAGGAGACTCTCTATCATGAAGATCATGATGCTACTTTGAAGCACAAGTGTGAAAAAAAGGATAGTAATATTGCCCCTTCTCTCTTTTTCTCTCATTTTTGGGCCTTCTCTTTTTCTGCTTCTCTTTTTTTTAATTTCCTCACATGGGACAATGCTCTAATAATGAAGATCATCACACTTTTATTTACTTACAACTCAAAAATTACAACTCGATACTAAAACAAAATATGACTCTATAGGAATGCCTCTTGCGATGTACCGGGATGTGCAAGGACTCAAGACCGACATGTATAAAAATGATGAAAGGTGGCTTTGCAACAAATACGATGTCAACTACATGATCATGCAAAGTAATACGAAAATGATGAAGCGTGTCATAATAAATGGAACGGTGGAAAGTTGCATGGCAATATATCTCAGAATGGCTATGGAAATGCCATAATAGGTAGGTATGATTGCTGTTTTGAAGAAGGTAAATGGTGGGTGTATGGTACCGGTGAAAGTTGCGCGGCACTACAGAGGCTTGCAATGGTGGAAGGGTGAGAGTGCGTATAATCCATGGACTCAACATTAGTCATAAAGAACTCACATAATTATTGCAAAAATATATTAGTCATCAAAACAAAGTACTACATACATGCTCCTAGGGGGATAGATTGGTAGGAAAAGACCATCGCTCGTCCCTCACCGCCACTCATAAGGAAGACAATCAAAAAATATCTCGTGCTCCAACTTCGTTACATAACGGTTCACCATACGTGCATGCTACGGGACTCACAAACCTTAACACAAGTATTTCTCAAGTTCACAATTACTCACTAGCATGACTGTAATATCACCATCTTTATATCTCAAAACAATCATAAGGAATCAAACTTCTCATAGTATTCAATGCACTTTATATGGTAGTTTTTATTATATCCCTCTTGGATGCCTATCATATTACGACTAAATTTATAACCAAAGCAATTTACCATGATGTTTAGAGACTCTCAAAATAATATAAGTGAAGCATGAGAGTTCAATAATTTCTATAAAATAAAACCACCGCCGTGCTCTAAAAAGATATAAGTGAAGCACTAGAGCAAAATTGCCTGGCTCAAAAGATATAAGTGAAGCACATAGAGTATTCTAATAAATCACGATTCATGTGTGTCCCTCTCAAAAGGTGCGTACAGCAAGGATGGTTGTGGTAAACTAAAAACCAAAGACTCATATCGTACAAGAAGCTCCAAGCAAAATACATATCTTGTGGTGAATAAAAATATAGCATCAAGTAAAGTTACCGATAGACGAAGACAAAAGAGGGGATGCCTTCCAGGGCATCGCCAATCTTAGGCTGTTGGTTGTCCTTGAATAATACCTTGGGGTGCCTTGGGCATCCCCAAGGTTAGGCTCTTGCCACTCCTTATTCCATAGTCTATCAAATCCTTACCCAAAACTTGAAAAACTTCACAACACAAAACTCAACAGAAAATCTCATAAGCTCCATTAGTATAAGAAAATAAATCACCACTTTTGGTACTGCTGTGAAATCATTCTTTATTTATATTGGTGTAATATATACTGTATTCCAACTTTTCCATGGTTCATACCCCCCGATACTACCCATAGATTCATCAAGATAAGCAAACAACACATAAAAAACAGAATCTGTCAAAAACAGAACAATCTGTAGTAATCTGTAACTCTCGAATACTTCTGTAACTCCAAAAATTCTGAACAATTAGGAAAACCTGAGAAATTTGTTTAATAATCTTCTGCAAAAGGAATCAGTATTTTATTACGCTTTTGTAAAAAACAAAAATTATTTTCCTACGCGCAAAAGTTTCTGTTTTTCAGCAAGATCAAAACAAATATCACCATAAGCCATCCCAAAGGCATCTAACCAGAGGCTAGATGAATTATTTATTGAAAAACAGCACGGAAAAATATTGAGTTGTCTCCCAACAAGCGCTTTTCTTTAAAGCCTTCTAGCTAGGCATTAATAATTTTAAGGATGCTCACATGAAAGACAAGAATTGAAGCACAAAGAGAGCATCAAATAGCATATGAAAAACAAGTTTAAGTCTAACATACTTGCTATGCACAGGTATTTTATAAGCAAACAAATTATCAAGACAAGCAAAAACTAGCATATCAAAGGAAGAAGAAAGAAACAATAGCAATCTCAACATAACAAGAGGTAAATTAGTAACATGAAAATTTCTACAACCATATTTTCCTCTCTCATAATAATTACATGTGGGATCATATTCAAATTCAACAATATAGCTATCACATAAAATTTTCTCTACATGATCCACATGCACGCAAAGTTTACACTCTTCCAAAATAGTGGGAAAATCATTAACTAAATTAGTGACCTCTCCAAACCCACTTTTATCAAAAACTTCATAAAATTGAACATTGCCCAAATATGTGGGATCTAAAGTTGACACTCTTCCAAACCCACTTTCAGTATTATTGCAATCATTATTATCAATCTCATATTCTTCGGGGCTTAAATAAATTTTTAAGATTAAAATAAGATTCACCCCAATCATGATCACTGCAACAAGTAGTGTACATAGCAAAACTAGCATCCCCAAGCTTCGGGTTTTGCATATTATAAGCACAATTGACATTAATAGAATTTATAATAACATCATTGCAATCATGCTTTTCATTCAAGGAGCTATCATGAATCACTTCATAAGTTTCTTCTTTTAGTACTTCATCACAATTTTCAGATTCACGAATTTCAAGAAAAACTTCATAAAGATAATATAGTGCACACAACTCACTAGCAATAGGTTCATCATAATTGGATCTCTTAAACAGATTAGCAAGTGGATGAAGATCCATAAACCTTTGCTTCTGATTTTCAATAAACACACAATTATACCAAGCAAATGAACAAGCAAACCAAGTAAGACATAAGGGAAAGCAAAAAATCCAATGGAAGAAGGGCAAATCATTTCAAAAATCGTTTTGAAAGTGGGGGAGAGGAAAATGAGAGGCAAATGGTGAATAATGTAATGCAAGAGATGAAAGTTTATGATGGGTACTTGGTATGTCTTGACTTGGCATAGATCTCCCCGACAACGGCGCCATAAATTCTTCCCGCTACTTCTTGAGCTTGCGTTGGTTTTTCCCTTGAAGAGGAAAGGGTGATGCAACAAAGTAGAGATAAGTATTTCCCTTAGTTAGAGAACCAAGGTATCAATCCAGTAGGAGACAGCGCACAAATCACCAATACCTGCACAAACATTCAAACAACTTGCACCCAATGCGATAAAGGGGTTGTCACTCCCTTCACGGTTACTTGCAAAAGTAAGATCTGATAGAGATAGATGAAAGTAAACAAACGATAAAGTAAACATTTTTGGTATTTTTGGTTTATAGATCGGAAAGTAAAAGATTGCAAAATAGTAGATTGGAAACTAATATTGTAGATCGGAAACTTATATGATGGAAAATAGACCCAGGGGCGATAGGTTTCACTAGAGGCTTCTCTCTTGATGGCAAATGGTATGGTGAGTGAACAAATTACTGTCGAGCAATTGATAGAAAAGCGCAAAGTTATGAAGATATCTAAGGCAATGATTATGAAATATAGGCATCACGTCCATGTCAAGTAGACCGACTCCTGCCTGCATCTACTACTATTACTCCACACATCGACCGACTCCTGCCTGCATCTAGAGTATTAAGTTCATGAAGAACAGAGTAATGCACTAAGTAAGATGACATGATGTAGCGGAATAAACTCAAGCAATATGATGTAAACCCCATCTTTTTATCCTCGATAACAACAATACAATAGATGCCTTGCTGCCCCTACTGTCACTGGGAAACAACACCTCAAGATTGAACCCAAAGGTAAGCACTTCTCCCATTGCAAGAAAAACCAATCTAGTTGGCCAAACCAATATGATAGTTCGAAGAGAATTACAAAGATATCAAATCATGCATATAAGAATTCAGCGAAGATTCAAATAATATTCATAGATAAGCTGATCATAAATCCACAATTCATCGGATCTCGACAAACACACTGCAAAAGAATATTACATCGGATAGATCTCCAAGAACGTCAAGGAGAACATGGTATTGAGAATCAAAGAGAGAGAAGAAGCCATCTAGCTACTAGCTATGGACCCGTAGGTCTGTGGTAAACTACTCATGCTTCATCAGAAGGGCAATAGAGTTGATGTAGAAGCCCTCAATGATCGAATCCCCCTCTGGCAGGGTGCCAGAAAAGGTCCCTAGATGGGATCTCACCGGTACAGAAGGTTGCGGCGGTGGAGAAGTGTTTTCGTGCATACTTCTGGTGGTTTGGGAATATATGTGAATATATAGGTGAAGGAATTAGGTCAGGGGAGTCATGGGGGGGGCACAAGGCAGGGGCGCGCCCTCCACCCTTGTGGCCACCTCGTGGCTCCTCCGACTTGATCTCCAAGTCTCCTGGGTGTCTTCTGGTCCAACAAAAATCATCGCGAAGGTTTTATTCCGTTTTGTATTCCTTTTCTGCAAAACTCAAAAACAAGGAAAAAACAAAAACTGGCACTGGGCTCTAGGTTAATAGGTTAGTCCCAAATATAATATAAAATACCATATTAATGCATATAAAACATCCCTTACAGATAATATAATAGCATGGAACAATCAAAAATTATAGATACATTGGAGACGTATCAGAGAGAGCTATCCATTTCACTCAATCTCTCTAAAACACAGCCATGCTATGATCTGGCTTTCTATCTCCCTCTCTGTGAAATAGTTCTGTACGCCGAAAGGCTGTCTAGTCTTTTGGTAGGGCCTAGTTCTAGACGGGCTGCTGGATAGTTGACACCGTATGTGTGCAACCCCGTAGAGAGGTCGTAGTTTTGATCTTAGTTCAAGAGATATCCTGAGGTTCTGTCCAAGGTTCTGTATGAGGATCTGACCATGTGCCTCCCAAAGGGCTGTCCGAGGGACTAATCGAGTTTCTGTCCGAGGGCCTCTCGGAGGCTGTTCGAGAAACCGCCTAAGGAGCTATTCGGGGGAGTACATCCTCGCGGTTGGGAGGATGTAAAATCCTAGCTGTAGAGATATGCACCAATGATCTCCGCCGACTCTCCTTCCGCTGTGCTACGAGTCGGTAATGATCAGATCAAACCCTTTATGCATCTTCATAGTGGTCCTAGGCTGGTGTGTAGTTTGGAAAATATTAGTTTTCTGCTACATTACCCTACATAGTTCACCCTCAGGGCTGAGGGTACGTACAACTAGCTATTTTTTTGATCTCTCTTTCTCTCGTGTTCTTGATTTTGCGCAATCTTGATGTAACCATGGGCTTTGTTAATATAGTCAGATCATATGTGTTCTTCCCTCTCTATCTTGTGGTGATGCATTGAGTCTTGCTCTACAAGGTTTCGTTATGTCTGATTGAATACTTTTTAGATTTGAGAACACTTGATGCATGTCTTGCATGTGGATACCCATGGTGACAATGGGGTGTTCTATTGATTCACTTGGTATATGTTTTGGTATTCAACTTGCGGAATATCGTGACATTGGGGTAATCTATGCATAGGGGTTGATGCACGTTTTCGTCCTACTTTCTCCGGTAGAAACCTTGGGGCACCCTTTGAAGTTCTTTGTGTTGGATTGAATATTATGAATCTGAAGTTGTTTGATGCATGTCAAATAATCAACTCACGGATACTTGTGGTGACATTGGAGTATCTAGGTGACACTAGAGTTGTTTGATGCGTATCATATGGTATTATTTTAGTACGAACTCTCGGATTGTTTGTGACACTTATAGGTATGGCTCAATAGATTGATCTGAAAAGATAACTTTGAGGCAGTTTCGTAGCTGATACGTATCCAACGTATCTATAATTTTTGATTGTTCCATGCTATTATATTATCTGTTTTGGATGTTTAATGGGCTTTATTATGCTCTTTTATATTATTTTTGGGACTAACCTATTAACCGAGGGCCCAATGCCAGTTTCTGTTTTTTACCTATTTTAGAGTTTTGCAGAAAAGGAATACCAAACGGAGTCGAAACGGAATGAAACCTTCACGACGATCTTTCTTGTACCGAAAGCAAACCAGAAGACTTGGAGATGAAGTTGGAGACGCAACGAGGCTTCCACGAGACAGGAGGGTGCGCCCCCACCCTCGTGGGCCCCTCATAGCTCCACCGACCTAGTTCTTTCGCCTATATATACTCTTATATCCTAAAAACATCAGGGGGAGCCATGAAACCACTTTTCCACTCCCGCAACCTTCTGTACCCGTGAGATCCCATCTTGGGGCCTTTTCTGGCAATCTGCCGAAGGGGGATTCGATCACGGAGGGCCTCTACATCAACACATTGCCTCTCCGATGAAGTGTGAGTAGTTTACCACAGACCTTCAGGTCCATAGTTATTAGCTATATGGCTTATTCTCTCTCTTTGATTCTCAATACAAAGTTCTCCTTGATGTTCTTGGAGATCTATTCGATGTAATATTCTTTTGCGGTGTGTTTGTCGAGATTCAATGAATTGTGGATTTATGATCAAGATTATCTATGATTATTATTTGGTTCTTCTCTGAATTCTTATATGCATGATTTGATATCTTTGCAAGTCTCTTTGAATTATCGGTTTAGTTTAGCCTTAGATTGATCTTTCTTGCCATGGGAGAAGTGCTTAGCTTTGGGGTCAATCTTGCGGTGTCATTTCTCAGTGACAGTAGGGGCAGCAACACACATATTGTATTGTTGCCATCGAGGATAAAAAGATGGGATTTATATCATATTGCTTGAGTTTATCCCACTACATCATGTCATCTTTCTTAATGCGTTACTCCATTCTTATGAGCTTAATACTCTAGATGCGTGCTGGATGGCGGTCGATGTGTGGAGTAATAATAGTAGATGCAGGCAGGAGTCGGTCTACTTGACTCCGATGTGATGCCTACGTTTATGATCATTGCCTTAGATGTCGTCATAATTATGTGCATTTCTATCAATTGCTCGGCAGTATTTTTTTCACCCACCGTAATACATGTTGTCTCGAGAGAAGCCACTGGTGAAACCTATGGCCCCAGGTCTCTTTTCCATTATATTGCATCTCTTTTCCATTCTATTGCATCTCATTTACATCTTGCTAGTTTCCAATCTACTATTTTGCAATCTTTACTTTCCAATCTATACATCAAAAATACCAAAAATAATTACTTTACTATCTCTATTAGATCTCACTTTTGCGAGTGACCGTGAAGGGATTGACAACCCCTCTATCCATTGGTTGCAAGTTCTTGATTGTTTGTGCAGGTATTCGGTGAGTTGTGCATCATCTCCTACTGGATTAATACCTTGGTTCTCAAAACTGAGGGAAATACTTATGCTACTTTGCAGCATCACCCTTTCCTCTTCAAGGGAAAACCAACGCAAGCTCAAGAGGTAGCAAGAAGGATTTCTCGCGCCTTTAACGGGGAGATCTTCGTCAAGTCAAGCCATACCAAGTACCCATCATAAACTCTTCTCCCTTGCATTATATTATTCGCCATTTGCCTCTCGTTTTCCTCTCCCCCACTTCTAAAACGATTTCCGAAAACCTTTGCCTTTTCTTCGCCCCTTTTTCGTTCGTCCCTTTTTCGCTTGCTTCTTGTGTGCTTGTGCGTTGGATTGATTGCTTGTCACGATGGCTCAAGATAATACTAAATTGTGTGACTTTTCCAATACCCACAAAAATGATTTTATTAGCACTCCGATTGCTCCTACTACCAATGGTGAATCTTGTGAAATTAATGCCGCTTTGTTGAATCCTATTATGAAAGATCTATTCTCTGGCCTTCCTAGTGAAGATCCCGCCTCCTGTCTAAACAACTTCGTTGATTTGTGTGATATGCAAAAGAAGGAAGATGTGGATAATGATATTGTTAAATTGAAGCTATTTCCATTTTATCTTAGGGATCGTGCTAAAACTTGGTTCTCATCTTTGCCTAAAAATAGTATTGATTCATGGAATAAGAGCAAAGATGCTTTTATCTCTAAGTATTTTCCTCCCGCTAAGATCATCTTCCTTAGGAACGATATTATGAATTTTAAGCAACTTGATCATGAGCATGTTGCACAAGCTTGGGCGAGGATGAAATTAATGATACATAATTGCCGTACACATGGTTTGAATTTGTGGATGATTATACAAAAAATTTATGCCGGATTGAATTTTGCTTCTAGAAATCTTTTAGATTCAGCCGCGGGAGGCACTTTTATGGAGATCACTTTAGGATAAGCCACTAAACTCCTAGATAATATTATGTTTAATTATTCTCAATGGCACAGCAAAAGATCCACTAGTAAAAAGGTTCATGTGATTGAAGAGATTAATGTTTTGAGTGGAAAGATGGATGAACTCATGAAATTGTTTGCTAATAAAAGTGTTTCTTCTGATCCTAATGATATGCCTTTGTCCACTTGATTGATAATAATAATGAATGTATGGATTTGAATTTTGTTGGTAGGAACAATTTTGGTAACAACGCGTATAGAGGCAATTTTAACCCTAGGCCGTTTCCGAGTAATTCCTCTAATAATTATGGTAATTCCTACAACAACTCTTATAGAAATTTTAACAAGTTTCCCTCTGATTTTGAGAATAGTGTTAAAGAATTTATGAGTTCACAAAAGAATTTCAATGCTTTGATTGAAGAAAACTTGCTTAAGATTGATGAGTTGGCTAGGAATGTGGATAGAATTTCTCTTGATGTTGATTCTTTGAAATCTAGATCTATTCAACATAAGCATGATATCAATGAGTCTCTCAAAGCCATGATAATTTCCATTGATGAGTGTAAAGAAAGAACCACTAAGATGCGTACTAAAAAAGATTGGTTTGTAAAAGTGTGTTCTTATAGTTTTCATGAGAATAATGATGAAGATCTAAAAGTAATTGATGTGACCAATTAAATCTTTGTTTTCCAATATGAATCTTGATAAAGATGGGACAGGAGATGATTCAACTTTAGTTAAAAGGCGTCCCAATGATTCGAAGTTTTAGGATCTAGATGCAAAAATTGATAAAAGTGGGATTGAAGAGGTCAAAACATTAAATTGCAATGAACCCACTATTTTGCATTTCAAGGAATTTAATTATGATAATTGTTCTTTAATAGATTGTATTTCCTTGTTGCAATCCATGTTAAATTCTGTTCATGCTTATAATCAAAATAAAGCTTTTACTAAACATATCATTGATGCTTTGATGCAATCTTTTGAAGAAAAGCTTGAACTAGAAGTTTCTACCCTAGAAAACTTTATGATGAGTGGGAACCTACTATTAAGATTAAGATTAAAGATTATGAATGCTATACTTTATGTGATTTGGGTTCTAGTATTTCCACGATTCCAAAAAAATTGTGTGATGTGCTAGGTTTCCGTGAATTTGATGATTATTCTTTAAATTTGCATCTTGCGGATTCACCATTAAGAAACCTATGGGAAGGATTAATGATGCACTTATTGTTGCTAATAGAAATTATGTGCCTATAGATTTCATTGTTCTTGATATAGATTGCAATCCTACATGTCCTATTATTCTTGGTAGACCTTTCCTTAGAACGATTGGTACAATTATTGATATGAAACAAGGAAATATTAGATTACAATTTCCGTTAAAGAAGGGAATGGAACACTTTCCTAGGAAGAAAATTAAATTGCCTTATGAATCTATTATGAGATCCACTTATGGATTGCATACCAAAGAAGGCAATACCTAGATCTATTCTTGTTTTTCTGCCTAGATAGGGGCGTTAAACGACAGCGCTTGTTGGGAGGCAGCCCAATTTTATTTTTGTTCTTTACTTTTTGCTCCTGTTTAGTAATAAATAATTCATATATATTCTTTTTAAATGTGGTTTTATGTTTGAATTAGTGTTTTTGCCAAGTAGAACCTTTGGGAAGACTTGGGTGAAGTCTTTGCGATCTTGCTGTAAAAAACAGAAAATTTGGCGCTCACGAGAATAGTTGTAATTTTTAACAGAAGAGTGCTTTTAGGTTGATTATTTTTGAAGAATATTTATAGACAAATTCCTCACGTCCAACAATTTATTTCAGAATTTTTGTAGTTACAGAAGTATTCGAAAGTTACAGATTACTACATACTGTTCTGTTTTTGACAGATTCTGTTTTTCGTGTGTTGTTTGCTTATTTTGATGAATCTATGAGTCGTATCGGGGGGTATGAACCATAGATAAGTTGTAATACAGTAGGTTTAACACCAATATAAATAAAGAATGAGTTCATTACAGTACCTTAAATTTCTGGTTTATTTTCTTATACTAACGGAGCTCATGAGATTTTCTGTTGAAGTTTTTTGTCATGAAGTTTTCAAGTTTTGGGTAAAGATTTGATGGATTTTGGAATAAGGAGTGGCAAGAGCCTACGCTTGGGGATGCCCAAGGCACCCCAAGGTAAAATTCAAGGACAACCAAAAGCCTAAGCTTGGGTATGCCCCGGAAGGCATCCCCTCTTTACGTCTTCATCTATCGGTAACTTTACTTGAGGTTATATTTTTATTCACCACATGATATGTGTTTTGCTTGGAGCGTCTTGTATGATTTGAGTCTTTGATTTTTAGTTTACCACAATCATCCTTGCTGTACACACCTTTTGGGAGAGTCACACATGAATCGTGATTTATTAGAATACTCTATGTGCTTCACTTATATCTTTTGAGCTAGACAATATTGCTCTAGTGCTTCACTTATATCTTTTTAGAGCACGACGGTGGTTTTATTTTATAGAAATTGTTGATCTCTCATGCTTCACTTATATTATTTTGAGAGTCTTTTAGAACAGCATGGCAATTTGCTTTGGTTATAAAATTAGTCCAAATATGATGGGCATCCAAGATGGGTATAATAAAAACTTTCAAACAAAGTGCATTGAATATTATGAGAAGTTTGATTCTTTATGATGGTTTTGAGATATGAAGATGGTGATATTAGAGTCATGCTAGTAGAGTAGTTGTGAATTTGAGAGATACTTGTGTTAAAGTTTGTGATTCCCGTAGCATGCACGTATGGTGAACCGTTATGTGATGAAGTTGGAGCATGATTTATCTATTGATTGTCTTCCTTATGAGTGGCGGTCGGGGACGAGAGATGGTCTTTTCCTACCAATCTACACCCCTAGGAGCATGCACGTAGTACTTCGTTTTGATAACTAATAGATTTTTGCAATAAGTATGTGAGTTATTTATGACTAATGTTGAGTCCATGGATTATACGCACTCTCACCCTTCCACCATTGCTAGCCTCTATTATACCGCGCAACTTTCGCCGGTACCATACACCCACCATATACCTTACTCAAAACAGCCACCATACCTACCTATTATGGCATTTCCATAGCCATTCCGAGATATATTGCCATGCAACTTTCCACCGTTCCGTTTATTATGACACGCTTCATCATTGTCATATTGCTTTGCATGATCATGTAGTTGAAATCGTATTTGTGGCAAAGCCACTGTTCATAATTTTTCATACATGTCACTCTTGAATCATTGCACATCCCATTACACCGCCGGAGGCATTCACATAGAGTCATATTTTGTTTGATGTATCGAGTTGTAATTCTTGATTTGTAAGTAAATAAAAGTGTGATGATCTTCATTATTAGAGCATTGTCCAAGTGAGGAAAGGATGATGGAGACTATGATTCCCCCACAAGTCAGGATGAGACTTCGGACGAAAAATAAAAAAAATAAAAAAAGAGGCCATAAAAAAGGAGAAAAGGCCAAAATAAAATAAAAAATGTGAGAAAAAGAGAGAAGGGGCAATGGTACTATCGTTTTTCCACACTTGTGCTTCAAAGTAGTACCATGATCTTCATGATAGAGAGTCTCCTATGTTATCACTTTCATATACTAGTGGGAATTTTTCATTATAGAACTTGTCTTGTATATTGCAATGATGGGCTTCCTCAAAAGTGCCCTATGTCTTTGTGAGCAAGCAAGTTGGATGCACACCCACTTAGTTCCTTTTTGAGCTTTCATACACTTATAGCTCTAGTGCATCCATTGCATGGCAATCACTACTCACTCGCATTGATATCTATTGATGGGCATCTCCATAGCCCGTTGATACGCCTAGTTGATGTGATACTATCTTCTCCTTTTTGTCTTCTCCACAACCACCATTCTATTCCACCTATAGTGCTATGTCCATGGCTCACACTCATGTATCGCGTGAAGATTGAAAAAGTTTGAGAACATCCAAAGTATGAAACAATTGCTTGGCTTGTCATCGGGGTTGTGCATGATTAAATACTTTGTGTCATGAAGATAGAGCATAACTAGACTATATGATTTTGTAGGGATAGCTTTCTTTGTCCATGTTATTTTGAGAAGACATGATTGCTTTGTTAATATGCTTGAAGTATTATTATTTTTATGTCAATATTAAACTTTTGTCCTAAATCTTTCGGATCTGAACATTCATAACACAATAAAGAAAATTACATTGATAAATATATTAGGTAGCATTCCGCATCAAAAATTCTGTTTTTATCATTTACCTACTCGAGGACAAGCAGGAATTAAGCTTGGGGATGCTTTATACGTCTCCAACGTATCTATAATTTTTGATTGTTCCATCCTATTATATTATTTGTTTTGGATGTTTAATGGGATTTAATATGCTCTTTTATATTATTTTTGGGACTAACATATTAACCGAGGACCGAGTGCCAGTTTCTGTTCTTTTTCATATTTTAGAGTTTTGCAGAAAAGGAATACCAAACGGAGTCCAAACGGAATGCAACCTTCGCGATGATCTTTCTTGGACCGAAAGCAAACCAGAAGACTTGGAGATGAAGTCAGAGACGCAATGAGGCGTCCACTAGGCAGGAGGGTGCACCCCCACCCTCGTGGGCCCCTCGTAGCTCCACCGACCTAGTTCTTTCGCCTATATATACTCTTATATCCTAAAAACATAAGGGGGAGCCACGAAACCACTTTTACACCGCTGCAACCTTCTGTACTCGTGAGATCCCATCTTGTGGCCTTTTCCGGCAATCTGCTGGAGGGGGATTCGATGACGGAGGGCCTCTACATCAACACCATTACCTCTCTGATGAAGCGTGAGTAGTTTACCATAGACCTTTTAGTCCATAGTTATTATCTAGATGGCTTATTCTTTCTCTTTGATTCTCAATACAATGTTCTGCTCGATGTTCTTGGAGATCTATTCGATGTAATATTCTTTTGCGGTGTGTTTGCCGAGATCCGATGAACTGTGGATTTATGACCAATATTATCTATGATTATTATTTGGTTCTTCTCTGAATTCTTATATGCATGATTTGATATCTTTCAAGTCTCTTCGAATTATCAGTTTAGTTTGGCCTACTAGATTGATCTTTCTTGCCATGGGAGAAGTGCTTAGCTTTGGGTTCAATCTCGTGGTGTCCTTTCCCAGTGATAGTAGGGGCAGCAAGGCACATATTGTATTGTTGCCATCGAAGATAAAAAGATGGGGTTTATATCATATTGCTTGAGTTTATCCCTCTACATCATGTCATCGTGCTTAATGCGTTACTTCGTTCTTATGAACTTAATACTCTAGATGCATGCTGGATAGCGGTCGATGTGCGAAGTAATAGTAGTAGATGCAGGCAGGAGTCGGTCTACTTGACACAGACGTGATGCCTATGTTCATGATCACTGCCTTAGATGTCGTCATAAGTATGCGCTTTTCTATCAATTGCTCGGCAGTAATTTGTTCACCCACCATAATACATGCTATCTCGAGAGAAGCCACTACTGAAACCTATGGCCCCCGGGTCTCTTTTCCATTATATTGCATCTCTTTTCCATTATATTGCATCTCGTTTACATCTTTCTAGTTTCCAATCTACTATTTTGCAATCTTTACTTTCCAATCTATACATCAAAAATACCAAAAATATTTACTTTACTATCTCCATCAGATCTCACTTTTGCGAGTGACCGTGAAGGGATTGACAACCCCTTTACCGCGTTGGTTGCAAGTTCTTGATTGTTTGTGCAGGTATTCGGTGACTTGTGTGTCGTCTCCTACTGGATTGATACCTTGGTTCTCAAAACTGAGGGAAATACTTACGCTACTTTGCTGCATCACCCTTTCCTCTTCAAGGGAAAACCAATGCAAGCTCAAAATGTAGTTGTAGCCTACAACAATTTCATCTTATGTTGTCCACTAGATAAGAACTTTGGAGTGATTCTTTGTCGCACGTTGAGGGATTATCATATGATTCAATTATGTTAGCACTGTTGAGAGATATTGCACTAGTGAAAGTATGAACCCTAGGCCTTCTCTTTAAGCATTGCAATACCCTTTGTGCTTTGTTTTATCACTTGCTACCTTGCTGTTTTTATATTTTCAGATTACAAAAACCTATATCTACTACCCATACTAAACTTGTGTCACCATCTCTTCGCTAAACTAGTGCACCTATACAATTTGGCATGGTACTGGGTGTGTTGGGGACACAAGAGATTTCTTATATTTAATTGCTGGGTTGTTTGAGAGAGACCATCTTCATCCTACACCTCCCATGGATTGATAAACCTTAGGTCATCCACTTGACAGAAAATTTCTACTATCCTACAAAACTCTGCGCTTGGAGGCCCAACACGAGTCTACAAGAATAACTTGTGTAGTAGACATCAAGCTCTTTTCTCGTGTTGTTGCCGTGGAGGTGAGTGCTTGAAGGTATATATTTAGATCTTGCAATTGAATATTTTAGTTTTTTATTTATCACAAGTTGTTTTATAAAAGAAAACTACAAAAAATGGAATTGAGGTTGCCTCATATGCTTCATCTTTATAATGTCTTTCTTGAAAATGATGGTTCAGAAAATTGTGCCAAAGTGTTAGAAGAAGAATTCAATAAAATGTTTGGCATAAAATCTTTGAATGATAAACATGATTGAAATGTTGTTAGTATGCTTTCTTTGAATATACATGATGCTAATGATATGCAAATCCATAAGCTTGGGGATGTTATGTTTGATGAAGATGATATTTTTAGTCCCCTAACTTTTGATGAGAAAATTTATTATGATTGTCGGGGAAATGACACCTATGGGATCACGAGGATCCCTTCTATAGTTGGCGGGGAGAAGAGATGCGCAAAGAGCAGGTCTGGTGATTAGCGCGAGGTTTTTTTACCCAGGTTCGACCGCAATGGTGCGTAAAACCATAGTCCTCCTTGAGTGTATATTTGTGTTCATGGGTTCTTAGACTAGCTGCGGGGCATGCCCAGTCCAAAAAGTCCAAATCCTTCTCCAGTGTGCCTCGGGACTCCTTTTATATGTCAAAGGGGTCACCACAGTGGCACATAGGAGCTGGAAAGTATCTACAATGCACAAGTTTATCCCTGGCATTGTAGGACAAACACATTTAATGCGATAACTTACGTGCCCTCTAACTTTATCAGGCACGGCAATAGAACCCATCCCGTCCATTGCCGCCTCATCCTGCCTTGACACACGTCCCTGCTGACGAGGCATGTAGCGCCAGGCTAGCTGGCTAGCTGTTGTGCTGGCGCGGTGGCAGGGCCTTCACGAAGATCTGCATGTCACCATGTAGGCGTCTGCCTAGTTGGCAAGCTGGTTGTCGCGCTGGAACGGTGGTGAGGTGGTGAGACCTTGTCGGGTGTAGGCCTGGCTGTGGCCCCGCAATTGTCTCCAGCAAGGGTCTTGCCGGGGGCCTCGTAGTCGTCCCCGGCAAGAGTCTTGTCGGGGGTCTTCGCTCTCTGATCTCCATGTAGACTGGCAGTCCACAGTCGTCACAAAGATCTGCATGCTACTACGCATGCGTCCTCGAGTCTTGGCCTTGATGTTGTCGATGATGTCAGAGCTCTCAGCCTTGATGGCGGTAATCTTGCCGGGGCTATGTAGGCTGCCCCGGCAAGGGTGTTGCCGGGGGAGGTCCAGCTAGTCTTCTGTTCTTTATTCATTGCCTTGAATGTTGTCTTGGTAGTCTTCTATTTCGCTGTCGGATATAGGTTCCGGCAAAACCCTTGAGGTTCGAACACTGGGGTGCGCACGAAGATTTCCCCCTACGAATCTCGCTCTCAGCCTCGCTGTGATCCCTAAGCTTCGCTCGATGAACTCACAACACAAGAGACACAAGATTTATACAGGTTCGGGCCACCGTTGTGGTGTAATACCCTACTCCTGTGTGGTGGTGGAGGATTGCCTCTTGGGCTGATGATGAACAGTACGAGGGAAGAACAGCCTCCTGAGGAGAGGTGTTCTTGTGCTTGGTGGGTGGTTTGCTCGGGGAGGAGTCGATCTGTCCCCCCTACTGTGGTGGCTAGTCCTATTTATAGAGGCCATGGTCCTCTCCCCAAATATTGAGCGGGAAGGGATCCAACAACGGCCAATTTGAAAGGGGACAGCTAGTACAAGCTATCCTAACTAAAGGTGGTCTTCGCCTGTCAAAGGCGCTGGTGGTGATGCCGTCTTGGGCTCCATCCGTCATGCCGTCCTGCTGGTCTTGGTCTTGTTGCACCGATATGGAAACCTTTGCCTAATGCCTCGGAACTCCGCGGCTGCGCTTGCCCCCTTAGCACCAAAGGGGAAACGAGGCACTGCACGCGCTGGCGTCCGCCTGGCGCTCGCCTGGCCTTGATCGTCATGGCTTGCGTCACGGGAACCTCATGAGGTACCCCTTGCATTGATCTCTCCGCCCCCTCGTGAGCCTGCCTGGTGAGGCCACTCCTAAGGAGGCCTTGTGTCATCCGCCCCGCGAGGTTTGGACCCTCGCGAGGGTCTTGAGTGTTGGTTGATGAGGATGGGCCGTACTGGGCCATTGGTGGAGCCACGCCGCAGGCAGGCAAGTCTGGGGACCCCCATTCCCAGAAAGCCGACAGTAGCCCATGGGCCCAAGGCACGCTCGGACTTGGCTTCGCGGGGAAGCCAAAGGGCAAGTGCGGAGGGCCGCGGGCCCCAACAGCCTGCGGCCTTGGTCGACGCGTGGCGACTGATTGGACATGGGCGTCTCCGCTTCCACACGCTGCCTCGGCAACTGCCCAACTTGACGAGTACCTGCTGCATGTAAAAAGGGGTTATCATTACCTGCGATCGTGGAGGTCGACAGTTGGCCTTCCTTGGGCTATAAATGAGAAGGGGTGAAATCCCCCGTCGCCCATCTCTTCTTGCTCCGCCTGCTTCTTCTTCCCTGCTCCACCTCCAGCCTTGACACCAATGGCGCCGATCCGTAGATTCTCGGCCGAAGAGAAGGGGAAGGCTCCCCGGGACGGATCCGATCCGCTCCCGCTGAAGAAGAGGCCGGTCCACCGCCGCTGCGGCATGGTCGTGAGGCTGGAGATGACGTGGCCTTGGTGCGACCGGCCACCTCCTAGGTACCCCCTACCCCAGTGTGCCCCAGCCGAGTGCTCCGGAGAAAGGAACGGTGAGCTGTGCCGCCAGCGCTGCAGCCACGGTTGGCGAGCCATGGTGGCGCGCGCCGTCGCCCCTGGAGCCCACGCCGCGGACTCCTCTTGCGAGCTCGTGCTGTGGGCGGTGATGCCTCCAAGCACCTGGATCCGCTTCCCTTCATTCTTCTCCACCAAGATGCCGTCGGGGGGGCCTCTCGAGCTTTCGCTGCATCACGCCGACTGTGGCGCCTCGGCGACCGGAGCGGAGGCTGAAGTCGTTCCCTCAGGCAAGATCTTCATGACCCGAGGCCGGGGCGAAGTCGCCCGGCTCTGCCGAATGGGGGGCACCCTCGTGATCCATTTTGAATACGATGGCGCTTCCTTGTTGCCCTTCAAGGTCTTCGATGCGGAAGGCCGCCGCCTGGAGTGCTGCCCTGGAGGGGGCCATCAGGAGATCGATGCGGCAGGGGCTGGGCCTACCATCTGCTCCTCTAGCGGCTCCTCCGATAGCAGCAACAATGCTTGGGAGTCCAACAACTCTCCAGAACTCTTCGAGACTCCAGAGATGAGCGATGACAGCTACGCACCCCCGAGCTCTCACCGCGCCCGGAGCAAGGCGGCAGCATCGGGCCGTGGCCGCCGCTGATCTGGATGGGGTTGGCGCCGGTCTCCTGTGGCCCACTGCTGATGATGGCGTCAGCCACAAAGATGCGTGTAGTTAGGGCTCCTCAGAGTTCTTTTCTTTTGTTCCCTGCAAGGAATCAAGAAACACCCCATGGGGGTGTGTAAAGGATTTGCGATGTCTTTTGTTGATGTTATCCTTATTATGAAATCGTGCGAGTGCTTGTCCTGTCTTGGCTTGGTTCCCCCTTTCTAACCTCGCGACAACTTGGCGCTCTACGCTGACAGGTCCTGGTCCCCAGGCAGGCTACAGCCTTCGCTGGTATGTCAGGTTGCGATGTCGTGGTCAAGGCCAGGAGGTGAGCGGCCCGAGGTCCAGTAAGAGCCCTTGAGGCGCGATGCTCAGGAGGTCCCCTTTAGCGTGCAAGTAGCCGCCGAGAGGTGAGAAAGGAAGGCGACATTGCCGCCACAGGGCCACATCAAGTGAGAATTTCGGTAATCTAGAGTCGTTCCCTTGTGTTGCGCCAGACTTGTGCGTCTGCAGCCGTGGTGCAGCTAGGTTAGGCCCGTGCAAGCTTCCCCTTTCTTCCCCGCACTCTCCTTCGTGCTCTACGTCCTTAGGTCCCGGCCCTCGAGCGAGCTCAGCCGCCGCTGGTATGCCAGGTCGCGATGCCGTGGTCAAGGCCAAGGGGTGAGGGCTGGAGAGCCAGTAAGAGCTCCTGAGTTGTGATGCTCAGGAGCACCCCTTTTAACGTGCAAGCGGATCGCATGGGAAAGAGAGGGAGCTCGTGGTGTCGCCCGTTGTGGACCTCATCAGGTTCCTGCAAATCAGCACGAGAAAGGCACGGGTTGCCATTATGATTGCCGGCCGGCCACTAGTGCTCCGAGAGAAGGGTGAGGGCACTGAGGTCCTGGTGAGGTGACGCACGCAGGGCATGCCGTGGGCCAGAGCTCGACCGCTCAGATTTGTCGGCGTTGCAGGGATGGACCCGTGCGCAAGCGCTGTGCCAGAACAAGCGGTTCCCGTGTTAGGCGGCAATTGAGCAGGTGACAATCACAGGTAGATTAGGCATGAAAGGCAAATTAGCGTAGATAAATGCAGGATGGATACATGCCATTGGGTCAGACCCAAGTGGCTTGGGGATGATGCAGCCCGAGGGGCGCCCCACCGAGGTAAGCTAAAGACATAAAAAGAGATACATGCCGTGGGGACGGACCCACGCGGCCTGGGAATGATGCAGCCCTAAGGGCACTCCCAGCTGAAATGAAGTTGGGAGATGTCACCTGGTTTCGTTGTAGAGGGGGTGTTGGGGCAGCTGAAGATGCGCGGTGAAGGGGCCGACTGTCATGAGCCACCGGGGACCTGAGCCTTAGGAGGCTCTGGGGGTCCAGGTGGTTCCTTGAGGACCGTCTCCATCTCTGCTAGGACCGCGTGGTGCCTGGCCTCGTGAGCCGCCAGAATGCTCCATAGGTGACGCTGGTGGGTGGCAGCCTCGTTCGGCAGGCTGAAACGCATGCGAATGTAGCTGTGCGGCGGACCCTTGCAGTGTCCGGTGCGCGAAGGCTGGAAGCGCTCCTGAGATGCGGCTCGGTTGAGCCCTGGGACGTCGATGCATATGTGCATCCCACCATCCTCGCCTGGATGGGGGCCGCACCGGGAAAGCGGCGGTCATCGCACACGGCCCTTGTTTCCTAAAGCTCCTGAGTGGTCTTGGCAATGAACTCCTAAACATTGGGCTTTCCACGCCCTGCGCCTTCCTGAGAGAAACGTGCCACGAAGCACGCCTCTAAGTGGTGCCCGAGCGCCTCCCTCGTGATGTTGGCGAGTTTTGAGGCCCTCCAGAAGAGAGCCCCCGAGCCCTGCCCGAGGAGGGCGCCAGGCGCGCCTTCCTATGTGATGGAAGGAGGCACCCCAAGCACAGGCGCTGATCCTAACGCGGCACCACCCAAGGTGCCGACCTCCTGAGGCCCTGTGCGGAGCGGTTGCTTCATCTTCTTGGGGATGGCCTCAGGAGGGTTCTCGCCCCTGCTATCTGGGTCCTCGATTGCTGCGGCGTGGAAGGCACGCTCAAGGGAACACACCGCATCTCTCTCTTCGCAGGGGACCGTGATGATTCCGTCGCTTCCTGGCATCTTAATGATGTTGTAGCTGTGATGGGTCACTGCCATGAACTTGGCTAGGGCTGGATACCCGAGGATGGCATTGGACAGCAGGTGGATGTGGGCGACGTCGAAGTCGATGAGCTCAGTGTCGTAGTTGTCACGCTGTCCGAAGGTGACAGGGAGGCGGACCTGTCCTATCGGGGTGGTGGAACCGTCAGTAACTCCTGAGAAAGGCTTGGTAGGCTGGAGCTGATCATATGGCACTTGAAGGTTGCCGAACATCTCAACAGACAGGACATTAAGCCCAACACCGTCATTAATGAGGGTCTTGGTGACTTGCACGTTGCTGATGATTGGGGAACAGAGCATCGGGAGGACACTAGCAGTAGCCGCGCACTTGAGTTGATCTACCAAGCTGAAGGTGATGGCGCACTTGGACCACCTGAGCGGGCGTGTGGCCTCGAGCCTGGGGAGGACTGCCTTCACCTCACGAGCATATTGCTTGAAGATGCGCCGAGAGGCTGGGGCTTGAGCTCCGCCCAAGATGCAAGCCATAGCACGTGGCTCCTGGAAGCCCCCAGCCCCCTCGTCCTGATGATGGTCGTCATTCCTTCTTGGCGGCGGCGGCAGCAGAGGAAGGCCTACGTTACCCTACAGGCGGTCCTCGCGAGGTTGATCCCTCCAGGCCCCCTCGCGAGGCTGGTCCCTTCAGGCGCCCTCGCGAGGCTGGTCCTGCCAGCGATCCTCACGAGGTCGGTCACACCACTCCTGGAAAGGGCCACGGTCATCCCATCGTCCTCCGCCACGTCCTCCTCCTTAGCCGTAGCCCCGGTTGTTGTGCTCAAGGCGTCGACCGAAGCGTCCTCCTCGAACGGCCCTGAGCTCCTGGCAATCGTTGGTGTTGTGGGTGTGGAGGTTGTGGTAGGCGCAGAATGGTCGGTTGCCCTTGGACGACTCCGGCTGGTCCCTGCCGTGCTTCCTGTTTGGTTCCGCCGTGAGTACGGACACTCCCTTGTGCTTCACGTTCTTGGCCTTGGTCTTCTTTTCTTCCGGGTCGGCAGTTGGGAGCTCGAGGAGGGAGAGGCGTCCCTCCTCAGCTCTTGCGCACTTGGTCGCCAGGTTGAATAGCTCCAGGGATGTGCACAACTCCTCGTGGATGGTGAGCTCCTCCTTCATCTTGACGTCACAGACGCCATCAGAGAACGCTAAGATGATGGCCTCGTCCATCACCTTGGGGATCTTGAGGCAGACGCTGTTGAAGCGCTGGATGTATTTCTGCAGGGTCTCCCCGGGCTACTGCTTGATGCGGCGCAGGTCACCCGCGGCGGGGGGTGGTCGCGAGTGCCCTGGAAGTTGGTGATGAAGCGGCTGCGCATCTCATCCCAGGAGGAGATCGAGCTAGAGGCAGGTTCATGAGCCACGAGCGGGTAGTGTCCTTGAGTGCCATGGGAAACCAATTCGCCATGACTTTTTCATCGCCGTTGGCCGCCTCGATGCTCAGCTCGTAGAGGTGCAAGAACTCCACGGGGTCGGGGGTGCCGTCATAGCGAGTAGGTAGGTCCGGCTTGAACTTGTCGGGCTAGGCAACGCTGCAGCTCGGAGGTGAAGGCGCGGCAGCCTGCTGTGGTCACCGGGACCCTTTGCTGACGCGGAGCTTTCTCTAGATGGTACCCGCGCATCGCTGCCATAGGCAGTAGCGGTCTTGTCACGCTGGTAGAGGCCGAGGGATTTCTTGACAGCTTCTTCCTTCCCGCGCGGGCGCTGGACACGGTGGGTCATGCCCAGGAGCCGCGCGCCTTGACGCTAGGGCGCTGTCTTGGGGCAGAGGTGGTGGAGGCGCTACTTGAGCCACGTCGCCCGTACCCGGCGGAGGGCGAGGCAACGAGAGGGACGGAGCGGGAGAGCCCCCTATGGCGTTGACGAGCTCGGTGATGCGAGCGAGCCATTCTTCGTAGAGGTCATCGACAGGGAGGTAACGCAAGAGCTCGTGCGCCATAAGCAGCACAGCCTGTGCGTCCGTGGGGGCGCGACAAGCGTGGGACGACGAGCCAGCTGGGGTCAGCGATGGATTGGCGGTGCGGCCGTCCCGCAGCACTGAGGGGTGCAGCGTGGATGCTTGCTGCTCGTTCCTCGCCGAGCCGGTGGCGGCGTTGGCGGCAGGCGACGGAGAATGACAGGGAGGCCCGCCGACAGGAATCGTCTGGGCAATGCGAGCAGCGAGAGCAGCCTGGTGCTCAGCACGGGCTCGGCGGGCGTCAGACATGGATGCGACGAAGCGATGGGACGCGGATCAGCAGAAGGAAGACTTCGGTGCCCCCTACCTGGCGCGCCAAATGTCGGATATAGGGTTCCGGTAAAACCCTTGAGGTTCGAACACTATGGTGCGCACAAAGATTTTCCCCTACCGAATCTCGCTCTCAGCCTCGCGGCGATCCCTAAGCTTAGCTCGATGAACTCACAACACAAGAGACACAAGATTTATACAGGTTCGGGCCACTGTTGTGGTGTAATACCCTACTCCTATGTGTTGGGCTGATCATGAACAGTACAAGGGAAGAACAGCCTCCTGAGGAGAGGTGTTCTTGTGCTTGGTGGCTGGTTTGCTCGGGGAGGAGTCGATCTGTCCCCCCTACTGTGGTGGCTAGTCGTATTTATAGAGGCCCTGGTCCTCTCCCCAAATATTGAGCGGGAAGGGATCCAACAACGGCCAATTTGAAAGGGGACAGCTAGTACAAGCTATCCTGACTAAAGGTGTTCTTCGCCTGTCAAAGGCGCTGGTGGTGACGCCGTCTTGGGCTCCATGATGACCTCCGTCCTGCTATCCTGTTGGTCTTGGTCTTGTTGCACGGATATGGAAACCTTTGCCTGATGCCTCGGTACTCTGCGCCTGCGCTTGCCCCCTTAGCAACAAAGGGGAAACGAGGACACTACGCGCTGGCGTCCTCCTGGCGCCCGCCTGGCCTTGGTCGTCATGGCTTGCGTCATGGGAACCTCACAACGTACCCCTTGCCTTGATCTCTCCACCCCCTCGCGAGCCTTCCTAGTGAGGCCACTCCTGAGGAGGCCTTGTGTCGTCCGCCCCGCGAGGCTTAGCCCCTCGCGAGGGTCTTGAATGTTGGTTGACGAGGACAGGCCGTACTAGGCCACTGGTGGAGCCACGCCGCGGGCCGCAGGTAGGCAAGTCTGGGGACCCCCGTTCCCAGAACGCCGACATTCACCTTCTACTACCCTACCAAGCCTTGCCGCGGGCGTGGCTACAACTACCCGTGCACAAGTAAGGGGTACAGAAAAGCCCATACTTTTGTACACCGACAGGAGCCCCCCGGGCCTGGGCCACACATAAGTGCAAAGCGTAGTTGGGCCAGGCCCAAAGCAGTGCACGGACATGTGTGGCAGAGATTTGACCGCTGTAATTTTTCATCAGTTGCGCTTCCCCACGATCCACATTGAGTGCATGACGTGGGGGTCGTGCACAGAACGGTCGCATCAGGCCTGCGTCACCTCATGCTAAGCAGTAAAGAGGTGGCCCATGCCTTCCCCATAAAAATAGGAAGCCACAGGGGCTCTGCTCATTTAAAAAGTGTGCTTGGGTCGTGGCTTGCATGACGCCCGCACCCCACGATCACGGGGTGGAAAACTGTCGTTCCACTTGTCTTCTCGATTCTGGCTCGCCCGCCACGTGCCCCCATGCCTTAGAAAGGGTAGGTGGCAGATACGGAGGGCACGTGCATTATGGCCGAGGCGGGAAACCGGGCGTCGCTGATTGGAGCAGCGGGTCGGTCCTGATTCCCCGCGCCTCTAGAGGCCGCATTGGTCGAGCGGGGCGGCCGCCTTTGGGTTGGGAGGCCAGGCCCCGGCCCTGCCCTTCTATAAAAAAAGGAGAGGGACAGTTCCTTTCCGTACTCACCTCCTTCCTCCCCTTTATTCTTGGTATCCTTCTTCCACTCGCCCTGGCGAGAGTGCATGCTGGCGCTTCAATGGCAACAACGAGGGATTATGATCGACAGCGCACCCCCCTCCTCCAAAGTTCGCGGCGGTGGAGACCGCTGTGAGAGGGAGAGGGAGGGGGCAAGGTCGAGGTTGTCGTGGTGCTCCGAGGAGAGGAGGACGAGGCGGTGCACCAGCTGTGCCTCCGCTGGCGGCACCTCCTCCAATGGAGGGCCATGTCGGAGACTAGCCCTGCGAGTTCTTCATCAGGTTGTACAAGCCCGTGTGCAGTCATCTCTGCCTCCCTACCCCATTTTCTCGAGTAATGGAGCTTGACCCGCCACAGGCCTTGAGGCTGCACATGAGGGGCTGCGGGAACGGCAACATGTGGGTCGACATCGACTTCCCCGCACCTCACGTCATGTATCTCCTCCATGGGTGGAAAACCTTTGCCCGCGCCCACAACTTGTCGGAGAGGCATGTTCTCCAGTTCAAACTGATGGAGAACGGCCTACTCTCTGTCAAGGTCTTTGGGCGCTCAGGAATCCTCTTAGGGTGCTGCGCGGAGAGCTCCACCGACGACGAAAGCTCCTCCTCGAGCGACATTGACGAGGAGGACAGCAACAACGACGACGACGGTAGCAGGCGGGAGGACGCTAACTCCGACTCCGGCTGACCACCAGTGGTAGCACCGTCATCTGCACCGCCCCTTTCCCCGGCAACATACCTCGCCAGGGGGTGTCCTGCTGGCTCTTGTGTCGGTGGTCGACGGGTCACCTCCTCCATGCTCTCCCTCGATGCATCCCCTCCCCATATCTTCTTTTCCTTCACCTACCGTACCTGGGAGGAAAGGGGCAAGAACGGGGATTATGGGGCACTTATCTTTTTTCCAACTTGTAGGCACTTGCCAAATCTTAATTTTCTAGATAATGTAATCTCTTGAGTCCATGCTTATGTTCTGTAACATTTGTATGTATCAGCATGTTAATGAAAAAGATGAGCCTTGCCAGGAACCCATGCATGTACACGTCCATGCAGAGGCAAAATGCCTCTTTAATGCAAATAAACGAGTTTTCCTGGCAAGCTATCTTGCCGGCACCCTCTGTGCCTGCCGGAGAGTCACATCTACTGGGTTACAGACAAAGGGTCCAACCCCCTGCCAATCCCTTTTTACCAAAGGCTACTGCAACCAATCTGACCGAAGCAGCATTCGGGCAAAAGATGAGAGCACCTAAGTTTAAAAAGAGTGGCGAGGTTTTCTGATGCACAATTCATAGGTTACGAACATGAATGGACAAGAGGTGAACTTTTTCTCTTTGGTTTGTCAGGGATCGCTGTGCCGGGCAGTCTTCTCAACTTGTTGTCGGAGCCAAGCCCACGACAGGAGGGGCGGAACCGAGCGTCTTTACTGCGGCTGGAAAGAAGAGAGGATAGGAGCATGAAACCTTGGCAGTCCGTCATTATCTGCTGGAATCAAAGGCAGTACAATATCCTAGACAAGCATGCATATATGTATATACATAAACATGGAAATCAAGAGGAAACTGTACATACTAATGGTTATTTGACTGTGCAAAGGGTCTGTGCCTGGCTCTGTACATAGGGTTACATGCCTTGCCGGCAAGGCTAGTACAAAAGGGGGTTGACGGGGCTCCTGGCAACTGCGCCTTATGGGTAAAACTTGTGAAGATGTTTGATATTCCAAGAGTTGCTCACCGGAATGCCATCTTCGGTCTCCAGGTGGACTGCAGTGGGCCTGGTGACTCGTATTACCCGATAAGGGCCTTCCCACTTTGGTGTTAACTTGTTTGAACTCTTGGCGGATTGAATATACCGAAGAACAAGGTCGCCTTCGTCAAGGCTTCGGGCATGAACCTTGCGGCTATGGTAGCGGCGCAAGGCTTGCTGGTAGCGAGCGGCTCGCACAGCAGCCTGAAGACGATCTTACTCAAGGAGCATAGCATCATCTTGGTGCAACTACTCTTGCTCAACCTCATCATAAGCGAGCACTCGAGGTGACCCGTATATGAGTTCCATGGGGAGAACTGTGTCCGCCCCGTATACTAGGGAGAAAGGCGTCTTGCGAGTGGCTCGATTTGGTGTCGTTCTGATTGACCAAAGAACCATTGGCAACTCATCAATCCAGCGTCTTCCGCACTTGTGTAGGCTGTCAAAAGTTCTCGTTTTGAGGCCTCGCAACACTTCAGCATTTTCCCTTTCTGCCTGGCCATTGCTTCTTGGATGAGCAACAGAAGCAAAACAAACTTTTTGCCGAGGTCTTGGATATACTGCATGAAGGTGCGAATCGTGAACTACGTGCCGTTGTTGGTGATGACTCTATTTCACACACCAAAATGACAGACTAGTCCCTTGAAGAACTTGACGGCTGACTGTGCTATCACTTGTCTCACTGGCTCCACCTCTGGCCAGTTTGTGAACTTGTCGATTGCCACGTACAAGTACTCAAAGCCCCTGATAGCACGGGGAAAAGGGCCGAGTATGTCGAGCCCCCAGACCGAAAATGGCCAGGAGAGAGGGATTGTTTGAAGAGCTTGAGCTGGTTGATGAAGCTTCTTTGAGTGGAACTGGCACTTTTCACACTTGGTTACTAGTGCAGTTGCATCCTAGAGAGCGGTGGGCCAAAAGAAACCCTGCCAGAATGCTTTGCTAGGAAGTGCTCTTGACCCTATGTGGGAGCCACATATGCCTCCATCAACAGCTCCAGTCCGTCCTCCTGAGGAATGCACTTCAATTTCACACCATTCGGTCTCCTTCGATATAGGACATCGTCCACAAATTGGTACATGTTGGACCGACGGGCTACCTTTTCTGCCTCTTCCTGTTCCCCAGGGAGCTCCCCTGTTTGGAGGAAACGAACAGTATGTTGCACCCATGCCGGAGTCTGAGGCTCGACAGCAAGGACTAAAGGCTCATCTCCTGCCATGGGGGCAGCTGTCTCTACGGCCAGGGCTTGGGGCCCTGCCGGAGGCTGTTGCTCCCTAGCAAGCTTGGGATTCCTGGAAACTTCCTTACCGGCTCCTGGGAGCTCAGCGGGAAAGTACTTGCCGGGGCCCACCTTTCTTCGCTTATTCTGTCCTGATGATGGTTCAATGGATGGCTGAGTTAATTGGAGCACAAAGGTACCTGGTTCCACGGGCAACTTGAGGGCAGCGCATTTTGACAAGTCATCGGCAATGCTGTTCTCTGCTCGAGGAACATGCTCTGCTTGCAGACCATCAAAGCGCTCCTCCAACTTCCTCACTTCATCCACATAGGCCTCCATCAACGGGTTCTGATAATCTTTGTTAACTTGTTTGACGACAAGCTGCGAATCACCTCTGATGATGAGCTTCCTGATTCTGAGGTCCGCTGCGATCCTGAGACCGGCCAGCAGTCCCTCGTACTCTGTAGTGTTGTTTGTTGATTTTTCTCGGGGAAAGTGCATCTGGACTACGTACTTGAGGCGCTCTCCAGTGGGCGCGAAGAGTAGCACGCCGGCACTAGCACCTTGTAGTGAGAAAGCTCCATCAAAGTACATAACCCTATCATGGCTTGTTTCCTTGCCGGGAAGAGTGGTCTCTTGAATTTGTTTGTCCGACGTTGAGGTCCACTTTCTATGAACTCTGCCAAGGCTCTGCTCTTGATTTTCGAGGTGCTTTCAAACATGAGATCAAAGCTTGATAGTTCCAATGCCCACTCCACCATCCTCCCGGTTGCATCTGGGTTGTGCAAGATCCCTTGCAACGGGAGGCGAGTGACGACGGTGATCTCATGTGCTTGGAAATAGTGACGCAGCTTTCTCGAGGCCATAAGAAGGCCTAAAAGTAGCTTCTACATACCACAATACCTTGATCTGGCCCCTTGCAAGAGGGAGCTGACAAAATAGACCGCGTGCTGCACCACCTTCTTCTTTTGTTTCACTTCACTTGCTTGCACAGATCTTGTCCCGCTGGGACCGGGCTTTGCCGGGGGTCCTGCCTTGCCGGTGTCAGGCCCTGCTGGGGTAGGCTCCGGCATTGTCTGACGGCCTTGCCGCTCCCGCTTCTTCTTCTTCAACTTCTCTCTACACCACCAGCGCATCACTCACCACTTGATTCATTGCCGCTAGATATAGCAGCAACGACTCTTGCGGTTTAGGCGTGACTAGTATTGGCGTGGAGGAGAGGTACCTATTCAAACCTTTCAGCGCTGCCTCTGCTTCTGGAGTCCATTTCATTGGACCCGCCTTTTTCAAAATTTTGAAAAAGGGCTGGGCGCGCTCAGCAGATTTGGAGATGAACCTACTCAGGAC
Organism: Triticum timopheevii; assembly: GCA_963921465.1. Taxonomy (NCBI): domain Eukaryota; kingdom Viridiplantae; phylum Streptophyta; class Magnoliopsida; order Poales; family Poaceae; genus Triticum; species Triticum timopheevii. The sequence goes on from OY997268.1 coordinate 205,976,979, forward strand.
AGCAATGCAGTCGGCAAGCCTACGGACATCCTTGACTTGTTTCGGCGCCTCAATCTGCTCAATCGCTTTGATCTTGACGGGATTCGCTTCGATTCCACGTTGAGACACAAAGAACCCAAGAAGTTTTATGGACAGGACGCCGAACACACACTTCTCAAGGTTGAGCTTGAGGTTGATCTTGCGCAAATTTGCAAATGTTTCCTCCAGATCTTGTACGAGCGTGGCCTTGTTCTTGGTTTTGACCACTATATCATCCATATAAGCTTCCATATTTCTATGTAGTTGGGGCTCAAAACCAATTTGGATCTCTTGGGCAAACGTTGAACCAACGCTTTTCAACTCGAAAGGCATTCGTACAAAACAGTACGTACCTGAACGCGGTCTTTTCTTCGTCTTCCTTCTTCATGAAGATTTGGTGGTATCCTGAGTAGGCATCAAGGAATGATAGCAGGTCACACCCGGCAGTGGAGTCCCCTATCTGGTCAATGCATGGCAAAGGGAAAGGATCCTTTGGACATGCTTTATTGATATCTGTATAGTCAATACACAGCCTCCATTTCCCATTCGCCTTGTGCACCACCACTGGATTGGCCAACCATGTTGGGTGGAGCACTCCTCTGACTAGGCCTGCCGCTTCCAACTTCCTGATCTCCTCAATGATGAACTTTTGCCGCTCCAAAGCTTGCTTCCTGACCTTCTGCTTGACGGGCCGCGCATCAGGACAGACAGGAAGGTGGTGCTCAATCACCTCCCTGGGAACACCGGGGATGTCAGATGATTGCCATGCAAACAGGTCGACATTCGCCCGCAGGAAGGCAATGAGCGCGCTTTCCTATTTGCTGTCAAGGGTGGAGCTTATGGTAAAAGCTCCGCCCGTGCCATCCTCCTTGATGGGTACCCTCTTGGTTTCCGGTGGTCATGCCTTGGATCTCTTGCTCTTGCCTGTGGAGCTCTCTGGCACGTCCTCGATGGGAACACGGGACTCCGAGGCATGTTTTCCGGAGTGGGTGCAGGAGTCCTTGCCGGGGCCAGAAGTCTTGCCGGTGGTTGAGGTCTTGCCGGTCTTCTTCTCAGTGGCAGGAGAAAGTGTCTTGGCGATTGATGCTGCGACTGCCTCTCGGTAGAGTTGGTCGGCACAGATGAGTACATCCCTCTTGTCGCAGCCGACAGTGATGATGCTCATTGGGTCGGGCATCTTCAGCTTGTTGTACGCGTACTGTGACTCCGCCATGAACTTGGCTAATCTAGACAGCCAAGGATCTCGTAATATGGCAACGGGATCTCGACGACATCAAAAACGATCATCTCTGTCCTGTAGTTCATGTCGCCACCAAACGTAACTGGTAGTGTGACCTTTCCTTTGGGTTGGCTTCTCCCTGGATTGATCCCTTGGAATGTACATGTTTCTTGGAGATCTTCATAAGGGATTTGCAACCTCTTGATCACGTTGGGCGAGATCAAGTTCAGACCAGCCCCACCGTCAACTAGCATTTTTGTCACCTTGAGGTTGCGGATTGTTGGTGAGACCAACAGCGGCAAACACCCGACCGCGGTTGTGCGGTCAGGGTGATCCTCAGCGTCAAAAATGATAGGCGTGTTGGACCATTTTAGTGGCTTTTGGGCATCGATCATGGGCTCTGTTGCATTGATCTCACGCGCCCACTGTTTATGTTGGCGGTGGGAAGAATGCAACAATGCACCTCCATCGACACACATGACTTCCATTGCCTTATGAAACACATGCTCGGTGGAATCGTCATCATTGTCATGATCGTCATCTCCCTCTTTCTTGTCGCGGCCTCGGGCAGGCCTCTCTTGTTGCTTATCCTTGTCGTGGCGTCCCCCTCGAGTGCCGCACTTCTTGCCAGATCTCTTAGTGCCATCTTGGCCCGTCTCTTTGTCCTGTCTCTCGTACTCGGCCCTCTGCTTCTCCATCAGCTGCTCAACTTGACGACAGTTTTCAAGGCCGTGGCCCTTGGTGCGGTGAATCTTGCAATATTGCTTGTTGGAGTCCTTTGGCTTGCTGGCAACCGCCAACACTACAAAAACATACACTTCCGTGATGATACTTGTTTGTCATAGTAGGTCGCGTTTTTTGTCATGCATGTACATCCATGACAAATTTATGACAGAATCAAGATAGTCATACCTGTGCTGTCGTAGAAGTGTTCCATGACATTACCGAAATTATCATCATGAAAGTGTCCACTTCCATGATGATAAATCGCGCGTCACAGAAGTGCTTTCATCAAGGGTGACCAACACATGGCATCCACCATAACGGAACGCCGTTAAGCTATCGGGTCGGGTTTTGGATCCGATAACCCGTTAACAGCCCCAACAGATGGGGATTTTCCATGTGTAAAATCATCATTGGCTGGAGGAAACACGTGTCGGCTCACCGTTGGGACAGATGTCATCCACTCATTGGACGGAAGACGCCTATGGTACGTCGACACGTGGCACGGCCCAACAGAGGCCCATTCCTGTGAAAAGGCCGGCCCAGTTAAAATTAGCAGGCCAGCCCATATAAGGCCTACTTGTGTTAGGTCCATTTAAGCCCATGGCCCATATGAGATGAGCCAATTCAGCCCGTCAACGGCCCGTTAAAGATTTGACACCATTGCAGCCCGTCGTCAGTTCGACCCCGTTAATAGCCTGCTATATATCTGGGCTCAATATCGGCCCGATGAGATTTCGGCCTGTTAACGGCCAGTTTAATGGATGGGCCAATTTTCAGGATGTACATTTTTCGGCTTTTTAGCGAACCATTTAAATGTTGGGCTAGTTTCCGGCCCGGTGTGTCTTTCAGCCTGTTAACGGCCCATAAATCTGATGGGCAATTTGTTGTCGGACCTGAGTTTCGGCCTTTTAGCGGCCCATTTAAGTGTTGGGCCAATTTTCTGGCCCGGTGTCACTTTCAGCCTGTTGACGGCCCATAAATCAGTTGGGCCATTTTTAGTCGGACCTGAGTTTTCGCCTTTTAGTGACCCATTTAAGTGTTGGGCCAATTCCCGGCCCTATGTGACTTTCGGCCTGTTAAAGGACCATAAATGAGTTGGGCCATTTGTAGTCAGACCTTAGTTTTGGCCCTTTAACGGCCCATGCCCTTCATGGTCCAATACCAGCCCGGTTTCTCTTTCGGCCTGCTAAAGGCCCACAACACAGTTGGGCCATTTACAATATGACCTGACTTTCGGCCTCTTAGCGGCCCATGGTCTTCATGGTCCAGTACAAGCCCGCTGTCTCTTTCGGCCTGCTAAAGGCCTAAAGTATATTTGGGCCATATGTAGCCCAAACTTAGTAACGGCCTGTTAACGGCCCATGAAATAAACTGGGGCCACCTGTTGCCCGCTTCGATGTCGGCCTGTTAACGACCCAGGAGGTAAGAGGGCCGACCATTAACTTTCGGCCTAGTAACGGCCCATTAACTTAATGGGCCCACTAAATTTCGTACATGTCTTTAGGCCAAATTAGATAATTTGAGCCCATTACGACGAGCAATTATGCACAGGACCAAAACCGATCATGCAAAGGTACGTCATACAGGGAATAACGTTGCACATCCAGCATATATTACAGGAAATTACATCCACTGGGCAATCAAAGATTGATGCCAGTGCAAATAAATGAGTAGCACCTAACCATCTACAACGTCACAATCTGCAACCTCAGCACAGATGACGCCCATAAGCATGTGGGCAAGTTCTTTCTGCTTTGCTACACTGTCTCTGAAAACATTGATCAGTTGTTTTGTTGCATGACTCTGCACCTCTGATTCACCCACTGTTTCCATCATTGCTTCAGCCAATAATTGGTTCACAAACATACATTTATTCCGTTGCATTCGAGACAGAGGATACTGAACAGATTCAGATGGCGATTTTGGCGGGCTTGTATTGTTGATAGTGGAGAGTGTCTCCACACTGCATCATAACATAAATTAGGATGGGAACCAAACAGATTAATCATGAGTTATTGCCATATTACCTAGCCTAGATTTACTGGAAAGAAACAATGGGGTTGCCTTGCTGTTTTTAGAGTTTGTCTTCTTGTCTTCAGCAGCCTGCAAAAAATTAACACACTAGCATTGCTATCATTGGCCAAGTCAGATAATAGGAAAGCAACATTGACACAGCGAACGTTTGGGCAAGTAGCCTACACCAAATTAACACAATATGGCACAACTATCATCAGCCAGGTAAGGTAGTACGAAAGCAACATTGACACAATGAATGAATGGGCAACCAGAGAAGCACTACAATTCAGTAATGTGCGTGATATGAGATAGTACATTCATGCAGCTCAGTATGCAAAACTACCAGGCAGTTTTCCTTACAAAAACCAACATTGGCGCCTTTAACATTTTGCTACAACTAATTTTAGATTAGATAAAGGTTAGATTCACGCCTATTAACAAAATACATGTTGATGTAAAAATATAGTGATATAGAACAAGTACTTACATCAGCATTGGAGCATAGAGAATTCCCGCAAGATATTTTCCTCGAATACGATCCCAATGGAGGAAGTCTTCTATCGTTTAACCTTATTTTCTAAAAGAGAGATGGGTAAGAAACATGTAGAAAATATGATCAGAATGCTATAAAATTTCATGATGCGAGGATACGCACACGCTTCTTAGAATGGAGTTGACATTCTTTTGCTGGACTGGAGCAGACTAGTTCTTTGGCCACTGGAATCTGCTTATTATCAGTGGGAGTTGGGTTTCTCTGTGCTGGAGCAGTATCTATGAAAAATGGAGTTGGTTTATTATCTCCTGGCATTGGGATCTTTTGCAAAGACCTGGTTTCTAAACCTTCAGATTCTAATAGAGCCGTCTTCCCCTTGCATGCCTTATATAGAAGAATGGTGATTCAGTTATAAAACATGCTACAGCAGAGATGGAATAGGTACTGAAGAATAGAAAGGCATGACATATTGACATGTATTCCCTCCATCCGGAAATAAATGGACGGGTCTAGGCGTATTTCAGTTCTAGATACATCCAGTTTTATCCATTTCTGTGACATTTAATCCGGACGGAGGGAGTATGATGTAAGAGCTAGGGATACCATAGGACAACACAGTAAAAAAACACTAAAAACCCACTGCAGAACCAAAGTATTCAAACCCACTGATATGAGATAGTACACTCATGCAGCTCAGGATGCAAAACTACCAGGCAATTTTCCTTGCAAAAATCAACATTGTGGCCTTTAATCATACATTTTGCTACAACTAAATTTAGATCAGATAAAGGTTGGATTCACGCCGATTAACAAAATACATGCTGATGTAAAAATATAGTGATATACAACAGGTACTTACATCTACATTGGAGCACAGAGAATTCCTGCAAGAATCTTTCCTCATAAACGATACCATTGCAGAAATTCTTCTATCTGTTAAGCTTATTTTCTAAAAGAGAGATGGGTAAGAAACATGTAGAAAATATGATCAGCATGCTATAAAATTTCATGATGCAAGGATACGCACACACTTCTTAGAATTGAGTTGACATATTTTTGCTCGACTGGAGCGGACTAGTTCTTTGGCCACTGGAATCTGCTTATTATCAGTAGGAGTTGGGTTTCTTTGTGCTGGAGCAGTATCTATAAAAACTGGAGTTGGTTTATTATCTCCTGGCATTTGGATCTTTTGCGAAGGCCTTGTTTGTAACCCTTCAGATTCTAACATAGTCATCTTCCCCTTGCATGCCTTGTATAGAAGAATGGTGCTTTAATTATAAAACATGCGACAACAGAGAGATGGAATAGGTACCGAAGAATAGAAAGGCATGGCATATTGACATGTATTCCCTCCATCCGGAAAAAATGGATGGGTCTAGGCGTATTTCAGTTCTAGATACATCCTTTTTTATCCATTTCGGCAACATGTAATCCGGACGGAGGGATTATGGTGTAAGAGCTAGGGATACGACAGGACAACACAACAAAAAAAACTAGTTGAATATAAAACTATATGCTAGCGGAATACGTACAGAAATAACCAAGGCAACATACACATGTATGATTGGGAAAATAAGATGGCATTGCAATAGAGCACTAGAACAACACTTCAATGTAAAAAAACATGGTATGGCAGACAGATGAACTACATACTGATGAATAACAATGCATAAGATATTCAGAAACATGATGTCCAAATTAAGCAGATGGCAATGCGATAGAGTAGAATGACAGTACTTGAATTTGAAAACATGTTATCATGAATGGAATAGGTACTGAAAAACAGGAAGGCATGACATATTTACAAGCATGATCAGCATGCTAAGCACATGGCATTGCAACAGAGTAGATACACTCCAGGACATTATATGCATGTTGTAGCCATATCACAGGCCAAGTTAGAGCAAGGACCTTGTGGGGTGAAGAGGATTCATCATCTTTCTGCAAGTCTTCTGAAGAACCGCCTTTACATGTTCCATCATATTGGGTATCATTGACATCAAGTTTATTGGCCTTTACATTGCTCCGTGAGGTTCTTGTGGATATATCAGTGTCTGCAATTATATCTGACATGCATGGAAGACAGCTAGTAGTTAGATTTATGTAAATGAGTGCCTGTAGGAGACGACATAAATAGTAGGACTGCGGTTAACTAGCAGCAACAGGTCTCATAAACTAAAGGGAGAACACAGATGAAAGCTACAGAATATGTATCGTTTGTACTCGAGATTAACTAGATGGCACACAAAAGTATTAAAGAACAACATAGGTAATACTAGAAGTGGTATAATACTATAATCACCAGCCTGTGGGATAGCATTGGCTGATGGATGATAACTATGGAACAACGTTACCTAAAGAACAAGTATCTTAGCTGAACTATGGAACAGCGTGAACTCCTGAACAAGACCCGTAAGAGATCAGCATGAATATACAGTGAAATGTGATGATCTATTTTCCATGCTTAGATGAATAACAAAGCCATAAATGTTGCACACAAGTAAGATGAGGGTACAACCTATCTGGTTGCCATCCATAGGAGTGAGCATCATGTGCTGACTTGTCGATGGCCCTGCAGTTGTTGGGGCTGTCCATGTCGGGCACGCGCATTCGATGCAGGGAACTATTGAGTGGGGACTGTAGCTCCTTTCTGGTGTATGCTTCCCTTGTTGGAGCAGCTGCGGTGAGTCGGAAGACGGTGTGTCTAAAGATGCAGATAACGCATAAAGTTAAGAACGACATATCTCTTTGATCCAAAGAAATACACTAAGAGATCAACAGCAAGGTACGAGAGTGGTCACACGTCTGTTGACTGAAGACTAAATTGGGGTCACACGATTTTATTTTATTTTGGTAATGTCTGATCTATGCCAGATGGCTTGATGGCCGTCTTGTGCCTCCCGGCTGACACTGTTTGGAATCTTCCCCGAAGAGACAGCGACCAACGGCAGAGCAGCCTGCCTCCGCCGTCCGTGGCCCCGTCCAAAACCCCGCTCCCCGCCCCACGGCACTGCCGTGGTTGCGCCGCCCCCGGGCCAATCCACAAAGACTCCCCGTCATCCAGAACCAGCGGCGGCAGTACCTTCAACCCACGCAACTCTAAAAGATAGCCATCTAAGCGCTGCTTCCGCGGTGAACTTGCGGCCCCGCACCCTTAAGTTAGACACCAGCCAACCGGCAGCCTAGGAGCTCCGCGACCTCGAGGGGTGCTGCTTCCCATTGGGAATCGATTGGCCCAGAATAAAAATTCAGACAACTGACGCCTAAATAAAGTGATTTCAGATGAGGGTGCGACCTATCTGGCGACATGGTGAAGTAGGCAGGTCCAGCTGCCGAGTCGGTGAGGCCGGCGTGGTTGCGGTGGTGACCGGCGGCAGGGAAAGAGCGTTGTCGCGACGGTCGACGGCTATGCGGAAGCATCACCAGGACTCTGGACGGATCCGAAGTTGGAGCCACTCCGGCGCCGTGAACAACGGCGGGAGTGAATCGGCTCCGGTACGGTTCACGCAGCCATCGTCGAGACAGCACCAGCAACACGGAGTAAAAGGCACACGGCCCAGTGCACGATGGCAATTGGACAGTGTCTCCGGCATTAGGGAGGAGGGCGGCTGTGAAATTGGTGCGTTGGGGGGCGCTATGGAGGTGGGGCTGAGGTTTCGCAGCTCGGGAGAAGGGAGCTTCCCGGGGAGAAGGTGATTTGGCACCCACGAGGTATGAATGTGGGCGGGCAGGGGGGAATTGGGAGGGGAGTGGAACCATGTCTTACGGATGCATTTGTCTGAAATGTGAGGGGGAGTTACAGTTCTACCCTTGCCTATAGGCTTCTCGGCTTGGGTCTGTGTACTGAGGGTCGGGGATAGTAGAGTAACTTTGTTTCTCCCTAAATAGTGGGCGGGAGCGATTTCGGGCGTGTTTTGAACTATAGTGGGCGCGAGCGAATTCGGGCGAGGAGAGCGTGTTTTGAAATAGTGGGCACGAGCTATTTCAGGCGAGGAGAGCGTGTTTTGCGGACCATGGTTTATGAATTATTCGGCACATGTCATTTTGGCCGAGGAGAAGGCGCGCTTGGATGAAGTTACGAACCTACCTTCGATGTACAATGGGCCAATTGATGCGTGTCCCACATAGGACGGTAATTTCGTGTCTCCCATTTATTTGCTCGGGCGAATTCCATCGAGCATAGAGGATATTTAACGGTTCGTTCAAATTTTGGGAGAACGAGCATCCACGTCTACCTTACCAAGTCGATTCGAATCAAATTTTGAAATATTAGCTTGCCACTTCTTTTTTAGATGGAGAGATGATGCTCGGGAGTAATGTGTTTTTACATGCTCGTTGCTAGCGATTTACTATATGACAAATAGTTGACCCACTCAAAAACGCGAATCAAACCCAAAATGAAATATCTCGATTCAATGAACTAGCTCGTTCAGTAGGTCAAAATAGTGAACTAAATCCAAAATTGAACACCTCAATCGAGTAGCATGTTGTACAGTATTATAGTACTCCATGAACATGTTGAAAGTCAAATTAATGAACTTGTTTGATATACGCATATATCCATTCATGTGTGGATTGCAGACAACATGGTATCCAATTTAAATATTTGAATGCAAGTTTATATAAGTCTTTGATGCATAAAACGCGACCTCCCCCTCTCCCGGACTCCTGTTCTCTCTCTCTCTCTCTCTCTCTCTCTCGCCGACAATCTTCAATTCTGTCGCACGCATCCGACACAAAAACCTTGTTGGTCCCTCTCCCTTTCTCTCTCTCTCTCTCTCTCTCTCTCTCTCTTTGTGTGTGTGTGTGTGTGTGTGCGGGGGGGGGGGGGGGGTCTTTCTAGTCCGCATTCATATATACACCATCTATAAGTCTCTCTCACACACTATGTATGATACTCTAGCTAGTCCAAGCTAGATATCTTGGGTGCACTCATCGTACGCACACAAATTCCTTGGCTCTTTGCCCGTAACTCTCTCACGCACCACTATGTTGTCTCGGAGCTCTTCCCCTCCTCTCTCAAACTCTCCATCCACTTGGGTCACACATACACATGCATATCTCACTCGCACTCGATAGGCCCATCTAAAACTCTATCTGTCTCCATCGTTCTCTCTCCATCTCACACGCGCGCACACACACACACAGTCTCATGCCCAGCTAGCCAAGTATGATGGTCTCTCACTCAATTTTCGGCACACGCAGTCCCCCCTATATGTATATGACTAGCTAATCTTAGTCCCCATCAGAAACATGTGCATGGTCTATCTCGAGGGGATCTCTCTATCACAAACACACCCTCTCTCCATCCCCTTGAGTCCATGCCATCCATGTGTCCCTCTCGACCTTTTTTCCTTGTTGGCCAGACCTCTATTGGACATGTGCTACAGGGGTGTCTCCCTCCGTTGCAAACAATCACACACTAGCTATCTTCATGTATCTCCTCGCCTCGCTTTTCCATCTCGGAGATGCATGCGTGATATGTTCGCATAAGAAATGAAAACACACACTCTCTCTAATTTATCGTTTGTTGTCACTTTCCCTTTCACACACATACTCTTTTTGCACACTTACTCATTATCCTTCACACGCACTTGATCTGTCTCGACTGAGGCACTCACCTCCGTCCATAGCACATAGATTTATTGAAAAGTCATACATCACAAAGTTTGACCATGTACGTGGAGAAAAAGAGTTCATCTAGTACGGCAAACATATACCATTAGATTCACCATGAGATGTAGTTTTGTATGATGTATCTTTGGTATTGTAGATATAAATAACATTTGCATAAACCTGATCAAAGTTTCCAAAGTTTGACTTCTAAAAAATTTACATGCACTACATCATCGAGCGGATGGAATATCTCTTTCCCCCTCTCTGCTATCTGACGCACCACTCAGCCTTATCGGGGCTCCTCAATCTCTCTCAAACTTTATTGGTCAGTTTGGTTCGTGACCTGACCCTCATGCCTTGATGGTCGGTACTGCCTGGTGTGGATGTGAGATGTAAAATATTTCTGCCTGGCTAGGCTTGTGTGGTGCTGAAGCGTTTGGTTCATGCCTGGGCCAGGCAAAGCATCAACGTCCCATCAATCAATCCAAGCATCAATTATTTAATGCTAATATCCATCCATGTTGCTGTTAGCCTCGTGGCCGCACGACCAGGCACGGCCAGGCATTCGAAATCGGTCGCTTGGGCCAGGCTACTTGCAGTGTGTGGAGTTCAGCCAGGCTAATTAAAGTGCAAGGGAACCCAGCCCAGGCGGGCTTTCTTTTTCACAGGGTAGCAACCAAACAAGCGTGCATGAAATCCAGCCACAACCCCAGGCTACGCAAAAGATGCTCACGACGCAAGCCAAACGGGCCTTATATCTCCCTGGTTAACACATACACATGTCTCGCTCGCGCTATACATATAGACCCATCCAACACTCTCCTCCCTTGTTCTCTCTCCATGTGACACGCACCCCCCTAAGTACCATAATCCCTCACTCCGTCATAGGCTCTGTTTGGATCCATGGGTTAGAGTTAGTTTGGGTTAGTTTGGAGTCAACTAACCCAAAAAGATCCAAACAGGAGGGTTAGTTTAGGTTAGATGCATCTAACCCATCCAAAAAAACCAACCCATCCAAAAGGTGCTTATTTGGGTTAGTTCTTCTCGGGACCACTAATAAACACTTTTTTCTCTCGCTCTCCCCGTATCAGATCTCTCCCCACTTCCTCGAAACTTCTCGTCCTCTCCCTCCCTCCCTCTCGCACCGCCCGTGAAGGTGCCTCGCCGTTCTGCGCTCCATCTAACCCTGCCATCCAAACACCTCTTTACTTAGAGTTAGTTCAGGGTTAGAATCTAACTCTAACCTCTAACTGAGTTAGAGTATCCAAACAGGGCCATAGGCGCAAGCACTCCCCCCCTCCTAAGTATGATTATCTCTTACTAGCCATCAGGAACACACATATTGTCTCCTTCCATCCATACGTCTATCTCGATATCCCTCGGGGCATCTTCTATCACGCACACACCTTGTCACTCGATCTCCCACCCATGTAGTCCCACCATGATCTCCAGGGCTTCTCTCTATGAAAAACATACACTCTCTCCTCCCCATGTCTGCATTTTCTCCGTACGTCTCTCTCGACCTCTCTCCCTTGTTTGTCAGACCCCTCTTGGCCACGTGTTAGGGATCTTCCTCTCTCGGTTCCAAACAACCACACACTATCTCCTCACCTTGCCTCCGTTGTCGAAGATGCATGTGTGATATGTTTGCATAAGACACGCACGCTTTTTCCCCACTTTTATCGTGTGTTGTCCATGTCTCTTTCGCACATGCACACACACTTTTTTCACTCACTCTCTCTCTCTCTCTCTCTCTCTCGCTCTCTCTCTCTCTCTCTCTCTCTCTCTCTCTCTCTCTCTCTCTCTCTCTCTCGCAGGGACTCTGTCACGTCCATAAGCATATGTATGTTTTGAAAAGTCAAACCTCAGAAAAGTTTGACTAGGTATATGTGGAGAAAAACATTTACATCCGGAACGATCATTAGATTCATCACAACATGTACTTACTTCATACTATCAATTTTCTTTGGTATTGCCGATATAACTAATTTCTTTATAAACTTGGTCAAAGTTTCAAAAGTTTGACTTTAAAAAAATGCTGTAACTACATTATCGAACGGAGGGAGTAGCTCTTTCTCTCTCTCTCTCTGCTATCTCTCACGGGCCTCCCCTGTCACTCGAACTCTCTATACCGACGGATTATACGCTCACTGTGTCAGCGTATAGCTTTGTATATTGTTTAGTTGACTGGTCAACCAATCCACATGTCGCGTTGTTAGCTCATGTTCTGTATCTTGGTGTGCTGGCCCATGTGGCAGTTGGTGAAAATAAGTAAACTAGAGGCCCATTTGACACGCGGTGAAGGAAACAATGTTGAAACCACTCGGGGTAGCACCCCGCACTCTAGTAAATTGAGGGCGTATTGAGGACAAACTTCTTGCGTGCGAAGGACGCACTCGCGCACAATTCACCACTGCGCGGCGGCATGCACAGAAGGACGCACTCGCGCACACCCAGCACACGTGTACACCGGCGTCGTCACCGGTTGAGATGGACGGCGAGGCAGCCAACAAGCAGAGGCCGCTCGAGCCAAAACCGCATCCGGCGAGCCTGGACTTCATCAGCATCCTCCCCGATGACATGCTGCTCGTCATCACCGGCCTCCTCCCCACCAAATCTGCCATGCGGACCACCCTGCTCTCCCGGCGGTGGCGCCCCCTCTGGCGCTGCGTCCCCCTCAACCTCTCCGTCGACAACTGCCTCTGTGACGGGGATTGCAAACGCATGGCCGTAGTCTCCAAGATCCTTTCATCGCACCCTGGGCCAGCCAGACGCCTTGACATCTGCATGTTCAGTACCAACTGCAAGGTCCAACCCAAGTTCGACGAGTGGTTCTTATCCCCCGCCCTAGATCAGCTCGAGGAGATCAGCTTTGAAGCTAGACGATGTCGCTCTCTACCGCCATCCGCACTCCGCCTCACGCCAATGCTGCACTGCACCAGCTTCAGCTCCTGCTATCTTCCCCAGATTGATGCCGCGCCCGCCCTTCTTCTCCCTCAACTCAAGCAGCTCGACCTCTTCGACGTTTTCATCTCGAAGAAGGCTATGGAGCACCTGCTCCGCAGCTGTACTATGCTCGAGTACCTTCGTCTTAAGTAGATCCACGGGTTCATTAGCCTCCACATCGCCTCGAGGAATCTCCGATGGATTTATGTGTTTTGCTGGCCCCGCAACAAGACATCAATTGGGAAGAGATCACTCCAGCTGTTCCACGTTATGGTCATTGAGAATGCGCCTTTCCTTGAGAGATTGCTTGTATCAGATCTAGAAGGTCCAACAAAAATCAGGGTCACTGACACGCTGAAATTGACAGCATTGGTGTACTCGTCTGCCAAATTCTCCGAACTCTTTATTGGATCCGTAATCATTCAGGTACAGCACTCATCTTCTTCTCCGTCTTCTTGAAATTCACATTTTTAAATTTCTTCTTGATGTATTTACGACCGTCTTCTAGAAAATGATTCCCACAAGCTTGACCCAGTCCATGCGCACAGTGAAGATCTTAGCACTAAAATCTATCGGCCCCAATCTAGATCAAGTTGTTGGATTACTTACATGCTTTCCATGCACGGAGAAGCTACTCATCGAGGTGAAACTTCTTTCCTATTAGTAAACGGTAATCACAACGTAGCTCAATTTTTTTCGTAATTTTCCCAAATTACAATGACAAGTGTAGTGTTCAAAACTACATCTACGCACTGCACCGAAAGAAATGTTTTTAGTATTTTTTCTCACATGGTCACCTGCATCATTTTTATGCTGTACTACTATAGTAGCCTAGGCTAGTCATAGTGGAAAGTAACTTAGACTACTCCAGTAACTCTACGGTTACCAAAAGGGCAAGTACTACTACTACCTCCGTCCTGGTTTACTCTTCCAATTTTGTAGTATCAAAATTTGACCATAGATTTAACTGACAAAATGTTAATGCATGTCACTAAGAACTATATCGTTGGATTCGTATTTGAACATAATTTCAAATGGTGTAATTTTTAGTGACATGCATTGGCATTTTCTTAGGTAAATCTATGGTCAAAATTTTATACTAAATACGAGGTAGTATTCCCTCCGTCCCAAATTTTTTGTCTTACAATTCTTTAGATACGGATGTATCTAACACTAAAATGTAACTAGATACATCCGTATTTAGACAAATTTAAGACAAGAATTTTGGGACGGAGGGAGTACAAAAGTGGGCTATGTAGGCCAAAACATGTGCCAAATTCACTTGTGATGCATTTGGCATCGATGCCCCTCCATTGCTCACCTGGTGCCCCAATCTGGAGCACCTACTTTGCTCCGGTGCCAAATTAACTCACGCAATGAAAAAACACTGTGTGGGAGAGAGAGAGGACTCAGGCAATAAAAAACACTTGTTTGGGAGAGTGAGAGGCTGGTGTAGTTGGTTTGATTGATTTGTTTATACATGTGGGTCTGTGTGCACAGCGGTGCCAACTCTCTCACATCGCGAGAGCGGTGCCAAAATCTTTTGATTTGACATCGATGCGTATTATGTGGCATACTTTTGCGAAATATGGCATCGACCACATAGTGGAAGGCAACAAATGCCCAAGCTCTTCACGTGCTCCTAGTTAAATGAGAGGAAACAGAAACAGAGAGAGAGGGAGAGAGAGAGAGAGAGAGAGAGTGAAAAAATATCACTAGCCAACCAACCCTATTGTATGAGCGAATGATATTGGTACCTCTTGATGACACGACAATCTTATGCAGCCAACTGCTCTAATATGTTCTCTTCTTTTGCAGATAAAAAAAGACCCGAAAGTGAAAAATGTGCTGCACTATAACAATCTCATCGAATGCCTTGATCTCCATCTTACAGAAATTGATTTGATCGACTACCGAGGCAGCACATCTGAGATTAAATTGGCCAGGTTCTTTGTTCTGGAGGCAAGTGTGCTCAAGGTAATGAGGTTTGGCGTTCTCTGGCGCAACAATGAATGGCGTGCTGATCACCGCAAGCGTCTAAGCCTAAATGACAAAGTCTCCGCAGAAGCTGAATTTGTTTTTGAAACATCAAGTGGCCAGAGACTCGAAAACTTATTTGCCCATTAGTGACTTGTTAGGGCAGTGGATTTTAGTTTGTACGATAACGCTGCATCCACCTAAAGTACCGAAAGTTCTTACGGGAACTTCCTAGTAATTCCCTCTTCCTAGGTGCAGCATTACTCCTAACATTTGTAATATGAGTTTGAAACTTGTAATATTGCCGTGTCCTATTCCTGCATTTTCAAAATCCTGCGAATCAAATAGGTCCTGAGTTGGTGATGATGTTGTGCCTCCCATCTTTCACTAGTAGCCGTCGGATCTAGATTTGACGCATACAAACCAAGCTTCTCCATTTTTGCAAAAAGATGCCCGCACTTATTCCCTATTTACAAACAACTCCTTGTCTCTCACAATCAGCATTATCTCCTCCCCACCACATCTAGAAGGCCGTGGAAAAATCCGGAGCAGTCCACCCCCAATCTTGGTGTTCCGTGCAATGCACGGGCATCTACCCACGGGAAATTATGTCGAACAGGGCTAGTTGTAAGCAGGCTAGCTCTACAGCCATGATGATAGTGACTGCAAACGGTGAGGCTGACTATGGTATGCCGAACACGGCGCCCATACTCAGGTGTCATCTCTGGCGCAGGGTCTTGTCACTTCACTATGAGGAGCAGCACGTAATAATTTGACCAACGGGTAGTACAGTGCTAGTACTCCTAGGAGTACTACATTGGTAGTACTACTACTAGTACTAGTAGCACCACCGTCTGGATTTAGGAGTACTACCACATCCATCTGGATTTTAGTATTTGACTAGCAATATCTAGTAATGCATGTCACAAAAAATGTACTACTCCCTCTGTAAATAAATACATGGTGTTTTATTCCTATCTGTGAGAGAACTTAATGTTTTCTTGCTAACTAGAGTCTTAATAGGATTACATGCAATGAACTAAACACTGCATGTCATGGTTGGTAGTCTCAAGTCATTGAAAGCATGCACGGCCCACATCTCTCATTGGTTGATATGTCACGAAATAAGAAACAAGGAGGCAGTTAATGCACCGTGCCTAAGTGTTTTGGGATTATTTGGTTTTTGTAATGTGACTTACACAACATTTTTGTTTACATGCATTAACATTTTATTAGTTAAATCAAAGGTCAAAACTTGGCGCAAAATGCAAAGGGGACCAATAAACCAGTAAACATCAAACTTCTCTCGTTTGTCCCCAACTAGAGGTCCGGTGAGATGACTATACTACACCGGCATAGACGGGGGCGCAACTTCATTGACTTACGGCAAATACCTTTGGGTGAATGACACGTGGGCCCAGGGGGTGGCTGGCCCACCTATCATATAATCAAACGCAGGTGTAGTAGAGGGCCGAGGAGTAGTACGAAATCCTACGCACCTACGCACGCTAAACAAGGGCAAGAGTGATCACTCGAATCGCAAGATCAGTTGACTAGTAGAAGCTAAGCTAGACCCATGGAGGCGATGAGCGCGAGCATCAGCCGGCTGTGCCAGATGGTCCACGACGCCGGCCTGCGGCCCGGCAATGAGGAACGTCTCCAGGTAGTATTGCTTGAGGCCGGCAGGGCGAGGGGCCTCTTGGACGACAGCTTCGTCTCCTTGTTCGACGAGGTCCTCATCGGTTTCCTCGACAAGTTTACCGTCGTCAAGAAGCTCACGGACGACTTTGACGTAAGCCTTCAGCCGATGTGCCTAGGCTCTGCGATGCCCGCCACCCTCAACAGCCACTATGGTGACAACCTCTTCGACGCACTGGTGGCCCTGCGATTGCCCACTGTCGTGCCGGAGAATGTCCACCTTGAGGTCGCGCTCGCCGCGCAGCGCCTGGCGCAGCAAGACACCATGGACATAATCACCCACGTCTACGCGCATGCAAGAGGAGGACGATAGGACGTTGGCCTTCTTGGACCGCAGGGCAACCTTGGACGCACTGTTCAGAAGCACGTTGAGCTCGCCGCCAACACCGCTGCTCCTCACACGTCGGTTGGTGACCCGGCGCACTAGGGCATGAGGATGTCATTGATGGATCCATATGTATTTTTATCTTTCCGTCAAATCCATGTAGTAGTATATGATACTACAGTAATTATCTTAACTTTCGCATCAACTTCATAATTTTCGTACGTACTCCATGCATGAACGGCGCCAGAACCAAACTTCTCGTTACTGTAGGCAAAATCGTTATTTTCTATCTATCGATCACGCCATGGAGCAGAACCAAATTTTACAAGTTACGAGTTCAAAAGGAGAAGCCTGCCGTGTTCGCGTCGTACCCCCACACGGTTGGTTCGGCACGCCGCTCAAGCGGGAATGTGTGCGGTGTTGCATTTTCACTTACAAGTGGGACCGTAGTTGAGCAAACCGACTATCGGCAAACCCCACCCCGCCCACCGCGCGATGGCTGAGAAAACAGGAGGGAGAAGAGATGGCTGTAGCACGGACTCCAAGAAAATTGGTGTCGGATGGGACTCGTGTGGGTGGCGTGTGCTGTAGTGCTAGACGTGAATGCTAGTTATGGCCCATGCCACCCCACTATATCGAGCCTATATCGAGGTACAGTACGTAGAACAAATTTCCTGCAGCCTGTGCTCAACACTCCTCTATCTTTCTTCTCAGCTAGCCAGAGGACGGGCGGAGCCCATCATCTGTTTGCTCACATGTGGTCCCACATGTCAGTGAAAATGCAAGCGGACCCACTGAACCTGCACATCTTTCACCTTGACGTGCTGGTGATGAAAAACAAATCCAAGAAAGATCTTCGGTGGCCGCTTTTGGAGTTACTCAAGAGTAGTAAGATTCTATTTACAATTTAACCCAAGATGCACATCTCGTGGCTTCAACTTATCAACTACCACTCTATTTTCTTTCATGACACGACCTGGATGCTGGATGTCCCACGTGTCAGCAAAAGGAGGAAGAACCCGACCAAATCTTCGGTTGTGCTCTCGGATTAGACTAGTTGTGCTAACTTAAAAAAATTATTGTGTACTCCCTCCGTTCTAAAATACTTGACTTCCATTTGTCCAAAAATGGATGTGCCTATATACTAAAACATGTCTAGATACATATATATTTTGACAAACATGTCTAGATACATGTGTAGAAGCCATGTATTGTGCAATGGAGGGAGTAGAATGGATGCAAGTTTTTGTATTGGGAAGAAGAGTACATCCATATATTGATAGAGCGTTGGAGTTGGCCTTACAAGTGGGACTGCAGTTGAGGAAACTGACTATCGGCAAACCCCCACCTCTCCCGCCACGCGATGGCTGAGTTAGAGAAACGATGAGGTTGAAGAGATTGCTCTAGCACGGACTCCAAGAAATTTGGTGTCAGATGGAAGTCGTGCTGGTGGCTTGTGCCGTACTCCTGGACGTGAATGCTTGTTCTGGCCCATGCCACCCTACTACTCCTACTACTTACTTGTATATAGTACTACTAGTATCGAGGATTCGAGGTGCTGGTTATGTATGGCTACAGTAAAAACACCCGCACGACGAGCGAAGCATGTGAAGCTAGTACTACAAATAGTGTACTACTATTGTTGATGATTGGCCTCATCCGATAACCTATTGCAATGCACGTACAATTATGTATTCGGAAAATATTTTTTTGCCTCGTCGCACCACTCACTCACAGAAGCAACTCGAAAGCCATTCATAAATTTAGTAAGTTTATCACAGGCATATCATTTTATTACATACAACAGGTCATCAACCCACATCGACAACGAGGGTACATTATAAATACTAAAGTTTTACCACACAACAAATAACAAGCAATGAAATGAACTTCAACTCAACCATTCCTCGGCGTTGGAAACGCTTGCTTTGAACCACAAGTGATTCTCTGGGACGGGCCATCCATTGTCGATCTGGAGACCAACGCAGGACTGATCATCTAGGCTGAAGCGGCCTACTATATCAGTACCAGGGTAGGGAATCACCCAAATGTCCGAGGTATAGACACAGTTGCTTCTCATAAATGGTAGTAATGTTGTGCCAACAGCAGTTGGATCGCCTTTCACCATCATTGGATAGTTTTGTTTAAGGAAGAGCGAATTTTCTCCAAGACTATCAATTCTGTACCAAGGAGAAGGAGTTGGTGCTAGTACACTAGTATCCATCCTGAATACCATGCAACGGGTGTTGGAATAGGTTCGGAGAGTGCGACCATGGGAGACTACACCTGCTTCCTTAGTAGTAACATCATCAGTGGGATGTATGCACACGAGAAGAGGTGATCCATCGGAATTAGTTGCCAGGCGCCAAATAGTATATGGGCGCTGCTCGTCCTCATGCTCGTGATCATCACCATCATCATCTCCCCCTTGGTTATAAAAATCTTCAAGTATAGGTGGTGGAATGTTCACATGACCTTGGAAACACAAGCAGAAGGTTAATTAGTAAGGCTGGCCATAGTGGGGATAACATAAGTAGTATCATGCACTTGGGACTCGCAAACATGCTTATGTGGAAGGCAATTAAGGAAGAGAGAGATGGTTATAGTAACATAGGTAGATACGATAACATAATAAATGTGATGCTACTATGTGTCATGCATGGAAATAAATGAGACCACCTATGATACTAATCTAAGACACTATGCACTATAGAGGCAGTACACTACAAGAAATATGTCAACTTATGACCACCACTATTGGTCACTGAAAGGTCACAAATTTCCATTTATGACCTTTTTGTGACCAAAAACAGAAGGTCAAAAGCTGGCCGTCGTAAACTGACTATAGCGACCTTTCTTCTGGAATGGTCAAAGACGTTTACGACCAAAATATTCCTACTGTGGCGTTTTGGTCACTAGCAACCTCCCCCGGGCCACGTAGGCATCCAGCATGGCAATCTGATGTGGCACAAGATTCAGCCCGGTCCAATTTAGCGTTTTACATTGGCCGAGCCCATTAATTCAGCCTTTTATTTTTTTCCTTGTTAATTCTGGTCGGCTTCATGGGCCAAGCCCAACATTGTAGCCTTTTTTATTGTTGGCCCATGGCCTTTTATTATTTATTGCTTTTCTATTTTCAGCCATTATATATTCAAGCTGGTCCCACTAGTCAGATGGGTCCCACTTGTCATGATCATCTCCCAAATTGGTCCCACATGTCAGAAATGTACAAAATTGACAGATTATTTTCATAAGTGGACCCATTGGTCAAGTTTCCATTTCACAAGTTTTCAGATCACATACATAATCAAAAAGATTCATCAAATATACCACTAAATAAATCTATTACAATCTTTACAACACATATATGCTACAATATGCTACTCTTCACTAAGTAGAACTTGACGGCTTCACACCTCACGGCTTCACACTTGCTTCATACTTCACGGCTTCACACTTCACGGCTTCACACTTGAGCATCTGTAAAAGAGGAACAACCACAAATTTAAATCTCAATTGTAGTATATGCAGAAGCAGTTCAAAGTTGAAACAACATCAATTAAACACACGCGCACAGAAACATAGGAGTCAAAATGCAGTATAGGACCAGGACAAGGAAACTCATGTTACTAAATCAACACACAGCTTGTAGCAAAACAGCATAGAAACATGTGGATATCTCATGTGAGCATCATGCTGTGGTTTTATTAAACAATGATATAGCAACAGAATACAATATCTTCAATGCAAACCAGCAAGAGAATTGCTCCTGCTAGCTGCTGTTGCTGCCACAAAACGCATGACACATTAGTTGCAGTACAAGCTATGGATCTGGATTCTGGACTGAGATCCAACACGACGTATGTACAATGAAGTGCAGATATGCAACTAGCAGGAAATCTAAGTGAACATGGTTTGTACTTCTCACATAAATCTTTACTCTTGTAAATTCAAAGCTATGTTTGATCCCAGACGACATGAGCTGATGATTATAATGTATGACACGCTACTAAAGCAACAAACAACTCCTGACTTATTACTACAAAGAAAATAGTTCTTCCCAAGCCTCCATTTTAACAATGTATAAATCTGAGTGAATAGATGTACTCTAGAGCTATGCTGGAACCACTAGCAGAGTAACAAACAGAGTCCATGGAAAATCTGGCATCAACGGATGTACTGTACTGATAACATTAGACTAGAACTAAGAGCCTCAGAGATCTTGGTGGTTAAGATCATCAAGTGGGATAAACCCATTAAGAGTAGCAAATATTTTGGTAACATCACAGGCTCAAAGGAAAATAAACACCAGGAAACTATTGAATGAATTAAAACCCAAAACAGAGCAAAATCTCTTAAAGAGCACAAAATGGCATGGTCTGTTAGAAGTAGCTGGTTGTGATAATCATGAAGTATCAGTGGGAATCCGAACGATTTTCTTCATCACGCAGAAGCATGCAAAAGACCCAATATAACACAAAGAGCAACAAGGTTGCGACCAACACAAGGAGTGCATATACAGCCAGTCATAAAGCGGTGCAAATGTAATATAGGAGATGCCATCATCCATCAGAAGTATCTGGTTACACTAATCATGAAATATCAGTGGGAATCCGAACAATTTTCTTCATCACCCGGAATCATGCAGTTCAACCCAACAGAACACAATGAGCAATAAGTTTCATAACCAACGAAGGAATGCATGTACAGTCAGTCTAAAGCAGTAAAAATGTGCAAATGTACTTCAGGAGATGGCGTGACCCGTCGATTTTCTTCATCACCCAGGTAATGCACATCTCATCAGCCAGCAGAACACAAAAAAGAGGATACAAAAATTACTGCTAAGAGGTTTGCAAAAAATCAAAGGAAAGTATTTGCTCAAAAATAAAGGAGTACTCCCTCTATAAACTAATATAAGAGTGTTTAGATCACTAGTTTAGTATTCTAAACACTCTTATATTAGTTTACGGAGGGAGTACATATGTAGTCCAAGAGATGGCATTATCCGTCAGAAGTATCTGGTTGTAATAATCATGAAAATCAGTGGGAATCCGGACGATTTTCTTCATCACCCAGATCATGCACATCTCAGCCAGCAGAACATCACAAGTAACATATGTAAAACAATGATTCTGAGCATGAGCAAACAATGATTCTGAGCATGAGCAAACAATGATTCTATTAGAGTACCAGCAAATCAGACTGAAGTTTCATGGAATGATTAGTATAACTAGACCCATTTTAGTTTAGCATTACATAAAAGACTAGTAGCAGTCGCACAAGCAACTATTGAGCACTGAAGAAACAGGACAGGGAAACAACATACCCTGATGGTGCCCAGGCTGCAGCCTCAGAACCCTGCAAAACCACAAGCGACGTTAACATCAAACACACATATAAGACGCACCATGTTATGAAATGGACATATAAGACGTTAACATCAAATTCACAGTTTAGAAAATTAGTATCTTCTTTGCAAAGGTGAAATGAGATGACTGAACTTGATTTGGCTTTTTAGCTTCCATAATTTCTACTAGCAGCAGATGTTATGAAATGGACTTACTGAATTATCTGAATCAAGGAAAGAAATCTGCAACTAGCTTCAGACCATCTATTACACAGACTAAGAAATCTATTTACATCCAACTACTTTTACTTTTCTACAAGACTACAGCAGTTTTAGACAACTCCAAAGTCCTAAATTTGTTCATAGGTTATTCAACACAAGTAAATTTGTTCACAGGTT
The DNA here is from genome assembly GCA_963921465.1 of Triticum timopheevii. NCBI lineage: Eukaryota > Viridiplantae > Streptophyta > Magnoliopsida > Poales > Poaceae > Triticum > Triticum timopheevii. The sequence goes on from OY997268.1 coordinate 205,999,759, forward strand.
ATCTACAAGATTAGAATAGTTTTAGACACCCCACACTAACAGTTTCAGATTTCAACAGATTCAGACAACTATTTTTCAGACTTGGAACAATTTCAGTAAACTGTTCTTCAGACCACAACAGTTTCAGTAAACTATAGCAAAGTCTGAATGTCGTGGAAAACAAATAATTATTGTCTGCTCACCTAAGTTAGTTTCATTGTCTATCCAGAGCATGCCCAACTGTGTGTAGCTAAGGTGTCCAGCTAAGGTGTCCAATGCCCAACTGTGTGCATTGCTAGTAGTCTGTTCTGACCCAACTAGTAAGATGTGATCTCAGAGAAGAACAAAAACTAGTGACGATGCGGGAGGATTAGTCGTCGAGTGAGTAAGGAGTTTTTGTTTTCTTACCGAACTATTGTTGGTCGCCAGCGACGACGCATTGGCGGACGTCATCACCATCGCCATGAACCCCGGCGCCGCGGCTGCTCCGGCCGGCCGCCACTCCGTCTGGCCGGCGACGGCGAGGCCCAGGAACAGGAAGAAGCCCCCCAGATGGCTGCAACAACAACATGAACAACAACGAGAGTCAGATCGCAAGTAGGGGAACATGAACTAGAAACAAGAACCAGAGAAGAAGCACATGACCTTGGAAGATGGAGCACCAGGCCGATCTGGAAGCCGACGCCATGGAGGAGATGAGCTCCAGGTCCAGCCACCTCTGGCCTCGCCATCGTCGCATGTGGCAGATCCCGACGAAGTTAAAGTGGCGGCCGAAACCCTAGCCACGGGTGAGGTTGCGGGCTTGCACTAGAGGGTGCGAGAGACGGATCTGACGGGAGGGGGGAAGAGCTACACGAGGGGAGCCTGGGGTGTGCTGCGCGCCGGCGAGAGCCGCCTCAACTCGCCGGAATCGAGTGGAGCAGAGGAGTCGCGGGAGGGAGAGAGAGAGGGCTCGCGGGGGAGAAGGGCTCGCGGTGAGGGAAGGGGATGGGAGAGAGGAGGAGGGCGTGGGGGAGGGCGTGGGGGAGGCCATGGCCGTCGGGGAGCTCGGACAGAGGGAGGTGGAGGCGGAGATCTGGAAAGGAGGAGGTGGCGGCGGCGATCTAGAAGAGAGGAGGAGATGGGGACGAGGGAGGAAGGGGGCGACGGGGGAGGGGATCTGAGCTAGGGTTTGGGCTGCGGGTGGGGGGTATCTCCTTTTCCTTCTTTTTTTCTTCTTTTCTGTAGATAGATGGATGGATGGATGTGGGATGGAGAGATGGATGGATGGATGGATGGACGCCATGTCATCGATCCGTGGACAGAGTTACGATTGGTTCAGAAAATCAGTGATGTAAAATAGTTTTCAAATACTAAAAATAGAGGGTTTTTATGAAGTAGCTATCAAAAATATTATGCAAAAGGGCACCACACAAGCTTTCACTAGAGTAAGACCACATTTTATGGATTAGGACCAATTTGTATGCATTTTTCATATTTCTAGCTATTTTTAATCATTTTTTAAGTGCACGAAATGAGGTTTTTTTGTGAAGGACCTACCATATATTTGTTGCAAAATTGTACCAAATCATTTTTACAAAATACTAGGACATATTTAATGCACAATTGACAAAATGGTTGGGTGTCAAAAGTTTTGATCCACCTCTGGTGAAAAAGACAAATTCCCACCGATTCAGCTGGAAGCGGGTCAAATTTGAACTGCAGCTGCCTCGTAGTTTGCTATTTATTTTTTCCAAAAATCATTTCTAGGTACATAAGTATCTATTTAATCAGAGAAACATCAAAAGTTTTCCAAGATTCAACCACTAGCTAGGAACGGTCAAGCCCGCCATTTTGACCGCATTTTGAAACGGGCATAAAAAATCAAAAAAATCAAAAAAATTGGGAAACCTTAGCATTATGTCATTATATGTGACCAAGTTTCCAGGAAAAATAATAAACTTGTAATACGGTAATTATTTTAAAAAAGTGTTCTCAGAAACGAGCTATCATGTGTCGAGATCAATGGCTTTCAAGCCAAATGATCAATCTTATGGCCACATTCATGGCATAGTTTGTTCAAATGATCTCATATTGTGCACAAGGGTGCATATTAGAATGGCAAACAATGTTGCCTAAGGAAGTTTTCATTTTCGTTGGACGAAAAAACCATTTTCCATTTTTCGAGTGCCCGAAAGGAGATTTTTTTGTGAAGGAACTACCAAATAATTGTTGCAAAATTGGACCAAATCATTTTTATAAAATACTAGGCCATATTTAATGCACAATTGAAAAAATGGTTGGGTGTAAATTTTTTTGATCCACCTCTCGTGAAAAAGGCAAATTTCCGCCGATTCAGTTGGAAGCGGGTCAAATTTGAACTGCAGCTGCCTCATAGTTTGCTATTTATTTTTTTCCAAAATCATTTCTAGGTACATAAGTATCTATTTAATCAGAGAAACACCAAAAAAATTCCAAGATTCAACCACTAGCTAGGAACGGTCATTCCCGCCGTTTTGACCGCATTTTGAAACGGGTATAAAAAATTCCAAAAAAAATCAAAAAATTGGGAAACCTTCGCATTGTGTCATCATATGTGGCCAAGTTCCTAGGAAAAATAACAAACTTGTAATACGGCAATTATTTTAAAAAAGTGTTCTCAGAAACGAGCTATCATGTGTGGAGATCAATGGCTTTCAAGCCAAATGATCAATCTTCTGGCCACATTCATGGCATAGTTTGTTCAAATGATCTCATATTGTGCACAAGGGTGCATATTAGAATGGCAAACAATGTTGCCTAAGGAAGTTTTCATTTTCGTTGGACGAAAAAACCATTTTCCATTTTTCGAGTGCCCGAAAGGAGGTTTTTTTGTGAAGGAACTACCAAATAATTGTTGCAAAATTGGACCGAATCATTTTTATAAAATACTAGGCCATATTTAATGCACAATTGACAAAATGGTTGGGTGTAAATTTTTTTGATCCACCTCTCGTGAAAAAGGCAAATTTCCGCCGATTCAGCTGGAAGCGGGTCAAATTTGAACTGCAACTGCCTCATAGTTTGCTATTTATTTTTTTCAAAAATCATTTCTAGGTACATAAGTATCTATTTAATTAGAGAAACACCAAAAAAATTCCAAGCTTCAACCACTAGCTAGGAACGGTCATTCCCACCGTTTTGACCGCATTTTGAAACGGGTATAAAAAATTCAAAAAAAATCAAAAAATTGGGAAACCTTCGCATTGTGTCATCATATGTGGCCAAGTTCGTAGGAAAAATAACAAACTTGTAATACGGCAATTATTTTAAAAAAGTGTTCTCAGAAACGAGCTATCATGTGTGGAGATCAATGGCTTTCAAGCCAAATGATCAATCTTATGGCCACATTCATGGCATAGTTTGTTCAAATGATCCCATATTGTGCACAAGGGTGCATATTGGAATGGAAAACAATGTTGCCTAAGGAAGTTTTCATTTTCGTTGGACGAAAAAACCATTTTCCATTTTTCGAGTGCCCGAAAGGAGGTTTTTTTGTGAAGGAACTACCAAATAATTATTGCAAAATTGGACCGAATCATTTTTATAAAATACTAGGCCATGTTTAATGCACAATTGACAAAATGGTTGGGTGTAAAAAATTTTGATCCACCTCTCGTGAAAATGGCAAATTTCCGCCGATTCAGTTGGAAGCGGGTCAAATTTGAACTGTAGCTGCCTCATAGTTTGCTATTTATTTTTTCCAAAAATCATTTCTAGTTACATAAGGACCTATTTAATCATAAATACATGGTTTTGTGGCGATACGTCGAGGTTTGGGCGGTGGCCGAGGGCCTCAACTCTAGAGCGCGTAAACTCGCATGCCCATCGCGTGGTCACCGCGTGACCGTAATGTTGCCATGTGTTCTGGGCGGCTTAGGCATGTCTAGTGGGTTGGTCACTCCCCAGGTTGGTGCTAGGAAGAAAATTACAACATAAGATACTCACGAGAAGACCGATTGATGCTCAAACATGAATTAGCAGCCAAGTGTTTGATTAGCGGTACGGGAAATGCACATGGCCAATGGGCGTGAGTTTTGGCTGAGGATGATCATCTACTAAGGAGAATGTCTTCACAAATTTTTAGCTCAAAAGGAGGAACCTAGGTGGTACTTGCTTTGCAAAGTACTACGCTGGACAAAAATATGAATGTTGAAGCTGGGCACAAAATAATGAATGGATTGAGCTGAAATTTTGTGGAGGATGGTTATTTGGGCATAGGAAAGCATTGTAGAAAATTGATACCATTTGGACATGCCAAAGTAGTACTTCCTTCACAATGCTCTTCTATGGACAGAAACTTGGGAAAACTAGTGAGAGAGATTGGATGAATGAAATGAGCTCAAAATTGGTGTAGGTAAGTTAATTAGGTATGGTCATGCGCTGGTCAATTTTCGGATCATTTGGGTAAGCCTAGCTAGTACTTACTTCACAAAGCTTCTCTCGAGGTAGAAACTTTGGAAATTTCCCGAGAAAGATTTACTAGGAAAATTGAGCTGAATATTATCATGTGGCAATGATTTGGGTATGGAAGAGTGCCCGAAAAGTTTGAGGGTAATAGGAGGGGTCTATATAACACTTGCTTTGCAATGTGCCAATTTGGCCATAAAATATAAATTGAACCTGGGCTCACATAGATGATTTGACCGAGCTGCAATTTGGAGGAGGGTGATAATTTGGGCATATGAAGAAACTGTATAAATTTCATGTCATTTAGAGATATAAAAAAGGTACTTCCTTCACAATGCTTCTAGGTGGACAAAACTTTGGAAATTTGCCGAGGAAGATTTGCTAGGCAAATAGAGCTGAATTTTGTCATGCGGTAATGATTTGGATAGGAAAGAGTGGCCAAAAATTCGTAGGGCAATAAAGAATATATAAATAGCACTTCCTTCATAAAGTGTTGTTGTGACCAATTCTTCGAGGGTCACTGACAGAAGGTCATAAGTTGACATATTTCTTGTAGTGGTAACATAAACTAGTAACATATGCATGTTACTAGTCTAAGTTACTCCCCACTATGACCAGCCTTGCTAACCCGCATGCATGTGGATGAAACAATTATAATTACGGTGGAAGACAAACGTACCGAAACAAAGAGGATGCCATGCAAAAACAGTGCCACGAGTGGTGGCAGCAAACACAAGGCCCTCGTATTCAATTGCATCACAGTACTCATCCGTGTACAGAAACTGATTTTTGAGCAATATCCATCCAGTCAAACCATTGACGACGGCAACAAGCTTGTCGAAGATAGCAACAACTTCATAGTTGTTGTAATTCCAAGAGCGGTTGGGGACTCGAGAAATTGCTATCTTCCGTAGAAGACAGTCACCATGATTGTATTTGAACGTGCGTACAATACCAGTGTGCTCAACCTCTGGGCAGTCTGCTGAGATTTTTGGAAGTGGAACCCGGTCACGAGTGTACACATTCACAAGTTCCCACTTGCAGTTGGACCCAATGTAAACAACCCAATCTCCATTTGCGCCTGCCCAAGCCTTGCCCTCAAGCGATGGCATCTTAACATCATACGTATCATTATCAAGCGACATCAACTTGCACAGGGCAAGGCCTCCGTCATGACGGCGCTAGTCATCAGGGTCATGGCAAAGAAGATAGGGGAGATCAAACCGCTCCTTGACTCTTGGGTTCCTTGTAATGATGTTATTAGTTGAGTCGAGAATGGGCTTGAACGAACCTGCCATGCTAGCCGAGGTGATGACGTCGCATCGATCAATGAGTTCCTCCACCACGTCATCTTTCAGATCGGGGCAAGAATAACAGGGTCGCTTCCGTCCTGTTCCCTCCATGGAGAAGACGATCGAACAATGGCAGATGAAAGGGTGAAGGGCTGAAGGAAGATGGAGGAGGGAGAGGAAGAGCGTGCGACAGCAGTTCCAAATCGAGAGGGAAAGGCGAAGCGTCGGTGGATGGTTGCCAGTTTGCCACGGTTCACGAAGGGGCGCCCCGTCCTACACGTCGGTTCGGAAATACTCCTACTACTCGCCATCGTCTCACTGATATGTGGAACGGGACCACATGTCAACGAGACATGGTGTGTAATTTCTCGTGCAAAATGCGATTTGGCCGCGTTGGCCCGAGGTGCCGCATTAGTTATTGGCCTTTAATTTTTTAATGGCGCATCGTTCAGTTTTGAAGCACGACTAACTGGTACTGTACGCAGAGAAAATATAAACTACTCTACCACTACTCCACCTCCAGTACTAGTAGTATAAAGAAGATATATAGGCTGGAGCTTCATCGCTTTCTTGCCAAGGGCTGCCCACTTGGTTCTCACACTACCACCCTCTCTCCAGATCTAAAAAAGACGGCCCCTCTCTCCCTCCTCACCGGTGGTCACAGATCCGCCGGGGAAGAAAAGGACGTGCAGCGTTGACGCACTCGTCGTCGGCGAGCGAGGTCACGCACTGACGACAAGGTCGTCCTCTCAGACCTGGCGCCCGGGCGGGATCGCTGACGTAGTGTGTGCGGAGGACGACGACCACGATCAAAGCCACTCCCCGTCGACCCTCAGGTATGATACCTCTTTTCGAACCATACCCTTGTTCTATTGCCCCATCTGGCACGTCGTTGCATGTGGATCTTTTTCCACTCCACCATCTTCCCAATTTGCTATCCTCTGCTCTGCTGGCCACGCAGACGAAAACCATAATTTGCACTATTAAAGGAAACCCTACTTCATGCAGACTAATGCATGTCTGGGTTGAATAAGGAAAGGAAGGGAGACTGTACTGTCCAAGAGAATAGGTATCGAACCCGCATCTAGGTTGAAAAGGGTAAAATCAGTAGCTAAGGAACGAGTCTCGTGTCTCTTGGTTGAAGAAGGGTAGAAAGGCATGACAACGTAATAGAGAATGACCAGGTCGATCGGTTTGTTGTCCTCACATAGGAAAAAGGTGGCTAAAGAGAACAAAAATGGGACGTAATCCACATATGCTGCCTGGATATTTGTTGCTCTGGGCAACCATACCTCCCTCACCACTCTGCGTCCGTGGAGGTACATCGTACTGGTGCGCCCACTGTCCGAATGGGCCTCCCATGCTCTTATTGCCACTTTTTTTTGCTGTTAGTATAACGCCAGCAGTCAAGTCAAGCAATGCTACTGCTAAAGTGATGCCACATTTAACTAATGCCGCTCTCAGTCTAATGCCACAGATAAATTTAAGCAGTGCCATTTAATGTCACTGGATCATTTCAGGGTTAGCTGTTGATTGTGGATGTATTAAAGATTTTTCAGCTAAGGCATTCTAATGTTGTTCCACAGCCAGTATACCAACGATGAAACTTGTTACTACCTTCAGATTTTTGCACTGTTAATGCTTATAGATTACATACCTCACTTTCATGAGATAAGTTAATTTTTTTGTACAGTGTCACCAAAATGCCAAGGCGCTGATGTCATTTTATTTTGGCTAAACTGCACAGACAATTATGAAGACAAGAGGAAAGGTCAAGATTGGGCACCTCCTCCTCCGGCTGTTCTCTTGATTATCAAGAGGAAAGATCAAGTTTTTATGTTTGATCGATTATCAAGATTGGGATAGCAATTTTTAAGGTCCCCCCGAGTTCGAAATGATATTTACCTTGGAGGTACATGGTTTGCAATTTTTTTGTACTGTCATTAGTTAATAACGCTAGTTACCTTCAGACTTTTGTATTTGGTTTAATGCTCATGCACAGCTAGTATACCAATGTTGAAACTTGTTACCTTTACATTTTGTATTGTTAATTCTTATAGAAACCTTCCAGTGCTAGATTTTATTGAAATCTGTTCAGTAAAACCATTGTACTGTACCCTGTAATAAACTAACTACTCTACTGTTGCACTAGCCACTGGATTAGTGTATATTTGTAGTATTCGAATGGTGTTGCATTAGCGTATGGACATAAATAAAGTGTGGCAAGCTTTCCCAGATATGTGCTCAAGAAAACTACTACCTGTTTTTCTAAATACTAGACGTTTGGGTACTTTAAATTGAACCACAAAAACGTCTTATATTAAGGAACAGAGGGTGTAGAGTTCACTCAAATTATCCCGGTAAAGCTAGTCACACCTTTGTTAAAATTAATGTTCATTATGTTATCGGAGGAGGTCTGTATCTTTATCTCTAATGCCTGTCTACTACATACCTGACATCATGATGTAATGTTAAGTCATTTCCTTTTGTACAGTGTAACTAAATTGTCAAGGCGGTGATGACATTTTATTTAGTAGAACTGCACAAAATTTGCTTAAAAGAAGAGGAAAGGTCAGGAATGGCTCAGTTTTTCAGAAGAAAAAAAACTATGTATGCCTTCCTGACATCAGCCGTTGTTGCTTTATTTATTCCTTCAAACAGGTGGTTAGAAACAGTCTTGCTACCTTTTCCCATTAAGAAATTGGAATGCTTATATTTGTGAGTCTATGCTTCAACTAGTGCCACTTTTATAGTAATCACACTTTCAATATCTATGCAAACAGGGATGCTCGATTTTAGTGGAGCTGCACAAAAAGTCCAACTGTTCAACATTAGGAGCATGTTTTTTTCCAAACCTTTATATCCAATTGGTGGCAATATGAGCTGTTCATTACGAAGGTACATGGTTTGCTACTATCTTGCTACTCTTTTTGTACTGTCATTTGGTAGTAATACTAGTGGTTTGCATGTGAATTTATTGGCAAGGTGGACCTACATTGGAGGTGCAGGACAGGATTCAATGATTGGATGCTCAATTTCGGTTGTATCGATTTCACCTCTTCCTCACTGCGAACATGGTGTGGTATATGTTTACTAGCTGCTTGATATTTGTGCAGACAGAGATGTCTGCCCGTTGCTATTTGGCAAACAAACAAAGTGTCCGCAATTTTGGTTGAACTGCACAAGAGAATAGTATAGTTACTGCATGCAGTGCCATTTGAAAATAGACACAAAGATTGGATAGTCACTTCATGGACTGCAGAAAAGTAGTACTGTACTATTTACTGGCCAACACTTGGTGCTTCATTGCTTTGGTCTGATTATACAATGGACATCATTTTCCCTAAGTTAAAGTTTGTATTCTGAAAATAGTCTCACGGTGTGATCGAGAGAAGACCAAATCATATTGCAGTGGATGTTCCTGCATCATGTGTGGTTCATTCTCATGGTTCCAGCTCTTGGTGAAACCACTTACGTTTGCAAGAGGAATTGTAGACTTCACAAACAAATTTGTCTTTCAGTCTGTACTGAATGTTGGCCAAGAGAAGCATCCATGTTAGTAGGAAGAACATATTTTTTTCTAGATCTTTGCTTTTGGAGCTACGTATTTGTATATGATCTGTGAATCATTGAGATGCATTAACATGTTGATCTTATGTATGGGAATCGTACTAGTTAGTTTTAGTTGCAACGCAAGATCCGAAGTGACTGATCTTTGCTTTTGGAGCTACATATTTGTATATGATCTGTGAATCATTGAGATGCATTAACAGTTACTTATTTCTGTTCGCTCAGTGTTTACAAGTTACTGATCGATCACTAGCTATCCTACAAATGCGCACCTGGCAGTTTTATTTGCGACGCAAGATGCGAAGTGGCAGTTTTTTGAATAAAAATGCCTACCTCTGAAGAAACTGACAAGCTACACTATCGATCCTACACGGATAAAAATGCCTACCTCTGAAGAAACTGACAAGCTACACTATTGATCCTACACGAATAAATAGCGTATCACGCATGTACTACCTCCTTTCCGGTTTGCAGGGATCAATTCAAGAAACGACCTACTCGATCCTACACGAATAAATAGCGGATCATGCACGTACTAGTACCTCCTTTCCGGTTTGCAGGGCTTAATTCAAACCTCTCACCAACCAAGGTACTCCCTCCGTCCGGGTTTATTAATCCCATGAGCAAAGCAGCAAGACCAAGGCATGGCAATAAATAACGGCATGCAGAAGTTTAAGCCTAATTAATTCCAGCAATTTAAGTGGCTGCATGCGTGCCCTCGGCTGCGACTCGTTGCATGCTGCTTCGCGTACTGCCTGCGAGCGATTCTGAGTGCCTGCATGCAGCCGGCCGTAATTAAGGCAGCTAACTGATGCGAAAAAATATATGCTTTAATTGTTGCGGCTCTTTAAATCCGTGAAATCATTATTGACAAGGAGGGAGATGATTCGAGTGCACTCGTTTGACCGCCATGCCGGCGTGCGACCCAGACGGGACGGGACGGCACAGTCATAATTTCAGTTTCCCTAGTTTTCCACGGCAAGCTAGCGCGCTAAGCCATTATGCATTGAATTCCGATGACCGTCGCGCTACCTTCCCCCTATAAGTACTGTTTCCCGGCATTCTCCAGTGCCACCGTGACCCAACTCGCCATATCCTCATAAGCCCCCACCAGCCCGACATCGCTCGCCACGTCCGCCATGCCCCCGCCCGTCCGCGGTAGGAGACGCCGGAGGTGGTCACCGCCGGAACTAGTGTTCGGTTTTTCACCGGAAGGCAGACGGAGGGAGGAGGCATTCTATCTGTCTTTAGATGGCAATGCGCAGATCGAGGAGTTGTTGGAGTGCGACCGCATGGCGGAGGAGCGGGAGTTGTTGGAGCGCGACCGCCTGGCGGAGGAGCAGCGTAACACCAATTTGCGCTGCCAGCGGGACATGGAGCAGTAGCTCACCGACGCTCTGAGTCGCGACGAGAGCGCCCGCAACTGGGCCGACTACATGGAGGTCGGTGCCCGGCAAATAGCCCTGGAGGCTGTCGGGTACGCACGCGTTCGCGACGCCGATTTTTACTACCAGCTCGTCAAGTGGGTTTCTCGCTTGGAAGCCGAAGCTTCGGTGGACCATGCCGGCATGGAAAGGGCCAACGCGCGCGAGCAACGCGCCCTATCGCACCTTTGGCAAGTCCGAGGCGAGGCGCAGGATGCCGGTGCCGGTGTTTAGCGTGTACCGCCGGCATCGTCTAGTTAGCTAAGAGTAAGTTAGTACTTGTCTAGTGGGAGTAGATAGTTAACTTGGCTATGATGGTTGTCAACGTGGAAGTTCAGTACTCTATATGTGGATCAGACCTGTTACTTTGCTCTGAATGTTGAACTTTCCGTTTGAACCTATGGAATGGGCTGTCATTTTTTTAAATGGGTTGTATTTGTCCTCCACGGGTTTAGAGGCTGACTTGTGGGCCTAGCAAGTTGACGCGTACACAATCAGGAGATGATTGTACGTGGAGAGGATGACAGCAGGGACCCGCCAAGGTCATGGCAGTACGCAAGCAAGTGCCTCCTTATTTCAAGCCAATAAAAAAATGGCTCCCCCTAGTGGGTTTCTGACATCTGGGTCCCATGCCATTGTCAACGTAGTTAGTAAACGAGAGAATTGCACAATGAGCGGCTGACACTAGGGACCCAGCAGCTCGCCCAGTTATTTTTGTTTTGGGTTAATTTGATAAATGCCTCCGAGAAATGCCACTACAATTTCCAAACTTTGAAAAATTCCATTTCATGCCATTTCTAGTGGCATTTTTTGAAGTCTGGAGTGGCGTTTTTCAAAGTTTGCAAACTGCAGTGGCGTTTTTTCAAAGTTTGCAAAAATTGCAGTGGCATTTTTCAAAGTTTTGAAATTGCAGTGGCATTTTTATGAATCAACATAATTGGAGTGGCATTTATCTAATATGTTTTTGAGACGGAAGCAGGGTGTCAACTGCGCTGTGCGGGACACTCTGGCCTGTCTAGACAGCCTTTTCTTTTATGTTTACCACAGACCAACCCAGTAGTTTTTTTCTTTTTGAAAATGGCTAGCCCAGTTTTTTTGTGATTTGTCAAGTAAGTCACTTTATCAGGCCTGTTTGTCGGTGTAATACAGTAGGGGTACCCTAGTATCCCGAACTGGTGCACGGGCAGTCGCAGCGCCCCGCGGCAAGGCTTGCCGGGTGACCGCCAAGGTCCTCCGTGGTTCCTTTGGAGCCATTCAAGAACAAAGTGTTTAAGCCAAGGAGACAAGACCTCGGCAAGAGGAGCTTGCCGGGAAGGCCAACCAAGGCATTTCAAGGAACTTGCCGCGACGCGCCACGCGTCCCGGCAAGGCCCGGTGAGCGACAAGCTTCCGGGCGCGGCAAGACAACGACCGCGGCAAGGCGCTTGCCGCGGCAAGCTACCACTCTGTACCTACGATCCAGCACATCCACCAACGTGTCGCCCTGGGACCATTCCAGGCGCGTGTGGCGAGAGGCTGTGCAGCCAGCGGTGCGAGGTGGCAAGCGGCGCTGACAAGATAGCCATCGTGGCAAGCGGTGGCATCCCTGACGGTCCCTGTTTGCACTGTTTGGGTGATGCAGACGGGCATTTAATGCCCTTGTCCCCTGCCGTCAGGGTTAGGTAGGATACACTGTACAAGTAGGTGTACCAACCATAGTTCTTTTACATTTTTACCCTTGCATGTGTTGCCACCTGTCGGTGACCCCTTGAGCATATAAAAGGACGCCCATGCGCAACGTAGAGGGGGGTTCGAGAACCAGAAAACACTCACGCTCGGTCTCACAGCTAGTGTGTACTGTAGCGCTCATCGCTCTCGAGCAAGAACACAATACAACCAGACAAGCAGCAGTAGGAGTATTATCTCTCCGGAGAGCTCCGAAGCTGGGTAAACCGCTCGTGTGCTTCGCCTCGATCCGCTCTTCGTGCGATCTCCGCCCCCCACCGAACTGAAAGGGGCTCCGGTCCCATAGGTGTTCGTTCCCACGACATCTATGGCGCGCCAGGTAGGGGGCGTCGAGGTTGTGTGAACCCGATCCGGCGTTCACGCGAGCTAGATCTTCATCTTCTTCATCATCTTCATCGACATGCCACCGAAGAAGAAGGCTTCGGAGGTGGCTGCTCCGCCCACGTCGATCCCACCGCCACCGGAGCAAACGGGTGGTGGGGTAGACGCCGGCGGAGGAACGGGCGTCGACGAGGGAGCTCACGCTGCCGCCAGGTCCAAGGACAAGGCTGCGCAAACCTCGGCGTCCGTACATGCACCGCGCCCATCTCAGGAGGCGCGGGACCGACAGTGTCATGGAACTCGCGGTACCATACGTTCGTTGGACCGAGATCGAGCTGGTGGACCTCGGGATGCTCAAGACCAGCATGCGCGCCAACATGCTGGCACGAGCAAGACACGGTCGCCTGGAAGGGATCCTGCTCCTTCTAACATAGTTAGAAGTCCGAGCATATCCCGCTCCTCGCACCGTTCGCCACCGCCACCCAAAACTTCGGAAGAAGCTTTGGCACGAGCTCAACTGCTCCTAGATTACCCTCCAACAGCGGACAAGATCGACGAATGGAGGGCCACCATTCAAAGTCTCATCGGCTTCACCAACGGCGACACTCCACGGCAGCCGAATGCATCACAGCGCGGCAAGATTGCCAAGCGCGAGCCGATGGCGACAAAGCCGGTGGGGGTGCAACCACCGTGCACTCTCCGCCCCGAAGGCCAAGATCGCCGACTCGCTGGGTCAACCTCGACACCGACTCCACCGCATCGTCAGATCCACGAGCTCGTCGCGATCAGCGCCAAGTTCTTCACGAACGACAACAAGAAGACGCTCGTACTCGCATCGAGCGTCGAAGAGAAGCGCGGCGTCAATCGGACCAGTGCGCTGGGCCCACTGTCGACATGCATGCGCCAGGGGAACCGGGCGACTTGCCGTACGCGGTAGGCTGCCCTGCGTTCACTCGTGAGCTGCGGCAAGTCCAGTGGCCCAGCACAAAGAATTTCAAGCCAGACATACCAGAGAAGTACGATGGCAGGTTGCATCCGTCGGAGTTCCTCAGCATCTACACCATCGCGGTGCAAGCTGCCGGGGGGCGCGACGACAAGATCCTTGCCAACTACTTCCCACTGGTGCTCAAGCCCAATGTCAGATCCTGGCTCATGCACTTGCCGGACAACTCCATATCCTCATGGGCGGATCTGTGCCATCAGTTTGTCGGCGCCTTTACAGGCGGCCACAAGCCTCATGGCCAAGAGAGCGACCTTCATCTGCTCGCCCAGAAGGAAGGAGAGCCCCTGCGCAAGTATATTCAGAGATTTAGCCAAGTACAGCGCAACATCCCAGATGTCCACCCTGCCGCGGTCATCAGCGCGTTCCATCAGAACGTGCGTAACCGCAGGATGCGGGAGGAGATGGCGATGTGCAAGATCAGAGACGTCAGTGAGCTATACGCCCTGGCCGACAAGTGTGCACGTGCTGAGGAAGGGAGGAAACTCCCCGGAGAGAATACAGGAGCAGGAGGATCTGACAGCGAGGATGCTGCCCCGGCAAGGAAAAACCGGCGGCGGAACAACAGGAAGAAGAAAGGCAAAGATGTGCTAGTCGTTGAGCAGTGCGGCAACGGAGGTGGCGCCAAGGAAGCCGAAGCTGTGGCGGCCGCTGACAAGCAGGACGGCTCCGGCAAGCAATACTGCAAGATTCACCGCACCAAGGGCCATGATCTCCAGAGCTGCAAGAAGGTCGAGCAGCTTGTTGAGCAGCAAAAGCCTGAGTACGAGCGGCGCGACAAGGAGAAGGCCCAAGAAGGTACTGGAGGATCCGGCAAGAAACATCCCGGCCGGGGAGGACACCGCGGCAAGGCCAAACAGCGGCAAGGAGACAGACCTCCCCGCGACCGCGACAAGGATGAAGACGACGATGAAGACGAAGATATGGAGGATGACGAGGCCGATGAGTAGGAGTTCCAGAAATCCACAGAGGTCCTGTGCGTTGACGGCGGTGCTTCTCTGCATACTTCACACCGCCAGCTCAAGCAGTGGGTGCGGGAAGTCAATGCGGCAGAACCACCCGTCGAGTCACACAAGCCTCTGAAATGGTCCAGCACGCCTATCATCTTCGATATTGAGGACCACCCTGATCGCATAACTGCGGTTGGGTGCTTGCCGATGTTGGTCTCACCAACTATCCGCAACCTCAAGGTCACTAAGATGCTAGTTGACGGCGGGGCCGGCTTGAACCTGATCTCCTCCGCGGTACTCCAGAAACTCCAGATCCCTGACAGCGAGCTCGAAGAGACTGGCACATTCCAAGGAATCAACCCGGGAAGGAGCAAGCTAAAAGGAAAGATCACGTTGCCGGTGACATTTGGCAGCGAGTTGAACTTCAGGACTGAGAGGGTCACTTTTGACGTTGCTGACTTTCCATTGCCTTACAATGGAATACTCGGCCGTCCAGCACTCGCCAAATTCATGGCAGCCTCTCACTATGTATACAACGTACTGAAGATGCCAGGCCCGATAAGTGTCATCTCTGTCCCTGGCGACAAGAAGGATGCTCTTATCTGCGCCGACAAGATCTACCGGGAAGCAGCAGCCGCAGCTGAACGCAAGTCACTTGCCGCTGAAGCTCCCGGAGGGAAGAAGAAGACCAAGTATGGCAAGAGTTCTGATGCCCACTCCGGCATGCGCACCTCTTCGGAGTGCTGCTCTACCGTCGAGGACGCACCATCAAGCTCCACCGGCAAGTGTAAGAAGGCAATGGCAGCTCCGGCAGAAACCAAGAAGGTGCCCGCTAAGGAGGACGGCACTGGTGGTACCTTCACCATCAGTGCCACTCTCGACCCTAAATAGGAAAGCGTGCTTGTTGCTTTCCTGCGGGCGAACGTCGACGTGTTTGCATGGCAACCGTCTGACATCCCCGATGTTCCCAGGAAAGTAATTGAGCACCACCTTGCCGTCTGTCCTCATGCGCGGCCCATCAAGCAGAAAGTAAGGAAACAAGCAGTGGAGCGCCAAGAATTCATCGCAGAAGAAATCAAGAAGTTGGAAGCAGCAGGCCTTGTCAGAGGAGTGCTCCATCCTACGTGGTTGGCCAATCCCGTAGTCATGCGCAAGGCAAACGGGAAATGGAGGCTTTGTATCGACTTTACCGATGTTAATAAAGCTTGTCCCAAAGACCCATTTCCCTTGCCGCGCATTGACCAGATTGTTGACTCCACGGCCGGATGTGACTTGCTTTCATTTCTTGACGCATATTCAGGATATCATCAGATCTTCATGGCAGAAGAGGATGAGGAGAAGACCGCATTCATCACTCCATGTGGCACATACTGTTTCATACGGATGCCTTTCGGTTTGAAGAATGCTGGTTCAACATTTGCAAGAGTAGTCCATGATGCTTTTGAGCCACAAATGCACAGAAATGTGGAAGCATACATGGATGACATAGTGGTCAAGAGCAAGGACAAGGCAACTCTGATTCAGGATTTAGATGAAACCTTTGCAAATCTGCGCAAGATCAACCTCAAGCTTAACCCCGAGAAGTGCGTGTTTGGAGTCCCCTCCGGCAAGCTTCTCGGGTTCTTCGTGTCTCAGCGGGGAATTGAAGCCAATCCCGACAAGATAAAGGCCATTGAGCAGATTGAAGCATCGAAGCGCGTCAAGGATGTACGAAGACTTGCCGGTTGCGTGGCTGCTCTCAGCAGGTTTATCTCTAAGTCTGCTGAGTGCGCCCTGCCATTTTTCAAAATATTGAAAAAGGCAGGTCCAATGAAATGGACTCCAGAAGCGGAGGCTGCGCTGCAGGACTTGAAGAGATACCTGTCCTCCACTCCAATACTTGTCGCACCTAAGCCACAAGAGAAGTTGCTGCTGTATATAGCAGCAACCAATCAAGTGGTTAGTGTTGCGTTAGTAGCGGAGAGGGAGGCGGATGATGAGCCAGCGACCACGGCAGGTGCATCCAGCGACAAGCAGGGGGCTTCACCGGCAAGCTCTGGTCCCGACAAGGATGGATCTGCCCAGGCACATGAGGAGGTGCAGAAGAAAATGGTGCAGCGCCCAGTTTACTTTGTCAGTTCCCTTCTGCAGGGGGCTAGGTCAAGGTATTCTGGTGTGCAGAAATTGCTTTTCGGCCTTCTCATGGCCTCGAGGAAGCTGCGCCATTACTTCCAAGCACATGAGATCACAGTTGTCACTCGTTTTCCGCTGAAGAGGATACTGCGGAATCCAGAAGCAACATGCAGGATTGTCGAGTGGGCACTGTAACTGTCAAGCTTTGGCCTCAAGTTTGAGAGCACTTCAAATATCCAAAGCAGAGCATTGGCAGAATTCATAGCGGAGTGGACGCCAACACCAGATGAAGAAATTCCAGAAACGAGCATCCCCGTCAAGGAAGCGAGCAAAGAGTGGCTGATGTACTTTGATGGTGCCTTCTCGCTGCAAGCCGCCGGTGCGGGCGTGCTACTTGTCGCACCCACCGGAGAGCACCTCAAGTACGTAGTCCAGATGCACTTTCCCAAGGAGCAAGCAACAAACAATACTGCAGAGTATGAAGGTTTGCTTGCCGGTCTCAGGATCGCAGCAGACCTTGGGATCAAGAAGCTCATTGTCAGGGGTGACTCGCAGCTTGTCGTATGCCAAGTGAACAAGAATTATCAGAGTCCGTGGATGGAAGCCTACGTTGACGAAGTGAGAAAGTTAGAAGAGCACTTTGAAGGCTTACAGATGGAACATGTTCCGAGAGCTCAGAACGACATCGCTGATGGCCTGTCGAAGTGTGCCGCACTTAAGTTACCTGTGGAACTAGGGATTTTCGTGCTCAAACTAACTCAACCGTCCGTAACAACATCAACTGGACAGAGCAAGAAGAGGAAGTTGATTTTTGGTGACTATTTTTCGGCAGAGCTCCCCGAAGCCGCCGCCAAGAAGGTCCCCAAGATCAACACCAAGGGTGCTGAGGAGCAGTTTGCTCCGGCAAGCCCTAGGGTTTGTTCCGTTGAAGCAGACGCTCCCGACAAGTTTTGCTCCGGCAAGCTTGC
This sequence comes from Triticum timopheevii, assembly GCA_963921465.1. NCBI lineage: Eukaryota > Viridiplantae > Streptophyta > Magnoliopsida > Poales > Poaceae > Triticum > Triticum timopheevii. The sequence goes on from OY997268.1 coordinate 206,017,528, forward strand.
CGGGGAACATCAAGCTCCGGCTGAGCCGCAGGTTCTCGCCGTAGAAGCGGATGTTCCCGCAGCAGCATATGTGCCTTTAGTCCTTGTTGTCGAGCCACAGGCTCCAGCGTGGGCACAGCAGATTGTCCGTTTCCTTCAAATAGGAGAACTTCCCGAAGAGCAAGAAGAAGAAGAAAGAGTAGCCCGGCAGTCAAGTATGTACCAGTTTGTCGACGACACACTATACAGAAGAAGATTCAACAGTGTGAAATTGAATTGTATTCTCCGGGAAGATGGATAGAAGCTGTTGGCAGAGATACATGGAGGTATATGTGGTTACCACATTGGCGCAAGAGCACTTGCCGGGAAAGCATTCCAGCAAGGTTTCTTTTGGCCGACAGCCCTCCAGGATGCAACTGCACAAGTAACCAAGTGTGAAGCGTGTCAGTTCCATTCCAAGCAGATACACCAACCAGCTCAAGCTGTCCAAACGATCCCTTTATCCTGGCCATTTTCGGTCTGGGGGCTCGACATCCTCGGCCCCTTCCCCCGAGCTGTCGGGGGCTTTGAGTACTTGTACGTTGCAATCGACAAGTTCACAAAGTGGCCGGAAGTGGAAGCGGTGAGGAAGGTGACAACACAGTCAGCAGTCAAGTTCTTCAGGTCGATTGTTTGCCGTTTCGGGGTTCCTAACAGGATCATCACCGACAACGGCACACAATTCACGAGCCGCACCTTCATGCAGTACGTCCAAGATCTTGGCGCCAAGGTCTGCTTCGCTTCTGCTGCTCACCCGAGAAGCAACGGTCAAGCGGAGAGGGCAAATGCTGAAGTGCTGTGTGGGCTCAAGACCAGGACTTTCGACAGGCTGCACAGGTGCGGGAAGAACTGGATCGAGGAGCTGCCGGTGGTTCTTTGGTCGATCAAGACGACGCCAAATCGAGCCACTGGCCTAACACCTTCCGCTCTAGTCTATGGAGTAGAGGCAGTTCTCCCCATGGAACTCGTATACAGATCGCCTCGAGTGCTCGCTTATGATGAGCTTGAGCAAGAGCAGCTGCGACAAGATGACGTGCTGCTCCTTGAGGAGGACCGTCTTCAGGCTACTGTACGAGCTGCTCGATACCAGCAAGCTTTGCGCCGCTACCATAGCCGCAAAGTTAATGCCAGAAGTCTCGAGGAAGGCGACCTTGTTCTTTGGCGTGTTCAGTCCGCCAAGAATTCCAACAAGTTGACACCGAGGTGGGAAGGCCCTTACCGGGTGAAACGAGTCACTAGGCCTGGCGCTGTCTGCCTTGAGACCGAAGATGGCTTTCCGGTGAGCAACTCCTGGAACATTGAGCATCTTCGTAAGTTTTACCCGTAAGGCGCGGTTGCCAGAACCTGTTCCGGCAACCACCTTTTGTACAAGTCTTGCCGCTGTTGCCTGTAATCCTTTGTACAAAGCTGGGCGCAGACCCCGTGCATAAATAAAACTCATGTGCTCCGCACATCTTGTCAATTTCATGCTTTCTATTTTTTGCATGTGTTATCTGACACTTTGTGCAGCACCTACCCCCGGTAAGCAATAACGAGCCTTAAGGCTCCATATCTTTATTTTCTCTTCTTTCTCGTTCTCAAAGAAAGGAAGGTTTCCTTGCCCACAAGTTTGCTGGGGGGGGGGGGGGAGGAGGAGATAATGGTGTGGACCAGGCGTCGTTCAAAAAAGTTTTGCCTTACCGGGAAGCAAACGACAGAAAAGCTAAGTTGCCAAAGTTTGAGCAATCAGTTTTAAATTTTTTAAGTTATCTTCCTCGAACGACCGTGCTTTGTATGGAAAACCTGTGCGTGGAGGAACCAACCCGTAGCTAGTTGCGCCCTTACTTTGTTTCGAGTCGATCAACAACTTAAGTGAGCTACGACTAGTTGCGACAAGGTTTCTTGTCGGTAGCAGCACCGCCAGCAGGCTACTGACGTCTCGCACTCAGCGCTCGCGGCTAAGGTGCCTGCGCCGATAAGTTCCCTAAAAGCGTAGGGCAAAAACATACAAAGGAAGGAGTCAAGTAAAGGAAATAACATAGCGGTTGATAACCCAAGATAAAGTTATATTACAAGATAGCTTGTCGCAGCTCTAATAGATCGTTCTCGTAACTGTTGGAAATATGCCCTAGAGGCAATAATAAAAGTATTATTATATTTCATTGTTCATGATAATTGTCTTTTGTTCATGCTATAACTGTATTATCCGGAAATCGTAATACACGTGTGAACACATAGACCACAATACGTCCCTAGTGAGCCTCTAGTTGACTAGCTCGTTGTGATCAACAGATAGTCATGGTTTCCTGGCTATGGACATTGGATGTCGTTGATAACGGGATCACATCATTAGGAGAATGATTTGATGGACAAGACCCAATCCTAAGCATAGCACAAAGATCGTGTAGTTCGTTTGCTAGAGCTTTGCCAATGTCAAGTATCTCTTCCTTCGACAATGAGATCGTGTAACTCCTGGATACCGTAGGAGTGCTTTGGGTGTATCAAACGTCACAACGTAACTGGGTGACTATAAAGATGCACTACAGGTATCTCCGAAAGTATCTATTGGGTTGACACGGATCGAGACTGGGATTTGTCACTCCGTATGACGGAGAGGTATCTCTGGGCCCACTCGGTAATGCATCATCATAATGAGCTCAAAGTGACCAAGGTGCTGGCCACGGGATCATGCATTACGGTACGAGTAAAGTGACTTGCCAGTAACGAGACTGAACAAGGTATTGGGATACCGACGATCGAGTCTCTGGCAAGTAACGTACCGATTGACAAAGGGAATTGCATACGGGGTTTGATCGAATCCTCGACATCGTGGTTCAACCGATGAAATCATCGAGGAGCATGTGGGAGCCAACATGGGTATCCAGATCCCGCTGTTGGTTATTGACCGGAGAGTGGTCTCGATCATGTCTGCATGTCTCCCGAACCCGTAGGGTCTTCACACTTAAGGTTCGGTGACGCTAGGGTTATTAGGAAGACTAGTATGTGACTACCGAATGTTGTTCGGAGTCCCAGATGAGATCCCGGATGTCACGAGGAGTTCCGGAATGGTCCGGAGGTGAAGTTTTATATATGGGAAGTTGTCATACGGACACCGGAAAGTTTCCGGGGGTTATCGGTATTGTACCGGGGCCACCGGAGGGGTTCCGGGGGTCCACCGGGAGGGGCCACCCCTCCCAGAGGGCCACATGGGCCGCAAAGGGGAGGGAGCCAGCCCCTGGAGGGCTGGGCGCGCCCCCCACCTTGGGCCCATGCGCCTAGGGTTGGGGGGGGGGGAACCCTAAAGGGGGCGCCCCCCTTTCTTGGGGGGCAAGCCTCCCCTCCCTGGCCGCCGCCCCCCCTCTAGATCCCATCTAGAGGGGTCGGCCCCCCTTGCCCCTTCCCCTATAAATAGAGGGGTGGGGGGAGGGCTGCTGTACACAACTCCAAGGCGCAGCCCCTCCCCTCCCCAACACCTCTCCTCCTCTGTTAAGCGCTTGGCGAAGCCCTGTCGGAGTACTGCTGCACCAACATCACCACGCCGTCGTGCTGCCGTTGGAGCGAGCTTCCTCAACCTCTCCTTCCCCCTTGCTGGATCAAGAAGGAGGAGACGTCTCCCGTCCCGTACGTGTGTCGAACGCGGAGGTGCTGTCCGTTCAGCACTTGGACATCGGTGATCTGAATCACGCCGAGTACGACTCCATCATCACCTTTCAAGCTTCCGCACGTGATCTACAAGTGGTATGTAGATGCAAACTCTCTCCCATGACTCGTTGCTTAGATGAACTCATAGATGGATCTTGGTGAAACCGTAGGAAATTTTTTAATTTTCTGCAACGTTCCCCAACAGTGGTATCAGAGCTAGGTCTATGCGTAGTTCTCTAATGCACGAGTAGAACACAATTTTGTTGTGGGCGTGGATCTTGTCAACTTGCTTGCCTCTACTAGTCTTTTCTTTCTTCAGCGGTATTGTGGGTTGAAGCGGCCCGGACCAACCTTACACGTACGCTTACGTGAGACCGGTTCCACCGATTGTCATGCACTAGTTGCATAAGGTGGCTGGCGGGTGTCTGTCTCTCCCACTTTAGTTGGAGCGGATTCGATGAAAAGGGCTCTTATGAAGGGTAAATAGAAGTTGACAAAATCACGTTGTGGTTATTCGTAGGTAAGAAAACATTCTTGCTAGAACCCAATTGCAGCCACGTAAAAGATGCAACAACAATTAGAGGACGTCTAACTTGTTTTTGCAGCGATTGATCATGTGATGTGATATGGCCAGAAGTTGTGATGAATGATGAATTGTGATGTATGAGATCATGTTCTTGTAATAGGATTCATGACTTGCATGTCGATGAGTATGACAACCGGCAGGAGCCATAGGAGTTGTCTTTATTTTTTTGTATGACCTGCGTGTCATTGAAGAACGCCATGTAAACTACTTTACTTTATTGCTAAACGCGTTAGCCATAGAAGTAGAAGTAGTCGTTGGCGTGACAACTTCATGAAGACACGATGATGGAGATCATGATGATGGAGATCATGGTGTCAAGCCGGTGACAAGATGATCATGGAGCCCCGAAGATGGAGATCAATGGAGCTATATGATATTGGCCATATCATGTCACAACTATATAATTGCATGTGATGTTTATTATGTTTATGCATCTTGTTTACTTAGGACGATGGTAGTAAATAAGATGATCCCTTACAAAAATTTCAAGAAGTGTTCCCCCCTAACTGTGCACCGTTGCTACAGTTCGTCGCTTCTAAGCACCACGTGATGATCAGGTGTGATGGATTCTTACGTTCACATACAACGGGTGTAAGACAGTTTTACACAGCGAAAACACTTAGGGTTAACTTGACGAGCCTAGCATGTACTGACATGGCCTCGGAACACGGAGACCGAAAGGTCGAACACGAGTCGTATGGAAGATACGATCAACATGAAGATGTTCACCGACGATGACTAGTCCGTCTCACGTGATGATCGGACACGGCCTAGTCGACTCGGATCGTGTGACACTTAGATGACTAGAGGGATGTCTAATCTAAGTGGGAGTTCATAATTTGATTAGAACTTTATTATCATGAACTTAGTCTAAAACCTTTGCAAATATGTCTTGTAGATCAAATGGCCAACGCTAATGTCAACATGAACTTCAACGCGTTCCTAGAGAAAACCAAGCTGAAAGATGACGGCAGCAACTATACGGACTGGGTCCGGAACCTGAGGATCATCCTCATAGCTGCCAGGAAGCAATATGTCCTAGATGGACCGCTAGGTGACGCTCCTGTCCCAGAGAACCAAGACATTATGAATGCTTGGCAAACTCGTGCTGATGATTACTCCCTCGTTCAGTGCGGCATGCTTTACAGCTTAGAACCGGGGCTCCAAAAGCGTTTTGAGCATCACGGAGCATATGAGATGTTCGAAGAGCTGAAACTAGTTTTTCAAGCTCATGCCCGGGTCGAGAGATATGATGTCTCCGACAAGTTCTACAGTTGTAAGATGGAGGAAAACAGTTCTGTCAGTGAGCATATCCTAAAGATGTCTGGGTTGCACAACCGTATGAGCCAGCTGAACATTAACCTCCCAGATGAGGCGGTCATTGACAGAATCCTCCAGTCGCTCCCACCAAGCTACAAGAGCTTTGTGATGAACTACAACATGCAGGGGATGGTGAAGACCATTCCTGAAGTGTTCTCGATGTTGAAGTCAGCAGAGGCTGAAATCAAGAAAGAACATCAAGTGTTGATGGTCAATAAGACCACTAAGTTCAAGAAGGGCAAGGGCAAGAAGAACTTCAAGAAGGACGGCAAGGATGTTGCCGCGCCCGGTAAGCCAGTTGCCGGGATGAAGTCAAAGAATGGACCCAAGCCTGAGATTGAGTGCTTTTATTGCAAGGGGAAGGGTCACTGGAAGCGGAACTGCCCCAAATACTTAGCGGATAAGAAGGCCGGCAACACCAAAGGTATATTTGATATACATGTAATTGATGTGTACCTTACCAGTACTCGTAGTAACTCCTGGGTATTTGATACCGGTGCCGTTGCTCATATTTGTAACTCACAGCAGAGCTGCGGAATAAACGGAGACTGGCGAAGGACAAGGTGACGATGCGCGTCGGGAATGGTTCCAGAGTCGATGTGATCGCCGTCGGCACGCTGCCTCTACATTTACCTACGGGATTAGTTTTGAACCTTAATAATTGTTATTTAGTGCCAAGTTTGAGCATGAACATTGTATCTGGATCTCGTTTAATACAAGATGGCTACTCATTTAAGTCTGAGAATAATGGTTGTTCGATTTATATGAGAGATATGTTTCATGGTCATGCTCCGATGGTCAATGGTTTATTCTTAATGAATCTCGAGCGTAATATTACACATGTTCATAGTGTGGATGCCAAAAGATGTAAAGTTGATAACGATAGTCCCACATACTTGTGGCACTGCCGCCTTGGTCACATTGGTGTCAAGCGCATGAAGAAGCTCCATGCTGATGGACTTTTAGAGTCTCTTGATTATGAATCGTTTGACACATGCGAACCATGCCTCATGGGCAAAATGACCAAGACTCCGTTCTCCGGAACAATGGAGCGAGCAACCAACTTGTTGGAAATCATACATACTGATGTATGCGGTCCAATGAGCGTTGAGGCTCGCGGAGGATATCGTTATGTTCTCACTCTCACTGATGACTTGAGTAGATATGGGTATGTTTACTTAATGAAACACAAGTCTGAAACCTTTGAAAAGTTCAAGGAATTTCAGAATGAGGTGGAGAATCAACGTGACCGAAAGATAAAGTTCCTACGATCAGATCGTGGAGGAGAATACTTAAGTCACGAATTTGGTACACACTTAAGGAAATGTGGAATCGTTTCACAACTCACGCCGCCTGGAACACCTCAGCGTAACGGTGTGTCCGAACATCGTAATCACACTCTATTAGATATGCTGCGGTCTATGATGTTTCTTACCGATTTACCGCTATCATTTTGGGGATACGCGCTAGAGACAGCTACATTCACTTTAAATAGGGCACCGTCTAAATCCGTTGAGACGACACCGTATGAATTATGGTTTGGGAAGAAACCTAAGCTGTCGTTTCTAAAAGTTTGGGGATGCGATGCTTATGTCAAGAAACTTCAACCTGAAAAGCTCGAACCCAAGTCGAAAAAATGTGTCTTCATAGGATACCCTAAGGAAACTGTCGGGTATACCTTCTACTTAAGATCCGAGGGCAAGATCTTTGTTGCCAAGAACGGATGCTTTCTGGAAAAAGAGTTTCTCTCGAAAGAAGTAAGTGGGAGGAAAGTAGAACTCGATGAAGTACTACCTCTCGAACGGGAAAGTGGTGCAGCACAGGAAAATGTTCCTGTGATGCCCACACCAACTGAAGAGGAAAACAATGATGATGATCAAGGTACTTCGGATCAAGTTGCTACTGAACTTCGTAGGTCCACAAGGACACGTTCCGCACCAGAGTGGTACGGCAACCCTGTCCTGGAAATCATGTTGTTAGACAACGGTGAACCTTCGAACTATGAAGAAGCGATGGCGGGCCCAGATTCCAACAAATGGCTTGAAGCCATGAAATCCGAGATAGAATCCATGTATGAAAACAAAGTATGGACTTTGAAAGACTTGCCCGATGATCGGCGAGCGATAGAAAACAAATGGATTTTCAAGAAGAAGACGGACGCGGATGGTAATGTTACCATCTATAAAGCTCGGCTTGTCGCTAAGGGTTATCGACAAGTTCAAGGGATTGACTACGACGAGACATTCTCTCCCGTAGCGAAGCTGAAGTCCGTCCGAATCATATTAGCAATTGCCGCATACTATGATTATGAGATATGGCAGATGGACGTCAAAATGGCATTCCTTAACGGACATCTTAAGGAAGAGCTGTATATGATGCAGCCGGAAGGTTTTGTCGATCCTAAGAACGCTAACAAAGTATGCAAGCTCCAGCGATCCATTTATGGGCTGGTGCAAGCATCTCGGAGTTGGAACATTTGCTTTGATGAGATGATCAAAGCGTTTGGGTTTATGCAGTCTTATGGAGAAGCCTGCGTTTACAAGAAAGTGAGTGGGAGCTCTGTAGCATTTCTCATATTATATGTAGATGACATACTCTTGATGGGAAATGATACAAAACTTCTGGACAGCATTAAGGCCTACTTGAATAAGTGTTTTTCAATGAAGGACCTTGGAGAAGCTGCTTATATATTAGGCATCAAGATCTATAGAGATAGATCGAGACGCCTCATAGGTATTTCACAAAGCACATACCTTGATAAGATTTTGAAGAGGTTCAAAATGGATCAGTCCAAGAAAGGGTTCTTGCCTATGTTACAAGGTGTGAGATTGAGCTCAGCTCAGTCACCGACCACGGCAAAAGATAAAGAAGAGATGAGTGTCATCCCCTATGCTTCAGCCATAGGATCTATTATGTATGCCATGCTGTGTACCAGACCCGATGTAAACCTTGCTGTAAGTTTGGTAGCAAGATACCAAAGTAATCCCGGCAAGGAACACTGGACAGCGGTCAAGAATATCCTAAAGTACCTAAAAAGGACAAAGGACATGTTTCTCGTTTATGGAGGAGACGAAGAGCTCGTCGTAAAGGGTTACGTCGACGCTAGCTTCGACTCAGATCTGGATGACTCTAAGTCACAAACCGGATACATGTATATGTTGAATGGTGGAGCAGTAAGCTGGTGCAGCTGCAAGCAGAGCATCGTGGCGGGATCTACGTGTGAAGCGGAGTACATGGCAGCCTCGGAGGCAGCGCATGAAGCGATTTGGGTGAAGGAGTTCATCACCGACCTAGGAGTCATACCCAATGCGTCGGGGCCGATCAAACTCTTCTGTGACAACGCTAGAGCTATTGCCCTTGCCAAGGAGCCCAGGTTTCACAAGAAGACCAGGCACATCAAGCGTCGTTTCAACTCCATCCGTGAAAATGTTCAAGATGGAGACATAGAGATTTGCAAAGTGCACACGGATCTGAATGTCGCAGATCCGTTGACTAAACCTCTCTCGCGGGCAAAACATGATCAACACCAGAACTCTATGGGTGTTTGATTCATCACAATGTAACTAGATTGGTGACTCTAGTGCAAGTGGGAGACTGTTGGAAATATGCCCTAGAGGCAATAATAAAAGTATTATTATATTTCATTGTTCATGATAATTGTCTTTTGTTCATGCTATAACTATATTATCCAGAAATCGTAATACACGTGTGAACACATAGATCACAATACGTCCCTAGTGAGCCTCTAGTTGACTAGCTCGTTGTGATCAACAGATAGTCATGGTTTCCTGGCTATGGACATTGGATGTCATTGATAATGGGATCACATCATTAGGAGAATGATGTGATGGACAAGACCCAATCCTCAGCATAGCACAAAGAACGTGTAGTTCGTTAGCTAGAGCTTTGCCAATGTCAAGTATCTCTTCCTTCGACCATGAGATCGTGTAACTCCTGGATACCGTAGGAGTGCTTTGGGTGTATCAAACGTCACAACGTAACTGGGTGACTATAAAGATGCACTACAGGTATCTCCGAAAGTATTTATTGGGTTGACACGGATCGAGATTGGGATTTGTCACTCCGTATGACGGAGAGGTATCTCTGGGCCCACTCGGTAATGCATCAACATAATGAGCTCAAAGTGACCAAGGTGTTGGCCACGGGATCATGCATTACGGTACGAGTAAAGTGACTTGCCGGTAACGAGACTGAACAAGATATTGGGATACCGACGATCGAGTCTCTGGCAAGTAACATACCGATTGACAAAGGGAATTGCATGCAGGGTTTGATCAAATCCTCGACATCGTGGTTCAACCGATGAAATCATCGAGGAGCATGTGGGAGCCAACATGGGTATCCAGATCCTGCTGTTGGTTATTGACCGGAGAGTGGTCTCGGTCATGTCTGCATGTCTCCCGAACCCGTAGGGTCTTCACACTTAAGGTTCGGTGACGCTAGGGTTATTAGGAAGACTAGTATGTGACTACCGAATGTTGTTCGGAGTCCCGGATGAGATCCCGGACGTCACGAGGAGTTCCGGAATGGTCCGGAGGTGAAGTTTTATATATGGGAAGTTGTCATACGGACACCGGAAAGTTTCCGGGGGTTATCGGTATTGTACCGGAGCCACCGGAGGGGTTCCGGGGGTCCACCGGGAGGGGCCACCCCTCCCGGAGGGCCACATGGGCTGCAAAGGGGAGGGAGCCAGCCCCTGGAGGGCTGGGCGCGCCCCCCACCTTGGTCCCATGCGCCTAGGGTTGGGGGGGAAACCCTAAAGGGGGCGCCCCCCTTGCTTGGGGGGCAAGCCTCCCCTCCCTGGCCGCCGCCCCCCTCTAGATCCCATCTAGAGGGGTCGGCCCCCCTCGCCCCTTCCCCTATAAATAGAGGGGTGGGGGGAGGGCTGTTGTACACAACTCCAAGGCGCAGCCCCTCCCCTCCCCAACACCTCTCCTCCTCCGTTAAGCGCTTGGCGAAGCCCTGTCGGAGTACTGCTGCACCAACATCACCACGCCGTCGTGCTGCCGTTGGAGCGAGCTTCCTCAACCTCTCCTTCCCCCTTGCTGGATCAAGAAGGAGGAGACGTCTCCCGTCCCGTACGTGTGTTGAACGCGGAGGTGCTTCCCGTTCAGCACTTGGACATCGGTGATCTGAATCACGCCGAGTACGACTCCATCATCACCTTTCAAGCTTCCGCATGTGATCTACAAGTGGTATGTAGATGCAAACTCTCTCCCATGAATCGTTGCTTAGATGAACTCATAGATGGATCTTGGTGAAACCGTAGGAAATTTTTTAATTTTCTGCAATGTTCCCCAACAGTAACATGGTCAGCAGCGACAAGAAAAGGAGAAAACGGGCGGCCTAATCTACGCGATCGCCATCAACCCTCTTGACCTCGTTCACCTTGTCCACAATGGGTGCGACAAGGGCCTTGAGCGATTCCAGATCAGCATCCGCTGGTAGCTTCTTGAGGACATTGGTGAGGTTGAGGCCCGGGTTGTGGAAGGCCACCTTCACCAACACCTTTTGAAGAACTCTCGCGCAGATCACGCGCGACTCGTCGGCCAGCTGCTTTGGGATTCTTTCCTGGAGTCTCTGGAGGGCCGTCGCCACGCCTTTGAAGAACAAGGTGAGCTTGGCGCTGGGCTGGAGGTTCTCATCGGAGGAATACCCGAAATCCTCCATCCCCAACTGCGCCAGCTCCCTGTCGATGTCTGCGGCAACATCCACGAGACCCTCCGTCCAGTGCTCCACATTTTCCCTGAAGGTGTTCTGGGTGGCGGCAGCGCTCGCCAGCAGCTCCTCGTTGGCCTTGATCTCCTTCTTCAAGGCCACCTCCTGCTCCCTGGCGCCGTCCAATGTCTTGGTCAAAGTAGCCAGCTTCAACTCAAGATCTGCGTTGGAGTCCTTGGCGGCACTCAGCTCCTTGCCCTTCTCGACGAGACAACCCTTCAGCTCACCGTGGGCGTGGGCGTCCTTCTCGCGCTCACGCTGGAGCACGGCAAGCTCTTCATCTCTCGCCTTGAGATCGGCCTCTAGCTGCGCCACCTTCGCCTCCAGCTCCTTCTTGGCGGCCTCAGCAGCTGCGGCAGCATCTTTTGCCTCCTTAAGAGCTCCGCCAAATGTCTGCTCTCGCGCGGCAAGCTCCTCCTCGTGGCTGTCCAGATTGACCTTCCGCTGTGCCAACTCGCCTTCCCGCGCAAACAGCTCCTCGGTGGCAAGCCGCTGTTGCTCTTCAGCTTCAGCCTTCTCGAGGAGGAAGGCTTTTCGCGCCTCGACGAGCTGCGCCCGCTCCTCTGCAATGGACCGGAGGGCTTCCTGGTTGCGACTCCGGAGTTCCTCCGCATGCTTCTCAATATCCACTCCCGCCTGCGCGACAAGCGCTTCCCGGGATTCCACCTTGGCTTGTCGGGCGCGGTAGAGTGACACCAGCTTCCGCAGCAGCTGCTCCTCCTCATACTCGCCGCTGCTACTGCTTGGCGCGTCAACCAGTGTCAGCCCAGCGGAGGTGAGCACCTCTCCATCGAAAGTTTCTCCTTCGACCGGCGCCCTAGAGCTTGACGCCCAGGGGAGCTTGATGAAGACACCATCGCCGGCCTTCAAATAGGTGTCGGGCTGGGGCTCTTCGGAGCCTGACGCTGCACCAGCGGCGGAGGGATCATCGGTCGGCGTAGCGCCTTGCGCTCCTGCGGCCTCGGGGCCGTCAGTGCGATCGCCGGACCCCTCGCCAGCTCCTGCGGCGGCAGCTTCGGCGGCCTCTTCACCGACAGGATCATCAGTGCCGGCTTCTTCCTCGGTGGCGGCGGCGTCGTCGGTGTTGCCGTGCGCGTTCTCCTTGCTGGTGGCCTCGGTCTCCATCGGCTCCGTGGAAGGTGGATCTGAAGGCCGGAAGAGGGAGAAAAGTCAAGCAAATATCCAAAAAGAGAAATCAGAAGAAGGAGAACCCAAGGGAAGTTTTCAAGCAAGAAGGGTTACCTGTACTGGGATCTGCAGTCATGGGCTCCACCACAGGGGGGTCGCTGGTGCTGTCCCTTGCCGGAGAACCGTCCCTTGCCGGAGAACTGTCCCTTGCCGGAGACTTCTCCCTTGCCGGAGAACGCTCCCTTGCCGGGGAATCCTCCCTTGGCGGTGTAGTCGAAGTAGATAGCATCTCGGGGGCGGATTCCGGTTGCTCCTCGTGATGCTACTCTGCTCCTACACAAACCAATAATCAGATGTCAGCAAAAGAAGGAGCACCCATGCGCGCCAAATAGTAGGAAGTAAACCATATACTTACACTGGGGGCTGCGCTGGGGGCTGCTTCGGGGAGTAGTTGCCAGGTCCGGCAAGGTGGTCTCGGGCGCACCCCCTGCTGTCGCGGTGGGCTCGTCCTCGATGACAATCACCGGAGCCTTGGCCCTCTTCGCCGCTCTCTGGGACAGGGTCCTGAAAAGGAATGAGTTCAGAGTAAAGCAAATCAGATACAAGACAAAAAACAACAAGAATTGAAGAACTACAAATATAGCAAAGAATCTTACTCTTCTTCTTCCTCGTCGGAGCTGAGCACGGAGAGGTCGAAGTCCGGCCCTCTTTCGGCGCGACGAGGCGGAGGAGTAGGCTCCCTTGACCGCTTGGCGGGGGCAGCGGCAGGATCAGAAGCGGCGGTCCGGGAGGACCCTGCTCCAGTTGCCGCAGCGCCGTGAGGTGCTCCCGCGGCAACCGTGCTTGTCGCGGCGGAGCGCGTTGCGCGGCGCGACGGCTGTTGACCCGTCTGCCGCCCTGCTACGTCCCCAGCCTTGCGGAGACGCCTTCTTGGTGGAGCTGGGGGCTGCGCTGGGAGCTCTGCTTGCGGCAACCTGCTTGGAGATGGCGGGCCGCTCGCACCCTCGGCGGGCTCGCTCGACTCGGCTTCAGGCTCGGCAAGCTCTCCCTCGCCGGCAAGCTCTCCGGCAAGCTCATCTCGATCGGCAAGGCTTGCCACCTCGGCTACCTCTGCCTTCTCCACGGCGAATCTAAACTCGTCCGCGGCAGCGGCTGCCGCTGCCTCTTCCGCCCTAGTGGCAATGCGCCGCATCTCCGCATCGGTGGTGTCGCAGGTGAGGCTCTTCTGTTCGTCGGAGCGGATCGCCACCTCCACCAAGCCATCGAAGAACTGCTGCACGACATCGTCTGCAGGCTCTTGCCAAGTTGGGACAATTCCATGCGAATCGCACTGCGGCATCATTGCACGGATGCGATCGAGCGAGGAATTGTTGCATAGCGGAACGACACCTTGCGGCAACCTGAACCATTCGGGATGCTGAGGGTCGTGCTTGAACAGCTCCTTGAGCATCGCGTCCAGCTCCAGGACAGTGAAGTTGAAGTTGAGGCCCGGGCGCAGCCTCATGATGTCCACCGGGCCCCCGAACTCCTAGGCGGGTCTCCTCCTCTCTTGCAGGGGGGCGATGCGGCGGCGAAGAAAATCTGCGCCAACGGCGCCTACAGTAAGCCCGGCAAGCCTGAGGCGCAGGATCCGGGTGACGGCAATCTTCAGCCTATCATCTTTCGGCGCCAAGTTGCTCCAATCGTTGCCGCGCACTGCTGGGGCTTGGCGCTGGGCAGTGAATGGGTGCGGGTTCTCCTCGACGATCCAGCACCAGTCTGCTCTCCACTCCTCCCATTTGCTGCGGAGCTCCCCCTCCAGATAAGCTTCCTTCTTGCCGGCTCTCGAGATCCAAGTGATTCCTCCGGATAGAGGCTCTCCTCTCTCGACTCGGGGCATAAAGAAATGGCGGAAAAGAGCTACGTTTGGGTGGACTCCGACAAAGTTTTCGTAGAGATGCGCGAAAACTACCATGGTTAGAACAACATTGGGGGTGAAGTCAAGGAGGTGGAACCCGTAGGTGTTCATGATATCGTAGAAGAACTCATAGAAGGGCGGGCAGAGCCCGCAGTAGAAGAACAGTGCGAAAAAGGGATATCCATTCGGAGCCCGTTCCGAAGCGGCGGCGGAGAGTACCTTCGTGCGCGGATGCGCTCGCGTCTCCGTCGACCAGAAGAGGTAGTACCACTCCCTCAGCTCTTTCGCGGCGAGCTCGGGGGGGAAAGGTGCCCGCTCCTTTCGCAGCGCGTCGAGCCGCAGCGCCTCGGCCGACTTCACAGCCTTCCCGGCTTTCGGAGCCATGGCGGAGGTGGTGGGGGAGATCGAAGGCGTTGGTGGCGCCGGCGGCGATGGGGGGCGGAGCGCTGCTCTCTCTCGGCTTTGGAAGAAGGGGGGAGCGGCGGAGATTTCTGAGATTGGAAGTAGCAACTGGCGAGATGGAGGAACTGCCCCTGTTTCCCCTGCTTATAAAGAGGGAGGGGGCGGACGTTCCGTTTTTCCGAATAAAGAACCACCCACGATCTCTCCCACGACGCCGCATACAACGCGTGTCGTTAGGGGAGAGCGCGGTGGATACGGAGTAGGATACGGCGTAACCCAGGCCGCGCGTGCCCGTGCCCTGTTTTGGGCCTGGCCCAACAGCGCTCGGCAGCGTGTGTGGCCCAGGCCCGGGGGCTCTTGTCGGTGTACTAGAGTAGGGGTACCCTAGTATCCCGAACTGGTGCACGGGCAGTCGCAGCGCCCCGTGGCAAGGCTTGCCGGGTGACCGCAAGGTCCTCCGTGGTTCCTTTGGAGCCATTCAAGAACAAAGTGTTTAAGCCAAGGAGACAAGACCCCGGCAAGAGGAGCTTGCCGGGAAGGCCAACCAAGGCATTTCAAGGAACTTGGCACGATGCGCCACGCGTCCCGACAAGGCCTGGTGAGCGACAAGCTTTCGGGCGCGGCAAGACAACAACCGCGGCAAGGCGCTTGCCGCAGCAAGCTACCACTCTGTACCTACGCTCCAGCACATCCACCAACGTGTTGCCCTGGGACCATTCCAGGCGCGCGTGGTGAGAGGCTGTGCAGCCAGCGTTGCGAGGTGGCAAGCGGCACTGACAAGATAGCCATCGTGGCAAGCGTTGGCGTCCCTGACGGTCCCTGTTTGCACTGTTTGGGTGACGCAGACGGGCATTTAATGCCCTTGTCCCCTGCCGTCAGGGTTAGGTAGGATACACTATACAAGTAGGTGTCCCAACCACAGTTCTTTTACATTGTTACCCTTGCATGCGTTGCCACCTGTCGGTGACCCCTTGAGCATATAAAAGGAGGCCCATGCGCAACGTAGAAGGGGATTCGAAAACCAGAAAACACTCACGCTCAGTCTTGCAGCTAGTGTGTACTGTAGCGCTCATCGCTCTCGAGCAAGAACACAATACAACCAGACAAGCAGCAGTAGGAGTATTATCTCTCCGGAGAGCTCCGAAGCTGGGTAAACCGCTCGTGTGCTTCGCCTCGATCCGCTCTTCGTGCGATCTCCGCCCCCCACCGAACCGAAAGGGGCTCCGGTCCCATAGGTGTTCGTTCCCACGACACTGTTGGGCTAGATGAGGAGAGCTTCATTCGGCTGGTCGAGAAAATGTCCTATCAATAATGAGAAATGGGTTGTACATTTTTAAAACACATCAAACCGGCAATTAGTTTCAAATATCTTTTTTTTCATTTCGAGATTTTAAATTGCATTGATTTTTATGAGTGGATAATTTATTGGATTTTATATTGATATACATTTATTTTTAAATCAGTCTGAATGTGACTTGAAATTTCGGGATTAAAAACAGTTCAGACCGCACCGACATATGCAAAATTTCGTATAATTTTTTAACCATGGCCACAATATGGGCTGTAATGCTAACAAAAAGAATATGGGCTCCAAAAAAACCCGTAAGAATTAGCAAATGGGTTGTAAACTATTTGAAATAATGGCAGATGGGTTGTATGCTGTTTTCCACAGATTTGAGGCTTTCCACAGATGGCCTGTATACTATTGGATGTCCATCCAATGGCCGTCGTGCTTCTTCAATCCCTGCTCTTCCTACTCTAGCCGCTCAAACAAGCGCCGGCGGGACTGCCTGCTCCCTCCTCCCCATGGCCGGCTGTGCTGCCGTGCTGGCCTCACTGCCCCATCGTACTCCCATCGCTGGCCTAGCTATCCCTCTACTCACCCTCAGTCCCGCACATGCTGTTATTCTCCGGCGACGATAGACGAACCAGTAAACCCTCGTACTCCTCCGCGTGGGAAATAACTACCGAGTATTCCCTGGCTCCGTGTCGTTCCCTTCCTAGGCGTCGCCATCGTCCACTGCCCTGGTGCTCTCGGCGCGTCCTGGTCAACATGGTCAATGAACGACATTCATCGGAAGTGGACTGTACGTGGAGAGGCTGACAGCTGGGTCCACGGCCGCACGCAAGGAAATGCCTCCTTGTTACATGCAACATAATGATTCCTCCACCTAACATCTGGGACCCACCGAAAGGGCCTCTGTATTTTGCGAAAAAAACGTTACCGCCGCTGACAGCTCGGACCCACCGGCTATATCTTCGCACGCAAGGAAGTGCCTCCTTATTACACCCAAAAAAGAGAATACTCCCCCCGCTAGCTGGAACCTAGTATAGTGGGCCTACTAAGTTGACGGGGACAAAGGGCTTTGTCAACTTAGTCAATATGCATGATTCTAGCTTGACTGACTGTACGATGTCCATCAAACGTCCATAGTGCTTCTTCAACCTCTGGTCTTCTTGCTCCAGCCGCCCAAAGCAGCGCCGGTCGTGCCGCCTGCTCCTGCCTCCCGTGGACGGCTGTGCTGCCGCGGAGGCCTCACCTTCCCCATACTACTCCCACCGCTAGCCAGGCCATCCCTCCACTCCACTCACCCACACCCCCTGTTATTCTGCGGCGACGGCAGCGCAGCTGAACCAGTGAACCCTCGTACTCCTCTCCGCGTGGGCATCCACTGCCGCGTCTTCCCCGGCTCCGCGTCGTCCCCTTCCTAGGCCTCGTCGTCATCCACCGCCGTGGTGCTCTCGGCGTGGCGTGGTCAATGTGGTCAATGACCGAATTCCATCGAAAGAATACTGTACGTGGAGACGCTGACAGCTGGGTCCACGGCAGCCGCAAGGAAGTGCCTCCTTATTACGCGGAAAATAATTATTCCTCCACCTGACAGCAGGGACCCACCGGACGGCCACCAGTATTTAGCGAAAAAAATGTTTGCCCCTGACTGCTGGGACCTACCCGATGGGCCACCGTATTTCACGAAAAAAACATTCCCCCTGTTGTCAGCTCGGACCCACCGGAAGTGCCTCCTTATTACGCACAAAAAAATGAATACCTCCCCCAGCTAGCTGGGACCCACCTTGGTGGGAGGTTGACTTGTGGGCCTACTAAGTTGACGGGGATGGAGGGCTTTGTCAACTTAGTCAATATAAACGATTCTAGCTCCAGTGACCGTACGATGTCCATCCAACAGCCGAAGTGCTTCTTCAACCTCTGGTCTTCTTGCTCCAGCCGCCCAAAGCAGCGCCGGTCGTGCCGCATGCTCCTGCCTCCCGTGGCCGGATGTGCTGCCGCGGAGGCCTCACTACCCCCTACTATTCCCACCGCTGGCCAGGCCCTGCGGCGACGGCAGCCTCACACCGCAGCCGAACCAGTAAACCCTCGTACTCCTCTCGGCGCGGGCTTCCACTGCCGCGTCTTCCCCGGCTCCCCGTTGTCCCCTTCCTAGGCCTCGCCGTCGTCCACCGCCCTAGTGCTCTCGGCGCGGCGTGGTCAACATGGTCAAGGAACGGCTGGGTCCACGACCGCAGCAAGGAAGTGCCTCCTTATTACGCGCAAAATAATTATTCCTCCACCTGACAGCGGGGACCCACCGAACGGGGCACCATATTTCACGAAAGAAACGTTTCCCCCCTGACTGCTGGGACCCACCAGCTACACCTTCGCACGCAAGGAAGTGCATCCGGGCAAAAAAAACGATTCGCCCCCCTGACTGCTGGGACCCACCAGCTACATCTTCGCACGCAAGGAAGTGCATCCGGGCAAAAAAACGATTCGCCCCCCTGACTGCTGGGACCCACCAGCTACATCTTCGCAGGCAAGGAAGTGCCTAACAGTCGGGACCCACCTGGTCGAAGCGTACGTAGCGATCTCATTCTGGTCGCGAACGTGTACGTACATACTGGTCGTAGTAGAGGCGCGCACGTACACGTACATACAGCGGCGAGGGTGCAAGAAAGAAAATACGGCCACGTACGTACATACAGGCAGGGTCTCGAACACCTACTCGCGCATACGTACATGGCTGGGTCGGAACGGAGAAACATCATCATCGTCGTGTTCATGGGGAGCCAACCGGCTGGGTCGGAACGGAATGCGTGGTCATGTTCATTGGGAGGGGTTGGATGGAACAGGCGATGGAAACGAGGCCTAGCGTACCCCACAACGGAGGAAACAGCCTTCTGTTCGACCGGCCACGTTCGAAACGGGGTCCTATGGATCGGGAGTGGCTTGGAGTACCGCAAAACGGAGGAAACGGACCTCCTACGGTCGAAACGGGGGTCCTGTTGATTGGGACGGGCCTGGCATACCGCAAAACAGAGGAAACGGACCTCCTACGGTCGAAACGGGGGTCCTGTTGATCGGGAGGGGTGTGGCGTACAGCAAAACGGACGAAACGGACTTGTGTTGGAGCGCTACGGTCAAAACGGGGGGGGGGGGGGGGGAGGGGTGTGGCGTACCGCAAAACGGGACTCCACAGGATACTGTTCATCTCCACCGTCGACCTCCTCTGGCCTCCACGGTCTACCGTCGACCTCCTCCAGCCTCCACGGGCTCCTGTTCATCCAGCCTCCACCACGCGCTACTCCACCGGCTACTGCTCAACCACCCATCCACGGGAACCCCTCCACCGTCTACTGTTCATCCAGCCCTCCACACCACGGGGGCCTGTTCAACCACCCCTCCACGGCCACCCCTCCACCGTCTACTGTTCATCTAGCCCTCCACACCACGGGGGCCTGTTCAACCACCTCTCCACGGCCACCCCTCCACCGTATACTGTTCATCCAGCCCTCCACACCACGGGGGCCTGTTCAACCACCCCTCCACGGCCACCCCTCCTCCGTCTACTGTTCATCTAGCCCTCCACACCACGGGGGCCTGTTCAACCACCTCTCCACGGCCACCCCTCCACCGTATACTGTTCATCCAGCCCTCCACACCACGGGGGCCTGTTCAACCACCCCTCCACGGCCACCCCTCCACCGTCTACTGTTCATCTAGCCCTCCACACCATGGGGGCCTGTTCAACCACCTCTCCATGGCCACCCCTCCACCGTATACTGTTCATCCAGCCCTCCACACCACGGGGTCCTGTTCAACCACCCCTCCACGGCCACCCCTCCACCGTCTACTGTTCATCCAGCCCTCCACACCGCGGGTTCCTGTTCATCCAGAGGCAATGCCACCACTCACTGTTCATCCACCCCCCCCCCCCCCCCGCAACACTCACTGTTCATCCAATCGATCGGCTTTAGTTAGCAGCAGTAGCGAAGGAATCGCTCCATCGGGTTCAGTTAACAGCCATCAATCGATCGCTCGGGTTCAGTAGCGCGTAGCCAGTGTAATCGCTCGGGTTCAGTTAGAGCCGAACACCTCGCTCGAGTTCAGTTAGAGCCAACGCCTCGCACACACGCGCGTACGTATGAGAGAAACGCACATCGGTCTCCCACCGTAACTGGCAACTCCCCGAAAATTTCCTCCCCCTCGCTTCTACCACGGTTTTTTCCGTCATGGACGGCCCAAAGAATGTCATGCAGCTGCGTCTCTGGCCCGCCCAGGACGGAAAGCCCATTATCTGTCATGATTTTTTGTCATAGAAGTAGGAGCCCACCACATCTATGATGATACCGGGTTTTGTCACAATTATCGTCATAGAAGTGTCATATGTATGATAGAATTTTTTTTTGTTTGACCCAAAATGTCACGGATGTGTCTTTTTTTGTAGTGCAAGGCTCGGCAGGCGTCGCACCCGGCAATCTCCTTGCCGGGGTCGTCAACCTTGGCCTTTCTGGCAGTGTCGGGTCGCCGGATTCCTTGACAGCAAGCACGGTCTTTCCTTTACGCTTCCTATTGCGTTGTCGAACTTTCTTTGCTGGGGCGACGACGTCCTCATCTTTAGAGTCACTTCCTGCATTGGCATCCTCGCCGGGGTACTTCCTCCCTTCTTAAGCTCGGGCACATCTATCGGCCAGAACATAAAGCTCGGCAATATTCGTAACCTTGTTCATCACCAGCTCTTCACGCATTTTACGATTGCGCATGTTCTGATGGAACGCGATGATGACCGCGGCGGGATGAACATCGGGATGTTGTACTGCACACGGCTGAACCTTTGTTTGTATTTGTGCAAGCATTCGCCGTCCCTCTGAGGGACCACATGCAAATCACTTGCCTGGCCAGGAGCTACGTGGCCGCCAGTAAAGGCACCAACAAACTCGTGGCACAGATCCGACCAAGAGGAAATGGAATCTATCGGAGGTGCATCAACCATGACCTGACCTTGGGCTTGAGCACCAACGGGAAATAGTTGGAGAGTACCTTGTCGTCTCGAGCTCCGGCGGCTTGCATCGCAATGGTGTAAATGCTCAGGAACTCAGACAGATGAGTCTTGCCTTCGTACTTCTCCGGGACCTCTGGTTTGAACATGCGGGTGGTGGGCCACTGGAACTGCCGTAGCTCATGGGTAAACGCTGGACAGATTATTGCATAGGGCAAGTCATTAGCATCCTCCAGTGCAGGCCTGTACGCATTGGGCCCAGCGCGCCTATCAGATTGGTGGCGCGCCTCCCGTCGTTGCTCGATGGTGGTACAGGCATACTCCTTGAGCCGTTCATGAAGAACCTGATGTTAGTCGCGACATGCTCGTGGATCAGACGACGCCGTGGACACGTTATCATGGGCATCAACCCGACGAACTGGCGACCGCCGCTGCCGCGGCGGAGGGGAGTGTACCGTGGTTGCGGCGCCTCCACCCCTTCCACTGTCAACGCGCACCAGCTCGATGGTCCGCCGCCGGGAGGGACTTGCCTTCGGGTCGCTATCCTAGTTGGTGTGGACAATAAGGCTTTGGATAGCAGCCCTCCACTCTTCTTGCTTCTCCGTAGCAGGAGGAAAGTCGAGGAGTAACTACGCTCGTGCCAATGCTTCTTCTCGCGTTGGTGGCAGCGACAAGCACGAGGAACGGGAGGAGCTCGGACTTCTAACAATGTTAGAAGGAGTTCCATCGTGGTTCCGCGGTCGCGCGCCTTTTTCACTAGCATGATGGCATGCATGTCAGCCCAACGCATCCTGAGAATGATGCTGAGTGCTCTTGCTGCGATGATGCCTGGGGTCACCAACGTTGCGACGCTGTTCGTCGCGCACGACCTGGGAGGGCCACGGTGCGTGCGTTGGCGAGGTCGTCTTCCTACCCTTGGAGGTCCCTGCAGCGCCCGTGGGCAGCATGGGTCCGTCCTTGGATGCGGCGGCATGCGGGTCGTTGTCGCCACTACGGACGCCGCCGCTCGCCTGGATTCTGGTATCAGGGTGGCATGGATGACCTTGCTCTCCACTACCACCAGCGTCTGCCATGTCGCCCGTCCGCGCTGGCATGGGTGGACCGGCTCCATATGAACCGATCGCCATGGTGATGAAGAAACTACTGCACTACCTACTAGACTAGATTTGAGCAACTTCTGCCCCTACCTGGCGCGCCAAAGATGTCGGGGAAATGACACCTATGGGATCACGAGGATCCCTTCTATGGTTGGCGGGGAGAAGAGCTGCGCGAAGAGCAGATCTGTTGATTAGCGCAAGGGGTTTTTACCCAGGTTCGGGCCGCAATGGTGCGTAAAACCCTAGTCCTGCTTGAGTATATATTTGTGTTCATGGTTTCTTGACTAGCTACTGTGCATGCCAGTCCAAAAAGTCTGAATCCTTCTCCAGTATGCCTTGGGCCTCCTTTTATATGTCAGAGGGGTTGCCAAAGTGGCACACAGGAGGTGGAAAGTATCTACAGTGCATAAGTTTATCCCTGACATTATAGGACAAACGCATTTAATGCAATGCCTACATGCCCTCTAACTTTATCGGGGACGGCAATAGAACCCGCCCCATCCGTTGCATCCTCATCCTGCCTTGACACGCGTCCCGGCTGACGAGGCATGCAGCGCCAAGCTGGCTTGCTAGATGCTATGCTGGTGTGGTGGCAGGGCCTTCACGAAGATCTGCATGCCACCACGCAGGTGTCTGCCTAGTTGGCAAGATGGTCGTTGCGCTGGAACGGTGGTGAGGAGGTGAGACCTTATCGGGTGCGGGCCTGGCTATGGCCCCGCAATTGTCCCCGGCAAGGGTCTTGCCGGGGGCCTCGTAGTCATCCTCGGTAAGGGTCTTGCCGGGGGTCTTCTCTCACTGGTCTCCATGTAGACTGGCAGGCCGCTAGTCTTCACAAATATATGCATGCTACTACGCATGCGTCCTCAAGTCTTGGCCTTAACATTGTCGATGATGTTAGAGCTCTCAGCGTTGATGGTGGTAGCCTTGCTGGTGCTTCACAAATCACCCCGGCAAGGCTCTTGCCGGGGCTATGTAGGCCGCCCCAGCAAGGGTGTTGCCGAGGGAGGTCCAGCTAGTCTTCTGCTCTTTATTCATTGCCTTAAATGTTGTCTTGGTAGTCTTGTATTTCTCCTTCTACTACCCTACCAAGCCTTGCTGCGGGCGTGGCTACAACTGCCCGTGCACAAGTAAGGGGTACAGAAATGCCCATACTTTTGTACACCGACAATGATGATAGCTTGACTCATATTTATGAGATTACAATAATGAAAGTGAATTTGAAGAGGTCATGACTTTATTTAATGATGAATCCACTATTTTGGAAGAGGTTTCAATTGATTATGACAACAAAGTTGCTATCTATAATGATTATGGTGATGACATGTATGCTACAAGAGTAATGATAACCATGAAACTTGTCATCATGATTTTAATATTCAATTTGGTTATGTCAATCAATTATATCATGATAGTTATTTTGTTGAGTTTGCTCCCATTATTATAGAGAAGAAATTTGCTTATGTGGAGAGTATTAAAAAATTATGAATGTGGATTATGAAAAGAATGCTTTATGTGATAGCTATATTGTAGAATTCATTCATGACGCTACTAAAAATTATTATGAGAGAGGAACATATGCTTGTGGGCTTCTCAATTATATCAAGTTTCCTCTCTATGTGTTGAAAATCTTGAAGTTATGCTTGTTTTGCCTTCCTATGTTAGTTGATTCTTGTTCCCATGAATTATTTTCTCACAAAATACCTATGCATAGGAAGTGTGTTAGGCTTAAATATGCTTCCCATGTGATTGATGATGCTCTCTTTGTGTTTCAATTCTTTACTTCTATGTGAGCATCATTGCAATCATCATGCCTAGCTAAAAAGGCATTAAAAAGCGCTTGTTGGGAGACAACCCAATACTTATACCTACTATTTTTGTGGTGTTCACATGATTAAGCTACGGTAGTAATCATATTTTATAGCTTTTGTTTCAATAAAGTGCCAAGTAATTAAAGCCTTTGGGATAGCATGGATACTTGTTTATTTGGTTTTGTGCAAAAATAGAAAGTCTAGCGTCCACTACCTGAATTTTGGTTAATTACTGGAAAGTCAAAAAATTCTGAATTTTTTTCACAGTACTTATTTGAAAATTGTTTAAGTTTTCCTATTTTTTCCAAAATTGTGGAGTCATAGAAGTACTGTGTTTGTTCAGATCATTATAGACTGTTATGTTTCTGACAGATTCTATTTTCAATGCATAGCTTGATTGTTTTATAGTTTCTATGGCTTATATTGGTCAATATAATTTGTAGGAATGATTGGGTATAGTAGGAATTATGTGATAACAACTATGAATCTTGTCTTGACAGTACCAAAGTGAACAATTTGCTCTTTATCATACTAACCTATCTCACGAAGTTTCGTTAAGTTTTGTACGATTGAAGTTTTCAAGTTTTGGGCAAGGTATCGATATGAGCAGAATAAGGAGTGGCAAGACCCTAAGCTTGGGGATGACCAAGACACTCCAAGTTAATACTCAAGGAAGACCCAAGTGTCCAAGCTTGGGCATGCCCTGGAAGGCGTCCCCTCTTTCTTGTGCAACATTATCAGTAAAGTTACTTGGAGCTATATTTTTATATGTCACATGATATGTGTTTTGCTTGGAGCATGATTTTATCTTAGTTTATTTGCTTGTTGTTATTTAGAATAATGTTTTGCATCTTTTGTTTCAATAAAAGTGTCAAGTTGAGCCTTTACCCTACTCATTTTGCAAGTCTATATGTTGATGTTTGAAAACTGAAAGTTTTCTATTATTGTCTGAATTCTTCAGGAAAGCAAGAACATGTTAAAATGTTGAAATGTTTACACAGTAAGATATGATAAAATTTCTACGGTGTGGTAATTTTTCAGAATTTTTGGTGTTAAATAAGTATGAATATTTCGTCATACTTTACAGACAGTCCTGTTTAGACAGATTGTTGTTACCTTTGCATTGTTTGCATATGTTTGCTTGTTTAATGATTCTATTTGAGGATAGGAGTATTAAATATGCAGAGGAATTTAGTATGCAATGTTAAATAATAATTTTAGTATTTTTTACAGTAGATAATGATAAGGTTTTTGCATTAATTTATACTAAGTTATCTAACGAGTTCTTGTTGAGTTTTGTGTGGATGAACTTTTTTAAGATTTAGGGAAACCGTGATATGGGAGGAATCAAGGAGACACAAAATCTCAAGCTTGGGGATCCCAAGGTATCCCAAGTTAATATTTCAAGAAGTTTCAAGCATCTAAGCTTTGGGATACCCGGGTAGGCATCCCACCTTCCTTCATCAACAACTATCGGTTAGTTTTGGTTGAGCCTCGGTTTTTGTTCGTCCACACATGATATGTGCTATTGTTGGAGTGCCCTTCTATATTTGTTTGACCTTTGAATAAAATACTTAGATCTGAAAGTTTTAAATGAGAGAGAGAGTCCTCACATAGCTACTTAATTATTTAACTACTCATTTTATCTTCACTTATATCTTTTTGGAGTAGTTTGTCATTTACACTCGTTCTTCCCTTATATCCTAAGAGTAAATTGTTGAATGAAATGAATATCATAAAGTTGAAATTTTATGTGCTTCATATGCTTGTATCATGCCTAGTAGTAGTTTCACATTGGAATTATAAAGTAAAATCTATTGAAGCTTGACAATCCCAATATTGGCCATACACTCAATTCATGAATGAGTAGTATAAAGAAGAGAACTTTCACATATAAATATATTATCTTGGACATATTTTATGATTGTTAATACCCATTAATTATTTTCAAACTTGACCAAATTGCTTGAAGTTGTACAAGGAAGACAACGTAATGAGTTATGTTTGGGTATATTTACATAGAAGTTATATTATTTAGGATCCTCCAACATGTGGTGCTTGCTTAGGATCTTTTGCTAGCCAAAAATTTGTACTAAGTAGAGATACTACTTGTGCATCCAAAAACCCTTAAACCCCGTTTCTTGCCATGAGTGTCCACCATATCTACCTATGGATTGAATAAGATCCTTCAAGTAAGTTGTCATCGGTGCAAAAAGCAATAAAATTTGCTCCTAAAATATGTATGATATTTTATTGCAAGGGAAAATAAGCGTTGTACGAACTTGTGATGGTAAAGAAATAAAAGCGATGGACTGCATAATAAAGTTTGCTATCACAAGGGGCAATATAATGTGACGTTCCTTTGCATTAAGGGCTTGCGCATCAAAAAATTCAGAAGCGCATGACAACATATGATTCCCTCTGTGAAGGGCCTATCTTTTTATTTTCAACTTTTACTTTTATGCAAGTGTTAATAAGTGTTCATTCTCATTTCAACCTCAATTATTCATTAGTTGGAAAGCATCATGTGGTGGGGAAAGATCCAGGCATATATGACCATTCAAATATATTTGATCATGAATTATTATTGTTGACAATTATCTCTATGATAAATGAGATGGGAGGTGAAATATTAAGCCCCTATGTTTCTCTGTGTTCGATGGATGTTATTTGTTCTAAAAATATGCTTTGAGCACTAGCAATCATAGAAGACTATATGATGACTGAGTATGTGGAGCTCTAACTTAGACTTTGTTGAAACAAGTTGAATTGAGATTGTCTGGTGACTAAGAACATAGGTTATTAAGTTTCAAGAGAATGCATTGTTTGAACCATAACATGTGAATTGACTGCTACTTGATAATGAGAAGTTTTATGAGATGTGCTACCATTTGTGATATATAATGAAGCTTTAAAAAGTGCTTGGACCTATCATTGATCAAACTTATGGACTATGCTAGCATTCACACTTCATAAATTATTTATTTTATATCATTTACCTACTCGAGGACGAGCATGAATTAAGCTTCGGGATGCTGATATGTCTCCAACGTACCTATAATTTATGAAGTATTTATGCCATGTTTACATTTATATGGTTTTTGTATGATTTCAATGGAACTAACCCAGACTGACGATGTTTTTTTAGCAAAATTACCATGGTGTTGTTTTTTGTGCAGAAATAAAAGTTCTCAGAATGGACTGAAAATTTATGGTGATTTTTTATGGACCAGAAGAGACCCACGGAGCATCGGAGATGAACCAGGGAGTGGCCGAGGGAGCCACACGTCTGGAGGCGCCCTCCCCCCGAGCTTGTGGGACCCTCAGGTACCCCCTGATGTGAAACAAACGCTGAAAAATCCTATAAATAGAGAAAACCTCTAAACTTAACCTAGAACTTCTGCTCCGCTACCACAAGCCTCTATACTGAAGCGATCTCATCTGTAGCCCTATTCGGGTACCCTGCCGGAGGGGGAAATCATCACCGGAGGACATCTTCATCATCCCGCCGGTCACCATGATGAGGAGGGAGTAGTTCACCCTCAGGGCTAAAGGTATGTACCAGTAGCTATGTGTTTGATCTCTATCTCTCTCTCTCTCTCTCTCTCCCTCTCGTGTTCTTGATTTGGCACGATCTTGATGTAAACATGGGCTTTGTTAATATAGTCGGGTCATATGGTGTTTTTCTCTCTCTATTTTGTTGTGATGAATTGAGTCTTGCTCTTTGAGGTATCATTATGTCAGATTGAATACTTTTTGTCGTGGAGGATGACCCCCGATAAGCAATGGAACCCGGATCCTTTTTAAAAACATCGAGGCAGCGGACGCCCCAAAATTTGGTTGGCCTGTCTACCGGTTCCCTAGTGTTGGCTGGCTAGGCACGGCTACCCAGCCCGGCTGGCTGGCCGTAGGTCGGCTAGCCACAGGTCAGCGGTCGGCCCCTCCGGACATGCGATAGAATAGCTCTCCACGATGGAGCGCTGTAGCTGAGCTGTGCCTACCACACCGTGGCGCAGGACATGATGGGCCACAGTGTCATGCAGCCAGCAGGACCCGTGCCCGGCGGCCTCGGTGTGGCCCGCACCCGAAGGACCCGGCAGGACCCGCACCCGGCGGACTTGGCTACACGGCGGCCCCTACCGCTGGTTCCTATATGATGACACCAGGGCCCTGCGCCCATGTAACTTTACCTTTGTATCCCTGGGGGGTCAGGCTATAAGACCCCCCAAGAAACCTCCATGCAAAGGGTAACGAACCAATTAACAGACCATAGACCCACACGCACACACCCACAAGAGAGCCAAGAGCGGATACCTAGCTCCTTCTTCCTCCTCCACCAAAGACCCAGGAGCATCATTGTAATTTGTAACTCTAGTGCATATCATCCCATTTCGGCAGGAGTAGGGGTGTTACCTTCCATTGGAGGAGGGCAAACCTGGGTACGCCTTGTGTCTCGTATCCACGCGTGCTAACCTCGCCTGTGGAAGCCACCGCTGTCCTCACATAGCCCCCCACTTTTAACCATCTTATGGTATCTACAATGAGACCACCACGATAGTTGGCGCCCACCATGGGGCTGCTCGCGGTGTCGGCCGGAGTCAACTTCCAGACGAGGCCCTTCACCGACTCTGGCGAGCGCATTACGTACGGCCTGGTTCCTGCGCTCGGCGGGTCCCGGCCGGCTTCGCTGCTTCCTCCATCACGTACTTCGGCGCGCTGCGCATCTTCGTCGCGCTCATCCTCGACAAGTAGCCTAGCGAGGTGCTTAGCTTCAACGACTCCCCCGTTCCTGTCGGCTGCACTGTCTCCAGTGATGTCGCGGATCTCTGCACCCGCGTGGACGTGCCCACCATCGGGTCTAGCCGATCTTCCTTGCACGGGAAGGACACTCCAGCTCCTACAGCCGCGGCTCGCGCTAACCAAGTCGACCCATTGTGTGCCGCGCTACAGAACCTCAGCATTCCCATCACCATCGACACCGATGCCACTGCCGCTGCGGCCCAGCTCGACGAGGACCGCCGACGCATGCTGGATGAGGCAGCGATGCCGGATGGAGTCCACCCAGTGAGAGTATGACACTGCCCATAGCTTCACGCCCGCCGTGGCCGAGCCCAGCCGGGTCGCTGAGGTGCGGGCTCGCGGCGAGGCAACCGGTCACGAGCTGGGCGCGGACCCGGCCGTCTTCGACACCCCCGTCAAGAACATGCGCGCCATAGAGGCGGTCATGGTAGATCTTGGGTTCCTAGAGGGCGAGGAGCTGCCGCAGTGGCAGCAGCGCATCCGTGACCTCATCGCAGCGGCGAACGAGCAGCAGAAGTGCTTCGACCCGGAACCACACCCGCTGCATCCAGCTCGAAGAACGCCGGACAAATAAAAATATAGCTCGGAGTAAAATTACCGATGGTCATTGAAGAAAGAGGGGATTCCTTTCGAGGCATCCCCAAGCTTAGTTGCTTGGTTCTCCTTGAATATTACCTTTGTGTGTCGTGGGCATCCCCAAGCTTAGGCTCTTTTCACTCCTTATTCCTTCATCCATCGTGTTCTCACTCAAAACTTGAAAACTTCAATCGCACAAAACTAAACAAAACCTTCGTGAGATCCGTTAGTATAATAAAACAAATCACCACTTTAAGTACTATTTCAAACCCATTCATATTTTATTATTGCATTATATCTACTATATTCTAAATTTACCTTGGCTTATACCCCCTGATACAATCCACAGATTCATCAAAATAAGCACACAATGCAATGAAAATCGATTCTGTCAAAAACAAAATAGTATGTAGTAATCTGTACTTTAACCATATTTCTATAACTCCAAAAAATATGAAACATTAGGACCACTTAGAAAATTTGTATATCAATATTGTGTAAAAAATTCAGAATTTTTTATCACTTCTGTGATTTTTAAAAATTCTGCTACTGGACGCAAAAGTTTCTATTTTCCAACAAGATCAAATCAACTATCAGCCAACATGATCCTA
Organism: Triticum timopheevii; assembly: GCA_963921465.1. Classification (NCBI taxonomy): domain Eukaryota; kingdom Viridiplantae; phylum Streptophyta; class Magnoliopsida; order Poales; family Poaceae; genus Triticum; species Triticum timopheevii. The sequence continues at coordinate 206,047,406 of OY997268.1, forward strand.
AAGGCTTTACTTGGCACAAACACAAACTAAAACATAAAAACACAATCATAACAGTAGCATAATTGTGTAAACACACAAGAACATAAATAAAAAATAGAAAACATTATTCTATTCATTTGGTTGCCTCCCAACAACCGCTATTGTTTTATGCCCTTAGTTAGGCATAATGCATAGATTCAAGTATTGTCTTCTTTAGGTTTTTCTCCATAGGTTTCCCTTATGATTGATTCGTATGGTGGCTTAATTCTAGTTCTAGGGAAGTGTTCCATACCCTTTCTCAACGGAAACTGAAATTCAATATTCCTTTCTTTGATATCAATCACGACACTTATAGTTCATAAAAACGGTCTACCAAGTATTATGGGACAAGACGGATTGCGATCAATATCAAGAACAATAAAGTATATGGTCAAATAATTCCTATTTTCAAGAATAAGATCATCATTAATTGTTCCCAAAGGATTCTTAATATTGGAATCCGCCAAGTGCAAATTAAGAGAACATTCTTCCAATTTGGTAAAATCTAGCACTTCACATAGAGATTTCGGAATTGTGGAAACACTAGCACCCAAGTCACATAAAGAATTACACTCATAATTTTTTATCTTGACTTTAATGGTGGGTTCACCTTCCTCATATAATTTTCTAGGAATTGAAATATCTAATTCTAACTTTTCTTCTAAAGCTTTCATCATTGCTTCTACAATATGTTTAGTAAAAGCTTTATTTTGTTCATATGCATTGGGCGAATTAAGAATGGATTGTGACAAAGAAATACATTCAATCAAAGAACAACTATCATAATTAAAGTCTTTGTAATCCAAAAGAGTGGGCACATCACTAGTTAAAGTTCTTACCTCTCCAAACCCACTTCTATCAATTTTTTCAACCAGACTTTCACCCTCCGAATTACGGGGACACCTTCTAGCTAAAGTTGACTCTTCTTCAGTCCCCTTATCATCAAGTTTAATATTACTAAACAAGGAATCAATAGAAGAAACACCAATCATCTTAACAACTTCATCATTATGGTGAAAGCAATCGGGCGAAAATGCTCTTTCTAAAAATTCTCTTTTAGCTCTAAGCACAACAGTTCTTTTCTTACCTTCATCCATGGAAACATATAAAGCTTTAATTGATTCATTGATATCAACCTTTGGTGGAAAATTTAATCTTGAGATTTTCTACATCATGAGTGATTCTATCAATGCTCCTAGACATATCATCAATCTTATTCAATTTTTCTTCTGTCGTAGTGTTGAATTTTTTTTGAGCATTAAGAAATTATGTAATATTACTCTGAAGATCAGTGGATATCCTATTATTATTATAAGAAGAATTACCATAGGAATTGCCATAATTATTAGAGGAATTTCTAAGAAAAGGCCTAGGATTAAAATTACCTCTATAAGCATTGTTATCAAAATTGTTTCACGAGACAAAATTCACATCTATGGGATCACTATTTTTCTCAATCAAAGTAGAGGCACATCATTAAGATCAACATCAGCATTTTTACTAGCAACCAATTTCATAAGTGCATCAACTTTTTCACTCAAAGTACTAATTTCTTTAACAAAATTAACTTTTTTACTAGTAGGTGCTCTCTCGGTATGCCATTGTGAATAATTAGCCATAATATTATCAAGCAATTTAGTAGCTTCAACCAAAGTAATTTACATAGAAGTACCACCCGCGGCAGAATATAAAAGATTTCTCGAGGCAAAATTCAATCCCCGCATAAAAAATATTATAATCATCCATAGATTTAAACCATGAGTAGGACAATTTCTTAGCATTATTTTCATTTTTCCCAAGATTGCGCAACATGTTCATGCTTAAGTTGCTTAAAATTCATGATTTGATTTCTCAGGGAAATAATTTTTGCGGGACGAAAATACTTAGTAATAAAAGCATCTTTGCACTTATCCAAAACTCAGTACTATTTTGTGACAAAGATGAAAACCAAAATTTTTCATGATGCAGCAAAGAGAAAGGAAACAATTTTAATTTCACAATATCATTGTCCACATTTTTTTGGTTTTGCATATCACAGAATCCTACTGAAGTGTTTAGATGGGCCGCGACATCCTCATTAGGATTACCAAAAAATGCCGTTTCATAACAAGATTCAACAAAGCAACATTAATATCATAAGACTCCGCACTAACAGCCGGTGGAGAAGTAGGAGTCTAATAAAATAATTGTTAGTAGTATTGGATAAATCACACAATTTGGTATTTTCTTGAGACATCGTGACTACACAAACAAGATCACAAGCAAACAAAAGGATCAAACAAGAAAAGGGCAAAAGAAAAATATTTTGGTATTTTCCAAAAACTTTTTAGAAGTGGGGGAGAGAAAACGAGAGGCAAATGGCAAATAAAGTAATTTCAAGGAGATGAGATTTGTGATTGGGTACTTGATAGATGTTGATGATGTCTCCCCGGCAATGGCGCCAGAAATTCTTCCTGATTGCTTGTATGTGTGTTGGAGATACCCCGAAGAGGAGAGGATGATGCAACACAACAAAGCTAATGAAACCAAGGTTATCAATCTAGTACGAGAACCAAGCAACACTATGTAAATAGCAGCTCCACACAAATAACAAATACTTGCAACCCAACGCGTAAGAGGGGTTATCAATCCCTCCTCGGTATTGAGATAGATTAAATTGTATGGGATTTGATAAATAGATCTAGCAAAAACACAAAATAAAATAAATAAAGAAAAAATACAGAAAGGTATTTTTGGATTTTAATATGATAGGAAATAGACCCGGTGGCCATAGTTTTCACTAGAGGCTTCTCTCAAGAAAATAGCATACGGTGAGTAAACAAATTACTGTTGGGCAATTGATAGAAAAGCGAATAATCATGACGATATCCCATGCAATGATCATGTATATAGGCATCACGTCCAAGATTAGTATACCGACTCATGCTTGCATCTACTACTATTACTCCACACATCCACCGCTATCTAGCATGCATCTAGTGTATTAAGTTCATGGGAAAACGGAGTAATGCAATAAGAATGATGACATGGAGAGAAAAATCAGTCTAGTTGGCCAAACCAAACCAAAATTCTGGAGAAGAAATACGAGGCTATAACAATCATGCATATAAGATTTCAGCAAAGACTCAAATAATATTCATGTATAGAACTGATCATAAACCCACAATTCATCGAATCCCAACAAACACACCACAAAAAAGAGTTACACACTGGTACTTGTCAGTGCTATACAAACGGTTTTAAACCCTTTTCCGCGACGGCATTTGGAACCATCGCCAAGTTAGTGTGGGCGATAGGGGGGCCCTTCCCACACGACCTAGAAACCATTGGGGATATGCCCTCCTGGCACACGCGCTCGGCAAAATGAGCTCGTGTGCGACCGGCGAGCGAGCAAATACGGTTATACGTACAGTAGTGCTAAAAAACAATTATACATGCGAAATCGTTTCCTGTCGTAAGTAATTCCCACACAGTCAACCCCCGCTAAACATTTCCGTTAGTATGTACATTCCACACAGTCCATCCAAGGAATACGTTTTCGTTAGTACGCACAACCCACACAGTTAATCCAAGAAGTACCAAACGTTTGAGATGCGCACAACATAACAAATAGTCAATAATTTCGAAGTGCGTGTGATAAGGTGACTATCGCAAACATTTAATAAGAAAGAACTATGTGCGATGTTGTTGTTGATCACACACGTTTTTTCTTGGCTGATCATGTGTGCAGTGGAGATTGATTGCACACATTTTTTCCTGGTTGATCGTGTGTGCGGTGGAGATTGATCGCACATGTAGTGGATCCTAGAAATGTGTATGATCTCCATGTCTATCGCAGACGTTTCGCTTTTGTAAACCGTGTGCAGTGTAATTTCTAATTCATCCCTATTTAATCCCTAATTTAAAATTCACCTTTTTGAATTTGAAAGTAGGCAATCACTTATTTCATATCCAGCCAGGTTTATTACAAATATAGGTTCAATCACGAATGCATAATTTGATGCACAGGTACATATACTGAAGGACTACAGAAGCACCAAGTAAAGAATGATGAACCACAGTTGTACTGAAGACTGTAAAGAGAGAGGCAAAAGACATTCTGGTTGCTGGAGAAGCTGAAGCGGAATGCCCATATTGTGTCCTCCTCCATGCGTAATGCGCACATGACTCTAGGCCAACCCTTTGTGATGGCTTCCCATCCATCCTTCACAGTCTTCATTACGACTTCTCGATGCTCATTGTAATCTGGATGAAATACTTTAACCTTCATTGCGTATCCACCAATCATGTACTTTGCGAAGTAATCTTGAGTGAACTGCTTCGGGAACCACTGTGAACGAAAAAGATTCACACATTGTTGTCTAACAACTCATTACGGGCAGTAAAAAGAGAAGGTTGCAGAGTTTGTAGTTACCATCCTACAGCTCACTGTTGTGTTGGATAGAGCATAAACAAATAATTTGCTTGCCACCATTCGTATCTTTTTGCTAATAATCCTTATCAGTTTCCTCACTTGATGCTTGTTCATGAATATCTCATTGCCCCATACGCAAAAAGGGTCGATGCATGGATCCTTGCCAAGGGCATATGTACCTACAAGAAACAAGTCAATATTAGAAGCTAACAAGTGTCCATGCCTCGATCTATATGCACTACATTATGGAACGACGGGGGAGTACAAGCCGAGGGATGAAGCTAACCTCGGCGGAAAATGGTGGCCACTCCCATTATTGTCCTGCATAAGTAGTGGAAAGGCATGATAAGTACGGCAACCTTAACATCAAACAAATATAGCAAAGGTAAACAATATCGTCTCCAATGATAGCTTGAATGTGTTGGTTTCAGCATGCTGTTAAATCATATATAAAATGGAAGGAAATATTACCGACAGTAGGATTAACAACCATCAAATATTGCAATTCAAACAGGTATTGTTGAAAATAAATAGACGTAGGTAATGCTTAAACATCACTGGATAAATGTGTAAAACTGAAATAAAGGGCATTTGTTAACTACAACAGGCATAACCGGAACCAAATATAGTCGTTCAAACTGGTATTGATGCAGTCGAGCAGCACAGTTCCAACTTGCACATATTGAACAACACATTGTGAATGACTGAAATAAACAAGGCATAAATGATCAGTATAACAACCAAATATAGCCATTGAAAACTGGACAGAGTCTCACTGGAACCAACCTAACAAGCAAATATTGATAAACAGGGCATATGCTTGAAAACTGGACAAATGCTCAATACAACCAACCTAACAAGCAAATACAGATAAACAAGGCATCTACTTGAAAACTCGACAAATGCTAAAAAAGCAACCTAACAACCAAATACATATAAACAAGGCATCTGCTTGATAACCGGACAAATGCTCACTGCAACCAAACTAAGACAAAAATGCTCACTGCAACCAACCTAACAACCTAACACAGATAAACAAGGCATCTACTCACTATAAACAACCAAATATAGCCAACTGAAGTGGACAATTCATATTTAAACATCACATTGCCCTATTGAACAATACATTTTTTGCATAACTGAAATAATTAAACACGACACGGTTATAGCACCGCACGGTAAATGCTACTACAACAAAGGGTATGGGTTGGCAAGCTAGAAAAGGTAAGATTTGTTGACAGGCCATTGACTCACATTTCGTGGACCGGATCCTTCTAGTTGGAAGAGCACAGACCCATGGCGGAAGAACCTTTGTGCATGCGCTCCTCGTAGTCGAGGTCATGGTCGATGAGATCTGACTTGGCAATTGAGGATTTCAAGCCGCCGCCGTAGAACGTGTCCTTCAGAAATGACAAAATGGGCTCGATGGCGTACAAGGATCGCAAATCCTTGACCGCTTGGCAGAGGAGATCAGCGGCAGGGCCGTCGAAGAGATCGACGGCAGTTGAACCAGAGGGGTTGGGGATGGACCACGTAACCTGTGACATGGCCCGCGTGAAGCCGTCGCTGTCGACAAGCTTGATGTCGTAGCCAGCTTTCCTGAGATACAGTAATACACAATCCCGCTGACATGAAGCCTTCGACATAGCAACATAGTCAATGTCTTCGCCGGCTTCCGCGGTGACGTATTGCTTCGGGATCGACATGTCGGGGCGAACGGCGGCCACCTCACCAACGTCCACCTGAGAGGCCATGATAAACCACTTCTTGGCCGAACGCTTGTCGGGCTCCCCTTGATATGTGGTCGAGCTTAGGCTGCGACATTCTAGAGCATGGGATGTGGATCTAGTGGGGAGGGACACAGCAGGCCTCATCTAAAAACTTAGGGGAGTGAGGCAACGGTATGGGAATTGCTAGGTAACCTGAACTTTATTATCTAAGCTAGGAGGAACGGGCAGACCGACATCGGTTGGCAGCGGTGCCAGCGGCGCTTGCGGCGGCCGCGAGATAGGGTTCCAAGGGGGAGGGGAGGGTGGGGGACTGTGGTGGTGGGGGTGGGGGTTGTTGTGTTTGAGGATACGCCGCGGCTACTGAAATTTTTAGTAATGGTGGGCGGAGATGGTGGTGGATGAGGGAGGGCGACGGTTCAAATGCCTCGGCTACTGCAATTTTACTATAATGTCGGTGCTGGAGGAGTGTGGGCGACGGTTGAAGACGATGGCTACTAAAATTTGGGTAAAGGAATAGATGCGGGGTGGGAGTGGCCAAGATCGCGCTTGGTCCAATAAGAATATGCGTGTATGATAATAACGAAAAGTGGCGGAACTGCCGATTTTTTCAACGCTCAAGCCGGGTAGTTTGTTTTTATATTCCTAGCTAGCTGGTCTATCGCACACGGTTCATCCTAATTTCTAAATAAACTCACCCGCCTTTAGCTTGCGCAGACGTGGTGATTTTATAGCGCACTTGCATCGCACACGGTTAAGCCAGTACCTGCACCATTTTGCTCGCGCTTGCGCAGTCGTGGTGATTTTACAGCGCACTTGCATCACACATGGTTAAACCAATACCTCCACCATTTTCTCGCGCTTGCGCAGTCGTGGTGATTTCATTGCGCACTTGCATCTCACACGGTTAAACCAGTACCTCCACCATTTGCTCACACTTGCGTAGTCGTGCTGATTTTACAACGCACTTGCATCACGCATGGTTAAGCCAGTACCTGCACCATTTTGCTCATGCCGGTCACCCTATGGGACCTACTCCCTCCTATCATGCACATTTGTTCTTTTAGGAACTGTGTGCGATGCCTGGTGTGTCGCTGCCTAGCCTTCAATGAGCACTGACACTGGTAGCGGGAAACCGATGGGAGAAGAGGCGGGAAACTGATCAGAGGAGTGGCGGGAAACGGTAGCCTGTTTAGAAAACGTACAAGAGAAGGAAGCGTGAGCTAGATGACGCATGCGCACTGTGCTTACCCATGTGATGCATGTGTTGTTTGATCTGGGAGAATCCAAGGATGCAGACGTACAATTCGTGGGGTTTGGGTTCTGGCCAATCAGAATGCACGACTCAGATCACGGGTGGCATCGGCCATAGTTTGGTAGGCACAGGGCTTTCGTTTGGCCTTTTTATACACTAATTGAGTTTCCTAGGCATTTAATGTCCATAATTCAAATCTGCACCTCAAATGCATGCTCTAGTTCACCAAAATGGCTGGAAAAATTATACATGAAAGTTGGCGTGGTGTCCCGTCATGAAAGTTGGCATGGGCGTCATGGCGCATATATGTCATGGTAAAAGCATTGTCCAATTTGGGCCAGGCTTTATTACAAACCTCAAATGAACTCTGAAAAGGTTGAAAGTTGGAATGTTATCATCATTGCACCCACATAACATGCTCTAAAAAGTTGAGAGGGTTACGACAAAAACTGGATGAACTTCCTGTGCAAAATGGACAATCTCTTTCGAAGTATCAGGGTTTCAAATGAAAACTCATCTGTCACAAAGGGATTTCACATTTTTGAACTTATTGGAACTCCCGACTTTTTGTGTGTTCAAAATGCACCACTCAAAGCCACATCATCAATTTTCAACTCTTCCTGACTTAATTTGGTATATTTCATGCATTTACTGATTTTTTTGAGCTAAATGACCCTGAAATTGAAAAGCACTTCAAATGAACTCTGAAATGGTTGAAAGTTAGCATGGTATCATCATTTCACCCACATAGCATGTTCTAAAAAGTTGAGAGGGTTAAGGAAAAAACTGGATGCACTTCGTGTGCAAAATGGACAATCTCTTTCGAAGGCATGGTGTCATGTCATGGCACATATATGTCATGGTAAAAACATTGTCCAATTTGGGCCAAGCTTTATTACGAACCTCTTACAAATCAGAGCATCTCTCAACAAGAAGCCCTATGGTTCCAATAGGGAAACGTGTTCCCCTTGTTGTCGAAACGTAATCACGACATATTTTCGCCTTGTATTTTCTTCTACGGGCAAAATGGAACTACATGATATCCATGCTGAAATTTAAACCTATTCAGGGTTTGTTTGGCCTTTTTATACACTAGTTGAGTTTCCTAGGCATTTAATGTCCATAATTCAAATCTGAACTACAAATACATGGTCAAGTTCACCAAAATGGCTAGAAAAATTGTACATGCATGTGTCCTTGGGTGCATGTTTAATTAGGTCCAGGGCCAGGAATGGGCTTACAACTGTATCGGCGTCCTAGCTCGTCCTCAAACATTTGGAATCTCGGGTTTTAAATCTCCATAATATCCAAAACTCACCAGAAAGTCATCAAAGGTGGCATGGTGTCACGTCATGGCACATATATGTCGTGGTAAAAACATCGCCAATTTGGGCCAAGGTTTATTACAAACCTCTTACAAACCGAAGCATGTCGCAAGAACCCTCGTGGTTCCGATAGGGAAACGTGTCCCCTTGTGGGCCAAACGATAATCGCTCCCTCTTCTAGCCTCATATTTTTTTCTATACGCAACACGTACGGAACAACGGGAGATTCGTGCTGAACTTTGAAATTTTTCAGGGTTCATTTGACCCTTTTTATTCATTAATTGAGTTTTCTAGGCATTTAGTGTCCATAATTCAAATCCGAACTACAAATACATGCTCCAGTGCACCAAAATGGCTAGAAAAATGTACATGTGTCTTTGTGGTGCATGTTTAGGGTTCGTTTGGCCATTGTATATATTACTAATTAAGCTTTCTACGCATTAAATGTAGTCCATAATTCAAATTTGAACTACAAGCAGAAAATGGGTGGGAAATCGTACATGTGTCATTGGGTGCATGTTGAGGTCTCATTTAAGGAATGGGAATGAATTACAAACTAGTCCTCATCCTGAAACATTGAGAATCTCGGTTTTTAAATTCTAGTAAATCAAAAACTCACCCAAAGAACATGAAACTTGGCATGGTTTCATGACATGGCACATATATGCCATGGTAAAAAAATTATCTAGTTTGAGAAGAGGCGCACACATTAGTAGCCAACGAAGTCCTCTTTGAAACAATAAGCTGACACGTTAATATCACAAACGGTTGTATCATATGAACCGTGTCAATATTTAACCATACTCACTGGCATCCGTGCAGCTGTTTGATTAGACTGGACGAGCGTGAGAAGTCCGCCGTACAGGCTCGACGGGACACGTGCGAGCAGTCCGCCGCGTAGGCTCGACGGGACGCGTGCATCCTGTCAACCTCAGAGGCTTGACGGGACACGTGCGAGTAGCAAGGCCACCCATGCTCACCGAGAAGCGAGCTCTTTGACCTCCATGCACCAGCCGCAACCCGCCTCGCTCAAAACTTCACCATTAATGGGTTAATTAAAGCGCATGGACAGAGGTTTTTTTAGGGGTGGACGGAGGGTGTTTGGTTGTGATCCGATGGCAGCATTTGCTTTGTTCATGTTTTCAACTCGTATTCCGGCCTAATTTAAATTGCCACATAGGGCAATGGATAATACGACGACAAATAAAATGGCAACGGATAGTATGATGACAAATTTACAATGGCACAGATAATAATTGTATTACATATTTCGGATAATTTTAAATGCCACATGCGGCAATGTTCGGAAGACACGGGGGCAAGAGAAGAAGGAAATCATAGACAATGATCTAGATTGCTACTGTATCTACTCTTCAATGGATCGTCGGGCGATGACATCCTCCAGCTCCTTCCCCATTTCCTTACGGCTTTGCTTGAAAGCAGCCACGGATTCCTCCACCTCCTGCTCGTGCTCGACCCGGATCGTCCTCAAGTCACCCATTAGTTCCACAACGACCGCTGTCATTGTCATCCCCGAGGCACTGCTCTGCTCATGCAACATCTTCCAGCCGGCGGCCTCCTCCTTCTTCTTGGTGAGCGCCTTGAGGAGCTTCAAATTGTCACCCATGAGTTGCTCGACGAGGTCGGTCGCCTTGTCAGCCAAGGCATCGCTGATCTTGAGCAGCTTCATCAAGCCGTCGACCAGCTCCTGCTGCTTAACGAGGCCAGCAAGAATCTCGTCATCATCGGCCAAGGACTTCAGCAACGCCAGCTCGTCGCAATCGCCAATGTGGCAAGTGCGCTTGTGAGAGCCCTCACGTGCCCGTGAGAGCTTGTTCGATGGCTCCACGGTGCGCCGGGACATCTCTGTTGTGGCTGCCGCTTTGTGGCGGGACCTCTCTAGTGCTTCAGCGGCCTTGGTCTTTGCTGCCTGGTTATATGCCCACCCGAAACTCCTCCTACCAGTCATGGCGGAATGACTTGTCAGGAAAGACCAGTTTTGTAGGTGATGAGGAGAGGAACTGTGAAGTAGTTTTCGAGTGGGTAGCTTTTATAGCTCGGTGCTAAGTGTGAACACATATTAGTTTGATCTGTGTGAACATATTTGCAATTACTTATTGTGTTGTAATCTGCAATGTGAGGAGAAACAAAGTCAAAATTTATTGATGGTTCTGGGCCCACAAAGCCCCATTTTTGTTGTTCTGTCTCATCGCAAACAGTTCTTTTGGATCAACCGTATGCCACGCATCGGAAGCCCGAAACATGGGCCCTTGTTCTCGGATGTACGCGTACGTGTCTTCCCACTATCACACATGGTCATGATATCACCATCGTGTCCTATGGATGGGCCATCGCATCTCCCACGGGGTGCCAGAAGGTAGACCACGTGGTTGCTCGCCGTGGTGTCCCTACTTTGTTTTCTTTTTTTGTGGGTCCGTAGCATCCCTGCGTGCGCTCTACTCGCCTTTGAGGCCAATCTACAATGGCAACGGTTAATAATTATCTTACATATTCAGGATAATTTAAAATGCCACATGTGGCAAGCCACAAAACACTCACGACCTACTTATGCATACAATTATAATAAAATATAGGCTAAAACACTAAGCCGGTGGCCTTCCGACGACGGTCTTCTCAGACTCATGATCAGCATATCACCCTTGCGACCGTTCATTATGTGTAACTTACTAATCATCACACACGAGTACTCATAGACGGATCGTGTGCGATACTCCAAGCCACCGCAAGCAACTAGCTTGCATTTCCTCAAAGTTTTTTGTACGAACAGAATCACACACGAACTTACTACAGTAGCCATCTGTGTTATAATTTCTCATCTCAAACAGTTCATTCGAGTGGGTTGTTTGCTGCCTGTCACACACATCTGGTTTACACGAATTGTTTGTGTTCTTTTGGATGATCGCAAATACTGCATATCACACACATCTTGTTAAGATGAACCATTATCGTTCTCTTGCCTAATTGAAAACAGTTTGTCCGAGTGAACCCTATGCCGTATATCACACACACCTTAATCGGGCTGACCATTTCTGTTGCATTCCCTAATAGCACACAGTTCATCGGAGGGAACTGTATGTCATATATCGCACACACATTGATATGGCTGCCAATTTTTGTTGTTCTTCCTCATCGCAAATAGTTCTGCTGAATCAGTCGTATGCCCTGCATCGCACATGCAACTAAAATCTGAACCGTGTTTGATGCATCTGTCATCGCAAACGTTGTGGACATTTTTGTTGGTTCTCTGACACCACCATTTGCGATTATTGCATCGCGCACAGTTTCTCGAAGGGTCCGTGATTGTAGTGTCGCGTTAGCAGCATCCTGCAGTAGTGACATCAAATAGATCTCCAAGAACATCGAGGAGAACATTGTATTGAAGATTAAAAAGAAGAAGAAGCCATCTAGATACTAGCTACGGACCCATAGGTGTGTGGTAAAATACTCATGCATCATTGGAGGGGCAACCAGGATGATGAAGAACCCCTCCGTGATCATTGCCCGGTCCGGCAGAGTGTCGGAAAAGTCCTCTAGATTGGATCTTGTGGTTCTCGAACTTGTAGCGGATGAAACTGTATTCTGTCGACTCCCCTAGGGTTTTTGGGATTTTATAATATTTATAGAGGTGGAGGTCGGTGGAGAAGTTTCCCGTGGGCTCCACTACCCACCAGGGCGCGCCTGGCCCCCCTGGAGTGCCTTGCTGCCTAGTGGTACCCATGGGCCTCCTCCTGCGTGCTCCATTGGCTCCCTGGGTGTCTTCTGTCTAGAAAAAATCACCAAAAAGTTTTGCTGCATTTGGATTTCATTTGATATTGATATTCTGCAAAGTAAAAACAAGCAAAAAACAACAACTGGCACTGGGCACTATGTCAATAGGTTGGTCCCAAAAAATTTATAAAAATTTGTTGGTAAATGAATATAAAACATCCAAGATTGTTAATATAATAGCATGAAATAATCAAAAATTATAGATACATTGGAGACTTGTCGCACACAATCACCGTGGTATGCACGGCCCCCATCGGCGAGATCATGGGCCGCCGCAACACCTCTGGCCGGGTGGCCAAGTGGGCCATCGAGCTAGCCGGCCACATGATCCACTATGAGCCCTGCACCGCCATCAAGTTCTAGGTGCTGGCCGATTTCCTCATCGATTGGGCAGAAAACCAGCACCTCCCGTTGGCACCCGACTCGATGCACTGGCACATGCAATTTGACGGCTCAAAGACGCGCACCGGCTTGGGAGTCGGCATCATGCTCTCCTCTCCCAAGGGCAACTGGTTGTAGTATGCACTGCATATCCACTTCGTCACCTCCAACAACATCGTCGAGTACGAAGCCCTCGTCCATGGCCTCCGGCTGGCTAAGGAACTCAACGTCAGACACATCCTTTGCTACGGCAACTCAGATTTCGTGGTGCAGCAAGCCTCTGGCGAATGTGATGCCAGGGACGCCAACATGGCCAACTACTGTTTCCTGGTCCAGAGGAGGTGGAGGCCATGATCAAGAGGATCAAGTGGTGGTCCACCACGGGGAACCTCCAGCTCACCGACAATGTCAACGACATGCTCAACTAGTGCATCCTCCCACTTGTAGCGACCAGACCCGAATGGATCGAAGTCTCTGTGCATCAGTGTCATCCCTGGATCGGTAATGCTAACACGCACAATACTTGAGGTTTTATAACAGAGTCCAATCACACACTTATTACATCAAATGTCTCAAAATAGAACTTATTACAATAATATGGCTAAAGGCCATCTAAAAGATAACAATGGAAGGCTTGGAAGATAAAGTGAGTCCATCAACTCCAACAGCATAGCTGAGTGAACGACAACGACCTATGGCACCTTACTCATCGTTTGAAAAGTCCGTAACATGATATGTTGTAGCCTGAAATGAGTCAGCACATGGAATATGCTGGCAATGTAACACAAAGAGTAATGAACAGAATAAATGCTACCACTACATTCATATATGGCTGGTGGAAAGCTCTATGGTTAAAAGCCAATTTTTTCCTACAACAAAGGAATAAAATTTATTTAACTATCATGGTGGTTGTTAAACATTGAGAAGGTTCCTCCAACTCAATCCCAATTAAACAGTAACAATTAACCCAACAAATTAATTTAGAGTGATGAGATCAACATGATAATTCAAGAACCAGATACTCAAGATGTCCATAACCGGGGACACGGCTAACCATGATTAGCTTGTACACTCTGCAGAGGTTTGCACACTTTTCCCCAGAAGACTCGGTCTCCTCCGTTAGATTTCTTGCACTACATGGTGTTTGAGAAACGGATGACCGAGACACAGTCTTTCAGAAACATTAACTCTTTACTCTGGATGGACAGTTACACCTACTTTCTCCTACATCTGCTAGCCCACCACTGAAAGAGGTCATGCAACCTACTCAACTATGCTAGAGCCCATAATAGCTTGTGGCTGCACACGGAAGTTTCTAGCATGAATAATCTTATGATCCCTTTGAGCCTGGGTGGTGAACCGTAGGATGATCACACGGGTACTCCGGGATATCCTAGGACAACACTTGATTCTCCAGGTGCCCGCAACCAATCCACCCAGATGTGTATTTAAGTATCCACCTTAAGTTAACCATTAATTAACAATTCTCACATCTATCATGGATACACTCACCCAATCCACGTCTACGAGCATGGCATAGCAATCCTGAGCATAACGTAGAAGTAACTCCCAATGTTTGATAGTAAAAGGGCAATAGGTTCTACCTCACCATCTACTTCCCAAACCCACGTATTATTCAGATCCTAATTATGCAATGTTTGAGCATTGGAAATAATGCATAAAAACTGGGTAATAAAGGGGTATGATCAAAATGTAACTTGCCTTGCTGATGATCCGAAAAACCTAGAGACTCGTAGTAGCACGCTTCGCACTCCGGGAATTCTATCGCAAACAAACAATAGCATACATAAGCACTCAAACTATAAGCATGGGTAAAATTCAAATAAGAAGATCCAACCAGAAAGTTCAACTGAAGAACTCCGGTTTGCAAAAAGAAACAAATCAAACGGAGCAACGAAACTCAAACTACGAACGAAACAAGATTCATTTACTAAACTGGACTAAAGTCAAATTTTACAGTACCAAAATCATGTTCAAGTTGGTTAAAAAGAAAGAGGGCTTCGAGACGAAGATCTAGGTGCTGGTTTCATCCAGTTTGGATAAATGAGCTAAAAGTTATACTAGATCGAAGATCAGGACAGAAATCGCTATAAAAAATAATCACAAATAAACCCTGGAAAATAAAACAAGACAAATAGGCTAACGAACGAATGTTCGTTAACAGAACCTAAATGGTGAACAGTGTTCGTTAAAATGAACCAACGGACGAACGTCCGCTAAATAACTAAACCGAAAAAAACGAACCAATCTTTAAAAAAACAGATCTAGGTTTCTAAAAAAATCGAACGGTTAACCGGAAAAAGAACGACGGCGGCGGCTACCTCCGGCGATGCTCCGGCGGGGCAGTGCGGCGTTGGCGGGTCTCTAGGTGGCGGCGAGGGGCGGCGGCTGCGGCGCAGGGCGACGGCGACCTGCGGGGCGGCGGCGGCCTGCGGCGGCGAGGTGCGCAGGCGGCGGTGGCTGTGGTGCGGGGCGGCAGTGGGTGGCAGAGAGGGCGGCGGGGCGGGCGGCTTTATAGGGGGGTCGGGGCGTCCGACTTGGGGGAGGGGCCGCCGACGGTGTGGCACGCTCGGACTCTGGTAAGTCCAGGTTGCACACGGGAGGAAGGCGGCGGCGGCGACTTGGGCCGGCCTGCTCGGCTGGGCTCTGGCCCAGTCGGGCGGGCAAACTTTTTTTTTAAAAAAATTCCGCCAAAACAGGAAAATCTTAATAAAATATAAAAAAATTCTAGAAATGCCAAAAATAATTTTCACTGTCTAAATGAAATATTTAGAACAAAGTGAGCATTTTTCTGGCCTAAAAATGCAATTTTGAAAACATGCATATATTTTTCTAATACAAATAAAATAGCAATAAACTCCAAATAAAATCTTAATTGGTTTTAACATTTTTCCTCCAGTATTTCTTTATTTTGGAGAAGTCATTTTATCCCCTCTCTTTATTTTATTGGAAATATTTTGGAGAGGAAAAATAATTAAAACCAAAATGATCCTTTTTCAAATTTGAGAAAATTCAAATATGAAAATAATTGAAACTCCCAACTCTCTCTGTGGGTCCTTGAGTTGCTTAGAATTTCTAGGATCAACCAAAATGCAATAAAACATGATATGCATATGATGACCTATGTATAACATTTGAAATTGAAAATTTGGGATGTTACAAACCTACCCCCCTTAAGATGAATCTCGCCCTCGAGATTCGGGTTGGCTAGAAAATAGGTGCGGGTTGTCCTTCCGTAGGTCTTCCTCTCGTTCCTAGGTGGCTTCATCCTCGGTATGGTGGCTCCACTGAACTTTGAAAAACTTGATAACCTTGCTACGTGTGACTCGGCTGGCAAACTCGAGAATCTTCACTGGTTTCTCCTCGTAGGTCAAATCGCTATCCAGTTGAATTGCTTCCAATGGCACTGTATCTCTCAGAGGAATATCAGCCATCTCTGCGTGACACTTCCTTAACTGGGAAACATGAAACACATCGTGAACTCCTGACAATCCCTTTGGCAATTCCAGCTTGTAAGCAACTTCTCCCATTCGTTCCAAAACCTTGTATGGTCCCACAAAACGTGGTGCTAACTTTCCCTTGACTCCAAAATGCTTAACTCCTCGAAGCGGGGACACACGAAGGTATAATCTATCTCCGACTTTGTAAACTGTCTCCTTGCATTTTGAATCTGCTTAACTCTTCTGCCTGGACTGAGCTACCTTGAGCCTATCCTGAATCAAGTTGACCTTCTCTTCAGACTCCTTAATCAAATCTGGTCCAAAAAACGGACGATCTCCAACCTCATCCTATAATAACGGTGTCCTGCACCTCCTTCCGTACAAAGATTCGAAAGGGGCCATCTTCAAACTGGCTTGATAGCTGTTGTTATAAGAGAACTCTGCATACGGAAAATTGTTGCCCCAACTAGATCCATAATCTAGCACACAAGCTCTCAACATGTCCTCTAGAATCTGATTGACTCTCTCGGTCTGTCCATCTATTTGTGGATGAAAGGCTTTACTAAACTCTAGCCTAGTACCCAAAGTCTCATGCAACTGATTCCAGAACTTTGAGGTAAACTGGGTTCCTCTATCTGATACAATGATCCTCGGCAGACATACGATCCTGGTCATGTATATCTTTTCCAACTTAGCACTTGTATAAGTGGTCTTCACTGGGATGAAATGAGCTACCTTCGTCAATCAATCGACTACAACCCATATAGAGTCATAGCCTGAACGAGTCCTGGGCAATCCTGTGATAAAGTCCATGCCAAGCTTGTCCCACTTCCATTCGGGTATCGGCAATGGCAGTAGCAATCCTGCTGGCTTCTGATGCTCTGCCTTAACTCTCTGACATACATCACATACTGCTACGTACTCAGCAATATCCTTCTTCATTCCGGTCCACCAGAAACTTTCCTTCAAATTCAGATACATCTTAGTGTTTACTGGGTGAATCGAATATGGCGAATCATGGGCCTCCTACAAAATCAACTTCCTGATCTCGGGGTCAGTAGGCACATATAGGCAATCCTCAAACCATAAAGTATCATGCTCATCCTCACGAAATCCTTTAGCCTTTCCTTTGCCCATACTTTCCTTTATCTCGAAAATCTCCTGGTCAGTCTTCTGGGCTTCTCTGCTCTTATCCATCAAACTGGAATGAATTTCCAATGCTGCTACATATCCTCTCGGAACTATTTCCAAACATAGCTCGTGAAGATCCTCTGCTAACTCCTTGGGTAATCCTCCGGTCATGAGCGTATTAACATAACTCTTGTGACTCAACGCATCGGCTACTACATTAGCCTTTCCGGGATGATAGTGCAACTTCATATCATAATCCTTAATGAGTTCCAACCATCTCCTTTGCCTGAGATTCAACTCTTTCTGCATGAAGATATATTTCAAACTCTTTTGATCCGTGTATACCTCACAGTGGTTTCCTGTGAGAAAATGTCTCCATGTCTTCAACACATGCACTACGGCTGCTAACTCCAAATCATGAGTAGCATAATTTAGCTCATGGGGTTTAAGCTGTCGTGAGGCATATAAAACAACTCTTCCCTCCTGCATAAGCACTGCTCCAAGTTCTCGACGTGAAGCGTCGCAATACACTTGATAATCCTTTCATTGATCTGGAAGAATCGACACTGGGGCTGTAACCAAACGTTTCTTCAACTCCTGAAAACTGGCTTCACACTCCTTAGTCCATTTAAAATTGGTGTCCTTCTTCAACAACTCTGTCATTGGGCTTTGCAATCCTGGAGAAATTTTCAATGAACCTCCGGTAATATCTCGCGAGTCCAAGAAAACTCCTGATCTCTCCAACTGATGTGGGTGCTACCCATTTAGTCATAGAAACAACCTTGGTGGGGTCTACTGCTATTCCTTCTCTGAATATGACATGTCCGAGAAATCCAACTTCCTTCAGCCAAAACTCACACTTGCTGAACTTGGCATACAACTGGTGTTCCCTGAGATTCTCAAGAACCAAACGCAAATGCTCCTTATGCTCCTCTTCATTATTCGAGTAGACCAATATATCATCAATGAACACCACGATGAACTTATCCAAAAACTCCATAAACATTTTGTTCATCATGTTCATGAAATAGGCAGGCGCGTTAGTCAGACCAAATGACATAATGGTATACTCGTATAGCCCGTACCTTGTGGTAAAAGCTGTCTTAGGTATATCCTGCTCTCGAATCTTCAGCTGGTGGTATCCTGATTGTAGATCGATCTTGGAAACTACTTTAGCTCCTTGCAACTAGTCAAACAAATCATTGATCATCGGCAGCGGGTACTTGTTCTTGATCGTCACTTCATTCAGCGCACGATAATCAACAACCATCCTTAATGATCCATCCTTCTTCTCTACTAGAAGTACTGGGGCTCCCCAAGGTGACGAACTTGGTCGATTGTAACCCTTATCCAGTAACTCCTTGATCTGCTTCTTGATTTCCTCCAAATCCTTTGCGGGCCTCTGATACGGTCTCTTTGATATTCGCCCGGTGCCTGGCAAAAGCTCAATCAAAAATTCAATGTCTCTATCCGGTGGCATGCCTGGCAACTCTTCTGGAAATACGTCGGGATAATCCTTCACCGCTGGTACTTCCTCCTGTACAACTCCTAATAAGCAATTCACTTGAGTCCTCCTCGGCACATGTCGGGATACATACTTGATCCTTCTATCTTCTGGGGTGGTGAGCATAATCGACTTATTGGGGCAATCGATGTTTCCTCCATACATCGATAACCAATCCATACCCAGAATCACATCCAATCCTTGTGACTCTAGAATTATCAGATCTGAGGGGAAAACATGCCTACCTATGGTCAATGGCATCTGAAAACATCCTTGGCTTGCCATATGCTCCGCTCCTGGCGAGCTTACTAACATGGGTGTCCTAAGAAGTTTGGTGGGAAACTTATACTAATCCACAAATCCCCTTGATATGTATGAATGCGGTGCACCAGTATCAAAAAGAACGACTGCAATAAATGACTTAACCAAAAACTTACCTATGACTGCATCTGGCTGCTCTTCAACCTCCTCCATGCTAATGTGGTTCACTTGTCCCCTTTTGAAAGGGTTAGGCTTCTTCCCAGAGCTTCCATTGTCGTTTCCATTCTTTGCTTCAGAACACTCGGTGGTGTAATGTCCATTCTTCCCGCACTTGAAACAAGTAATGTGACTTAGATCCTTCTTGGCGGGCGTTGCTGAGTTAGAACGGTTCTGGCTGCTGCTTCCTCCATTCCCATTCCCATTCTTGGGGCCACTACGGTTATGCGAACTTCCTCCATTGGAGTTATGGCCTCCATGGTTATGGTGAATGTGTCCTCCCGTGTTCGGGGTGAAACAAGGTCTCTGCTGAGCTCCTGAATTGTACTTCCCTTGTCCATACTTCCTCTTGCGGCTATCTATCTGTTGTTGCTTCCCTTCAATCATAAGATCTCTATCTACCAACTCCTGGTAGTTGTTGAATGTTGCCACCATAAACTACATGTTGAGCTCATCATTCGGTCCTTCCAGAAACTTCTCTTGCTTAGCAGCATCTGTAGCAACGTCATCAGGGGCATAACATGCTAACTTATTGAACCCATCCACATACTGGCCCACTGTGCGTCCTCCTTGGCACAGGTTGCGAAACTCGCGCTTCTTCATGTTCATAGCTCCTGCTGAAACATGGGCAGTGCGAAAAGCCTGCTGAAAATGGTCCCATGTAACATTGTCAATGGGGTAAGTGGCTGTGAAATTCTTCCACCATGATGCTGCGGGTCCATCTAGCTGATGTGCTGTAAAACACACTCTCTCTGCATCTGTGCGTCCTGCAGTGGTCAGCTCCCTTTCAATCTTGCGGAGCCAATCATCTACAACAATCGTCTCGGTGCTACTAGAGAACACCGGCAGATTCAGCCTTAGGAAATGGGCTAAGTGATCAACAGGTGGTGGTGGTCGTGGGTTGTTATTGTTGTTGTTGCCTTGGTTTTGATTCTGAACTACTAACTACATCAAGGTATTCTGCTGCTGGATCAACTGAGTGAGCTCCGGTGGGAAAGCAAATCCATTGTCACGTCTTGGAGGCATCTGATGGGTTTAGAAAAGGTGAGAAAACAGAATAGAATGAGGTCTAAAGGGAAAACACTACCCATATGCTCATGAGACAAACACAATCATATCACACCAACCAATTCAAACAAGGGCATACAATCGGTCTAACTATCATTACAAAAGTGCTCGGACTATTCTATATACATGGGGAATACTACTACTGATATGGTGGTCTACTAGAAGTTTTGATCCATCGACTAGAAGTTTTGGTCGGTGTTACAAGGGTTGCGAACCATTGTCCTAAAGGAAGGGGGTGGCTTATATAGAGTGCGCCAGGACCCCAACCAACCTCCTTTATAGGGGTTCAATGTACATTAAGATAGGGCGTTACTGGTAACGCATCTATAAAGTGTATTCAATGATCTTTAAGATTAGGGAGTAAATGTCTGACCGTTGCCATCCTGAGTGACTCTATGTCTTATGTACTCCGAGTGGATTCCTGCATGGTCGAATGACTCCATCCAGGTCTAGTGAAAGGGGGTATCCGAGTGAGGTGACTGGTCGAGTGGATTGCACTTAGTGGCTTCAGTTGATACTTCTTGCTGAGGTTTGAATGTCTTTGCTTCTCGGGTAGTGACCTTGGGTCGGGCGTATAGGTCAAGCCTATGACCCTACCCTAGGTTTATGGCATCGTTAGTGCCAAAGCTCATAGCTTAAATTGAAAGTTAAAATTAATTTGGGAGGCATGCTTGTCCTATCAACGAAAATGATCGAGAATTCCCAATATCTTCCATGCTAGATAAATTATAGGTTGTTCCCAAATAGAAAGTAAAGTGTATTTCCTTTCCACCATTATTTCACAATCCATGCCTAGCTGCACTACTAGAAAAATGGCTATAGCAAATATGGACATTAATGGCGCACCACGTATGTGGTGCGCCACTGCTATATAGCAGTGGTGCACCACATATAGGTATGCCATTAAACTCCAAATACTAATGGCGCACCACATCCATGGTGCACCACTACTAACAAATTTTTTTCATTTTCTTCAAAACTAGTAATGGCGCACCAGGGGATAGTGCGCCATTACTAGTTAAACTAGTAATGGCGCACCACATCCTCGGTGCACCACTACTAACAAATTGTTTTTTTATTTTTTTCAAAACTAGTAATGGCGCACCAGGGGATAGTGCGCCATTACTAGTTTTAACTAGTAATGGCGCACCACACCCTCGGTGCGCCACTACTAACAAATTTTTTTTATTTTTTTTCAAAACTAGTAATGGCGCCCCTGGGGATTGTGCGCCATTTGTAGTTTAACTAGTAATGGCGCACCACACCCACGGTGCGCCATTACTAACTTTGACCAAAAATTCCACCGAATGCACCCCCTAGTGGACCGACTTTTCAGTTTTAAAAAAATAAAATAAAATGATGGAAATGTCAGAAAATAAAAGAAAATAAGTTTCCCATGAGATATGTGGTCTACTTGTTGGGAAAATTTACAAATATGAATTTCTACTTTATTTGCAAAATCTCTCTAGAATTTGTAAAATGGGCATAACTTTTGCATACGAACTCGGATTAAAAAGTTTTTTATATGAAAAATCATGTACTCAAAAGTTACATCCAAATTCAACTGGGGGAACCCCGTTGAAGATTTTACAATCCCCAATAACTTAACAGAATAAAAGATACGGGGCTTTTAAGATCTAGAGGGTGAAAAACAGAAGAAAAAAATTCAAAGTTAGTAATGGCGCACCTTTTGCTTGGTGAGCTACTAGTAACAGAAAAAAATTGGTTTTGAATTTTTTTGGAAAAAATGTTCAAAATATGATACGTAATATGACTGGGAAGTTTGAAATATTTTTCCAAAATTTCATCACACTCATAAAATGAACAAAGTCCTAGACATCAACAAGGTTTAATAGGATTGATATGATAGATATATCAACAAGTGCCTGTTAAGTGAGCTGGTGCTAGGGTTGGATAGAACTGCGAAGTTAAGCATGCTCGGACTGGAGTAGTGTGAGGATGGGTGACCTTCCAGGAAATTTGACTACAAAGTGTGATTTGACTTGAGATTAAGCATATTGACCCGAGATTAAGCCATAGTGACCCAAATTTTTTTTCTGAAATTGTTAGTAATGGCACACTTCTATGTGGAGCTCCATTACAAAGTCAGATAGTAATGGCGCACTATAGGTGCGCCATTACTATTTGTTACTAGTGGTGTGGTAATTGTGGCACACCTATAGTGCGCCATTAATGGCAAAAATAGGTGCGCCACTAACAGGCTTTTTTCTAGTAGTGTTGTATCCACTGGTGCCTTCCCTACCAACACTTTACAAGGAATTTATTATCATAGTATTTTTTTTCATTTCGGCACTGGTCATCCCTATTACTTGCCACACTCTCATGCAATAACAAGTGAATAAACACTCATCGTGAGAATAAAACACATAGCATGGAAAATATTGGCCACCCCCTGCCGCTTCATGGGTGGTACGGCCAAACAAAACAGAAATCCATTTGGAAAATTATAATTGGCACATACAAATTTACTTGGAACAACATGGAAATACCACATATATGTAGGTATGGTGAACCCATTTGGCACAACTTTGGGTTTAAGTAGTTGGATGCACAAGAAGCATTCCCGCTTAGTACAAATGAAGGCTAGCAAATATATTCAGAAGCAACCAACTAAAAAACGAAAACGGTCATAAACACACATTAAACATAACTAACACTGAATAATGCACCACAAGTAGGATATAACTTCATTGCATAATTATTGACTTTTGTACTTGCATAGGGAATCACAAACCTTAACACCGATATTCTTACTAAAGCAAAATTACTCACCAACATGTCTCACATATCACTATCTCCATATCGCAAAACTATTGCAATGAATCAAGTTTATAATATCCAATGATCTTTACGAAAGTTTTTATTATATCCCTCTTGAATATCTATCACTATGGGACCAAATTCATATCTCATGCAAATTACCATTACTATTATCAAGACTCAAAAAGATTTAAGTGAGGCACGAGAGCAAAAAAATTTCTTCAAAAAAATTTCATGTATCAAACTCCCAAATTAATATAAGTTAAGCATGGGAGTGTTTCATTGAAACATAATCATATCAAATCTCAAAATAATATAAGTGAAGCATGAGAGCTCAAGTATTTTTTCAGATTTAATCACCACCATGCTCTAAAAGATTTAAGTGAAGCACATAGAGCAATTTCCTAGCTCAAAAAATTTAATTGATGCACATAGAGCAATTCTAACAAATCATGATAACATATGGCTCTCTCAAATAAGTGTGTCCAGCAAGGATGATTGTGAAAAACTAAAAATAAAAACAAGCAAAGACTCATATAATACAAGACGCTCTAGGCAAAAGTCATGATATGTGATGAACGAAAATATAGCTCCAACTAAAATTACCTATGGTCGTTAGAAGAAAGAGGGGATGCCTTCCGGGGCATCCCCAAGCTTAGTTGCTTGGGAGTCCTTGAATATTACCTTAGGGTGCCTCGGGCATCCCCAAGCTTAGGCTCTTGGCACTCCTTATTCCTTCATCCATCGTGATCTCACCCAAAACTAAAAAACATCAATCACACAAAACTTAACAAAAACCTTCATGAGATCCATTAGTATAATAAAGCAAATCAGCACTTTAAGTGCTGTTGAAAACCCATTCATATATTGTTATTGCATTATACCTACTATATTATAAATTTACCATGCCTTATACCCCCCGATACAATCCATAGATTCATGAAAATAAGCACACAATGCAACGAAAATAGAATTTGTCAACAACAGAACAGTCTGTAGTAATATAAACATTGACCATACTTATGTAACTCCAAAAATTATGAAAAATTAGGACAACGTGAGTAATTTGTATATAAATGATGTGTCAAATATGTTGGGGAACGCGGTAGTTCAAAAAAAAATCTACGATCACGCAAGATCTACTAGGTGATGCATAGCAACGAGAGGGGAGAGTGTGTCCACGTACCCTCGTAGACCGAAAACGGAAGCATTAAGTAATGCGGTTGATGTAGTCGAACGTCTTCACGATCCAACCAATCAAGTACCAAACGCACGGCACCTCCGCGATCTGCACACGTTCAGCTTGGTGACATCCCTCGAACTCTAGATCCAGCTAAGGCCAAGGGAGAGTTCGGTCAGCACGACGGCGTGCTGACGGTGATGATGAAGTTACTGGCGCAAGGCTTTGCATGGCTAAGGATCAACTTGTGTGTCTATGGGGTGCCCCCTGGCCACGTATATAAAGGAGGGGAGGGAAGAGGTGACCGGCCCAAGGGGGGCGCGCCAGGTGTGGGAATCCTAGTAGAAATCCCCAATCCAAGTAGGATTCCCCTCCTATTTCCTATTCCTAGTAGGAGAAGGAGGGAAGGAGGAAGAGGGGAGAAGGAAGGAGGGGGCGCCGCTCCCTCCTAGTCCAATTCAGACCAGCCCATGGGGGGCGCGTGGCCACCCCTTCAGGCCCTTCTCTCCTTTCCCGTATGGCCATTAAGGCCCATTACTTCCCCCGGCGAATTCCCGTAACTCTCCGGTACTCCGAAAAATACCCGAATCACTCGGAACCTTTCCGATGTTCGAATATAGCCTTCCAATATATCGATCTTTACGTCTCGACCATTTCGAGACTCCTCATCAAGTCCATGATCTCATCCGGGACTCCGAACAAACTTCGGTCATCAAATCACATAACTCATAATACAAATCGTCATTGCACGTTAAGCGTGCGGACCCTACGGGTTCGAGAACTATGTAGACATGACCGAGACACATCTCTGGTCAATAATCAATTGCGGAACCTAGATGCTCTTATTGGCTCCTACATATTCTACGAAGATCTTTATCGGTCAGATCGCATAACAACATACGTTGTTCCCTTTGTCATCGGTATATTACTTGCCTGAGATTCGATCGTCAGTATCATCATACCTAGTTCAATCTCCTTATCGGCAAATCTCTTTACTCGTTCCGTAATACTTCATCCCGCAACTAACTCATTAGTCACAATGCTTGCAAGGCTTATACTTATGAGTATTACCGAGAGGGCCCAGAGATACCTCTCCGAAACACGGAGTGACAAATCCTAATCTTGATCTATGCCAACCCAACAAACACCTTCAGAGACACCTGTAGACAACCTTTATAATCAGTCATTTACGTTGTGACATTTGATAGCACACAAAGTGTTCCTCTAGTATTCGGGAGTTGCATAATCTCATAGTCTGAGGAACACGTATAATTCATGAAGAGAGCAGTAGTAGTGAAACTGTAACGATCATAATGCTAAGATAACGGATGGGTCATGTCCATCACATCATTCTCCTAATGATGTGATCTTGTTCATCAAATGACAACACATGTCTATGGTTAGGAAACATAACCATCTTTGATTAACGAGCTAGTCAAGTAGAGGCATACTAGGGACACTATGTTTTGTCTATGTATTCACACATGTAGTAAGTTTCCGGTTAATACAATTCTAGCATGAATAATAAACATTTATCATGAAATAAGGAAATAAATAATAACTTATTATTGCCTCTAGGGCATATTTCCTTCAAAATATTTGGAGTTTTATCGCACTCCAGCAAATTTTAACAATTCTTCTACTAGGTGCAAAAGTTTCAGTTTATGCACAAAATCAAAGCAACTATCACCCAAATCATCCCAAAGGATTTACTTGGCACCAACAGTAATTTAATCCTAAAAACACAATCATAACAGTAACATAATTGTGTGCACACAAGAAAACAGAAAAAATAGCTATTGGGTTATCTCCCAACAAGCTCTTTCTTTATAGCCATTAAGATAGGCTTGAGATTTTAATGATGCTGACATGAAATATAATAATTGAAACCCAAAGAGTGCATCATGTAGCATGTGAAGAACACATTTAAGTATAACATACTTCCTATGCATAGGCATTTTATATGCAAACAAATTATCAAGACAGGAAATATCTAGCATATACAAAGAAGAGGAATAAAACATTGACAATCTCAACATGACGAGAGGTAATTTAGTAACATAAAAATTTCTACAACCAGATTTTCCTATGTCATAATAATTACATGTAGGATCATAATAAAATTCAACAATATATCTAGCATATAAAATTTTCTCTCCATGATCTGCATGCATAAAATTCTTACACTCTTCCAAAATAGTGGGATTAACATTAAAGCCATGACCTCTCCAAACCCAATTTTATAAAAAAATTCATAAGATTGAACACTCTCCAAATTTTTACCTAGAGTTGACACTTCCAAATCCACTTTCAATATTATTGCAAACATATTCATCATGAGGTTTAAATAAATTTTCAATATAATAAGAAACATTATCATCTCAATCATGATCATTGCAATAAGTAATGGACGTAACAAAATTATCATCCCCAACGTTTGGGTGTTGCATATTATTAGCACAATTGATATTAATAGAAGTTATAATAACATCATTACAATCATGCTTTTCATTGAAGAAACTACCATGAATGACTTTATAATTTTTTTTGTTTAACACTTCATCACAATTTTCAGATTCATGATCTTCAAGCAAAACATCATAAAGATAATCGAGTGCATTCAATTCACTAGCGATTGGTTCATCATAATTGGATCTTTTGATAGCAAGAGGATGCAGATACATCTTAACTTTTCTTATTCATTTTTCTGTTTTTGAGTGTTGACATGAAAGTGAAAAGCAAGCAAAGGAGCAAACAAGCAAAAAGCAAATGGAAAATATTTTTGTATTTTCGTAAAATTTATTGGAAGTGGGGGACATGAACATAAGAGGCAAAGGCAAATAATGCAAGGATGTGAAACTTTATGTGTAGGTACCTGATAGATGTTGATGATGTCTCCCCGGCAACGGTGCTAGAAATTCTTCGTGCAACTTGTGAGCTGCGTTGGGATTTCCTCGAAAGGAGAGATGATGCAGTACAATAGAGATATGTATTTCCCTCAGTTATGAAACCAAGTTTATCATTCCAGTAGAAGAACCAAGCAACACTATGTAACCTGCACACAAGCAACAAATACTTGCAACCCAAGGCGTGGAGGGATTGTCAATCCCTTAATGGTTACGAGCAAGATTAAATTGTATAGTTTTTGATACATAGATCTGGCAAAACTACAAAATAAAAAATTGCAGCAAGGTATTTTAAGTTTTAATATATGATAAAAGATAGACCCGGGGGCCATAGTTTTTACTAGAGGCTTCTCTCGAGAAAATAGCATACGATGGGTAAACAAATTACTGTTGGGCAGTTGATAGAAAAGCAAATAATTATGACAATATCCAAGGCAATGATCATACATAGGCATCACGTCCAAGATTAGTAGACCAAAATGATTCTACATCTAATACTATTACTCCACACATCGGCCGCTATGCAGCATGCATCTAGTGTATTAAGTTCATGGAAAACAGAGTAATGCTTTAAACAAGATGACATGATGTAGACAAGATAAACTCACGTATGAATAAACCCCATATTGTTACCCTTAATAGCAACAATACATACAACGATATGACCAAGGTGGAAAACTGTGGAGGGGGGCACCGCACACGACTAAGGATCAACTTGTGTGTTTACGGGGTGCCCCCTGGCCACGTATATAAAGGAGGGGAAGGAAGAGGTGGCCGGCCCAAGGGGGGCGCGCCAGGTGTGGGGAATCCTACTAGGACTCCCTAGTCCAAGTAGGATTCCCCTCCTCTTTCCTATTCCTAGTAGGAGAAGGAGGGAAGGAGGAAGAGGGGAGAAGGAAGGAGGGGGGCGCCGCTCCCTCCTAGTCCAATTCGGACCAGCCCATGGGGGGGGGCCACCCCATGAGGCCCTTCTCTCCTTTCCCGTATGGCCCATTAAGGCCCATTACTTCCCCCGGCGAATTCCGATAACTCTCTGATACTCCGAAAAATACCAGAATCACTCGGAACCTTTTTGATGTCTGAATATAGCCTTCCAATATATCGATCTTTACATCTCGACCATTTCTAGACTCCTCGTCACGTCCGTGATCTCATCCGAGACTCCGAACAAACTTCGGTCATCAAATCACATAACTCATAATACAAATCGTCATTGCACGTTAAGCGTGCGGACCCTACGTGTTCGAGAACTATGTAGAAATGACCGAGACACATCTCTTCTCAATAATCAATAGCAGAACCTACATGCTCATATTGGCTCCTACATATTCTATGAAGATCTTTCTCGGTCAAATCGCATAACAACATACGTTGTTCCCTTTGTCATCGGTATGTTACTTGCCCGAGATTCGATCGTCAGTATCATCATACCTAGTTCAATCTCGTTACCGGCAAGTCTCTTTACTCGTTCCGTAATACTTCATCCCACAACTAACTCATTAGTCACAATGCTTGCAAGGCTTATAGTGATGAGTATTACCGAGAGGGCCCAGAGATACCTCTCTGAAACATGGAGTGACAAATCCTAATATTGATCTATGCCAACCCAACAAACACATTCGGATACACCTGTAGAGCACCTTTATAATCACCCATTTATGTTGTGATGTTTGGTAGCACACAAACTGTTCCTCTGGTATTCGGGAGTTGCATAATCTCATAGTCTGAGGAACATGTATAAGTCATGAAGAGAGTAGTAGCAATGAAACTGTAACGATCATAATGCTAAGCTAACGGATGGGTCATGTCCATCGCATTATTCTCCTAATGATGTAATCCCGTTCATCAAATGACAACACATGTCTATGGTTAGGAAACATAACCATCTTTGATTAATGAGCTAGTCAAGTAGAGGCATACCAGGGACACTATGTTTTGTCTATGTATTCACACATGTACTAAGTTTCTGGTTAATACAATTCTAGCTTGTATAATAAACATTTATCATGAAATAAGGAAATAAATAATAACTTTATTATTTCCTCTAGGGCATATTTCCTTCGGTCTCCCACTTGCACTAGAGTCAATAATCTAGTTCACATCGCCATGTGATTTAACATCAATAGTTCACATCTGTATGTGATTGACACCCATAGTTCACATCACCATGTGACCAACAACCAAAGGGTTTACTAGAGTCAATAATCTAGTTCACATTGCTATGTGATTAACACCCAAAGATTACTAAGGTGTGATCATGTTTTTCTTATGAGAGAAGTTTAGTCAACGGGTCTGTCACATTCAGAGCCGTATGTATTTTGCATTCTATGCCTACAATTCTCTGTATGGAGCTACTCTAGCTAATTGCTCCCACTTTCAATATGTATCCAGATGGAGACTTAGAGTCATCTGGATTGGTGTAAAAGCTTGCATCGACGTAACTTTTTTACGTCGAACTCTTTATCACCCCCATCATCGAGAAACATTCCCTTAGTCCTTACTAAGGATAATTTTGACTGCTGTCCAGTGATCTACTCTTAGATCACTATTGTACCCCCTTGCCAAACTCATGGCAAGGTACACAATAGGTCTGGTACACAACACAACATACTTTATAGAACCTATGACTGTGGCATAGGGAATGACTTTCATTCTCTTTCTATCTTCTGCCGTGGTCGGGCTTTGAGTCTTACTCAACTTTACACCTTGTAATACAGACAAGAAATTCTTCTTTGACTGATCCATTTTGAACTCTTTCAAAAACTAGTCAAGGTATTTATTCATTGAAAAATCTTATCAAGCGTCTTGATCTAGCTATCGATCTTGATGCCCAATATGTAAGCAGCTTCACCGAGGTCTTTCATTGATAAACTCTTATTCAAGTATCCCTTTATGCTATCTAGAAATTCTATATCATTTCTAATCAACAATATGTCATCCACATATAATATTAGAAATTCTACAGAGCTCCCACTCACTTTCTTGTAAATACAGGCTTCACCGCAAGTCTGTATAAAACTGTATGCTTTGATAAACTCATCAAAGCATATATTGCAACTCCGAGATGCTTGCACCAGTCCATAGATGGACCCCTGGAGCTTGCACACCTTGTTAGTACCTTTAGGATAGACAAAACCTTCTGGTTGCATCATATACAACTCTTCTTTAAGAAATATCTATTAAAGGAATGTAGTTTTGACATCCATTTGCCAGATTTCATAAAATATGGCAACTGCTAACATAATTCGGACGGATTTAAGCATCGCTACATTTGAGAAAATCTCATTGTAGTCAACACATTGAACTTGTCGAAAACCTTTTTGCGACAAGTTGAGCTTTGTAGATAGCAAAACTACTATCAGTGTCCCGCCTTCCTCTTGAAGATCCATTTATTCTTAATGGCTTGCCGATCATCGGACAAGTCCACCAAAGTCCACACTTTGTCCTCATACATGGATTCATCTCAGATTTCATGGCCTCGAGCCATTTCATGGTATTTGGGCTCATCATCGCTTCCTCATAGTTCGTAGGTTCATCATGGTCTAGTAACATGACTTCCAGAATAGGATTACCGTACTACTCTGTCATACTCTGGTTGACCTACGAGGTTCGGTAGTAACTTGATCTGAAGTTTCATGATCATCATCATTAGCTTCCTCACTAATTAGTGTAGGAATCACTAGAACTAATTTCTATGATGAACTATTTTCCAATTTGGGAGAAGGTATAATTACCACATCAAGCTCTACTTTCCGCCCACTCACTTCTTTCGAGAGAAACTCCTTCTCTAGAAAG
Source organism: Triticum timopheevii (assembly GCA_963921465.1). NCBI lineage: Eukaryota > Viridiplantae > Streptophyta > Magnoliopsida > Poales > Poaceae > Triticum > Triticum timopheevii. The sequence goes on from OY997268.1 coordinate 206,078,618, forward strand.
GATACATTCTTGGCAACGAATATCTTGCCTTCGGATCTGTGATAGAAGGTGTACCCAACAGTTTCCTTTGGGTATCCAATGAAGATGCACTTCTCCGATTTGGATTTGAGCTCATCAGGTTGAAGCTTTTTCACATAAGCATCGCAACCCCAAACTTTAAGAAATGACAACTTTGGTTTCTTGCCAAACCACAGTTCATAAGGAGTCATCTCAACGGATTTTTGATGGTGCCCTGTTTAAAGTGAATGCAGCTGTCTCTAATGCATAACCCCAAAACGATAGTGGTAAATCGGTAAGAGACATCATAGATCACACCATATCTAATAAAGTGTGGTTATGACATTCGGACACACCATTACGCTGTGATGTTCCAGGTGGCGTGAGCTGTGAAACTATTCCACATTGTTTTAATGAAGGCCAAACTCGTAACTCAAATATTCGCCTCTGCAATCAGATCATAGAAACTTTATTTTCTTGTTACGATGATTCTCAACTTCACACTGAAACTCTTTGAACTTTTCAAATGTTTCAGACTTGTGTTTCATTTAAGTACATATACCCATATCTGCTCAAATCATCTGTGAAGGTCAGAAAATAACGATATCCGCCACGAGCATCTACACTCATTGGACTGCATACATCAGTACGTATTATTTCCAATAAGTCAGTAACTCATTCCATTTTTTCAGAGAACGGAGTTTTAGTCATCTTGCCTATAAGGCACGGTTCGCAAGTATCGAATGATTCATAATCAAGTGATCCAAAAGTCTATCTTTATGGAGTTTCTTCATGCGCTTTACACCGATATGACCCAAACGGCAGTGCCACAAATAAGTTGCACTATCATTATCAACTTTGCATCTTTTGGCATCAATATTATGAGTATGTGTATCACTACGATCGAGATCCAACAATCTATTTTCATTGGGTGTATGACGATCGAAGGTTTTATTCATATATACAGAACAACAATTATTCTCTGACTTTAAATGAATAACCGTATTGCAATAAACATGATCAAATCATATTCATGCTCAACGCAAACGCTAAATAACATTTATTAGGTTCAACACTAATCCCGAAAGTATAGGGAGTGTGCGATGATGATCATATCAATCTTGGAACCACTTCCAACACACATCATCACTTCACCCTTAACTAGTCTCTGTTCTTTCTACAACTCCCGTTTCAAGTTACTAATTTTAGCAACTGAACTGTTATCAAATACCCAGGGGTTGCTATGAACACTAGTAAAGTACACATCAATAATCTGTATATCAAATATACCTGTGTTCACTTTACCATCCTTCTTATCCGCCAAATATTTGGGGTAGTTCTGCTTCCAGTGACCATTTCCTTTGCAGTAGAAGCACTCAGTTTCAGGCTTAGGTCCAGCTTTGGGCTTCTTCACGGGAGTGACAACTTGCTTGCCATTCTACTTGAAGATCCCTTTCTTTCCCTTTGCCCTTTTCTTTAAACTAGTGGTCTTGTCAATCATCAACACTTGATACTCTTTCTTGATTTCTCCCTTCGTCGATTTTCAGCATCATGAAGAGCTCGGGAATTTCTTTTGTCATCCCTTGCATATTATAGTTCATCACAAAGTTCAAGTAACTTGGTGATGGTGACTAGAGAACTCTTTCAATCACTATCTTATCTGGAAGATTAACTCCCACATGATTAAAGCGATTGTAGTACCCAGACAATCTGAGCACATGCTCACTGCTTGAGCTATTCTCCTCCATATTTTAGCTTTAGAACTTGTTAGAGACTTCATATCTCTCAACTCGGGTATTTGCATGAAATATTAACTTCAACTCCTAGAACATCTCATAATTTCAATGACATTCAAAAAACTTCTTTAAAGTCGCAATTCTAAGTCGTTAAGCATGGTGCACTAAACTATCAAGTAGTCATCATATTGAGCTAACCAAATGTTCATAACGTCTGCATATGCTCCTGCAATAGGTCTGTCAAGGACATAATTCTTCTATGCCGCAATGAGGATAAACCTCAGATCACGGACCCAGTCCACATCATTGCTACTATCATCTTTCAACTTAGTTTTCTCTAGGAACATATAAAAAACATAGGGAAGCTACAAAGCGAGCTATTGATCTACAACATAATTTGCAAAATACTATCATGACTAAGTTCATGATAAATTAAAGTTCTATTAATCATATTACTTAAGAACTCCCACTTAGATAGACATCCCTCTAGTCATCTAAATGATTACGTGATCCATATCAACTAAACCATGTCCGATCATCACGTGAGATGGAGTAGTTTTCAATGGTGAACATCACTATGTTGATCATATCTACTATATGATTCACGCTCAACCTTTCGGTCTCAGTGTTCCGATGCCATATCTGCATGTGCTAGGCTCATCAAGTTTAACCCGAGTATTCTCGTGTGCAAAAACTGGCTTGCACCCATTGTATTTGAACGTAGTGCTTATCACACCCGATCATCATGTGGTGTGTCGGCACGACGAACTGTCACAGCGGTGCATACTCAGGGAGAACACTTATACCATGAAATTTAGTGTGGGTTCATCTTATAATGCTACCGCCGTACTAAGCAAATTAAGATGCATAATAAGATAAGCATCACATGCAATCAAAATATGTGACATGATATGGCCATCATCATCTTGTGCTCATGATCTCCATCACCGAAGCATCGTCATGATCTCCATCGTCACCGGCGCAACACCTTGATCTCCATCATAGCATCATTGTTGTCTCGCCAACTATTGTTACTACGACTATCGCTACCGCTTAGTGATAAAGTAAAACAAATACATGGTGGTTGCATTGCATACAATAAAGCGACAACCTTATGGCTCCTGCTAGTTGCCGATAACTTTGTTCAGTTGCCGATAACTTTGTTACAAAACATGATTATCTCATACAACAAATTATATCACATCATGACTTCACCATATCACATCACAGCAAGCCCTGCAAAAACAAGTTAGACGCCTTCTACTTTGTTGTTGCAAGTTTTACGTGGCTTCTACAGGCTTCTAGCAAGAACCGTTCTTGCCTGTGCATCAAAACCACAACGATTTTTCGTCAAGTGTGCTGTTTTAACCTTCAATAAGGATCGGGCATAGTCAAACTCGATTCAACTAAAGTTGGAAAAACAGACACCCACTAGCCACCTGTGTGTGAAGCACGTCGGTAGAACCAGTCTCATGAACGCGGTCATGTAATGTCGGTCCGGTCCCCTTCATCCAGCAATACCGCCGAATCAAAGTATGACATGCTGGTAAGCAGTATGACTATTATCGCCCACAACTCATTGTGTTCTACTCGTGCATATAACATCTACGCATTGACCTGGCTCGGATGCCACTATTGGGGAAGGCGGTAATTTCAAAAAAAATCCTACGATCACGCAAGATCTATATAGGTGATGCATAGCAACGAGGGGGGAGAGTGTGTCCATGTACCCACGTAGACCAAAAACAGAAGCGTTAAGTAATCCGGTTGATGTAGTCGAACGTCTTCGCGATCCAACCGATCAAGTACCGAACACACGGCACCTCCGCGATCTGCACACGTTCAGCTCGGTGACGTCCCTTGAACTCTAGATCTAGCTGAGGCCAAGGGAGAGTTTCGGCAGCAAGACGGCATGCTGATGGTGATGATGAAGTTACCGGCACAGGGCTTCGCCTAAGCACTACGATGGTATGACCGTGGTGGAAAACTGTGGAGGGGGGCACCGCACACGGCTAAGGATCAACTTGTGTGTCTATGGGGTGCCTCCTGGCCACGTATATCAAAGAGGGGACGGAAGAGGTTGCCGGCCCAAGGGCGGCGCGCCAGGTGTGGGGAATCCTACTAGGACTCCCGAGTCCAAGTAGGATTCCCCTCCTATTTCCTATTCCTAGTAGGAGAAGGAGGGAAGGAGGAAGAGGGGAGAAGGAAGGAGGGGGGCGCCGCTCCCTCCTAGTCCAATTTGGACCAGCCCATGGGGGGGCACCCCTTGAGGCCCTTTTCTCCTTTCCTGTATGGCAGATTAAGGCCCATTACTTTCTCCGGCGAATTCCCGTAACTCTCCGGTACTCTAAAAAATACCCGAATCACTCGGAACCTTTCCGATGTCCGAATATAGCCTTCCAATATATCGATCTTTATGTCTCGACCATTTCGAGACTCCTCGTCACGTCCATGGTCTCATCCGGGACTCCGAACAAACTTTGGTCATCAAATCACATAGCTCATAATACAACTCTGCATCGGACATGAAGCGGGACCCTACAGGTTCGAGAACTATGTAGACATGACCGAAACACATCTCCGGTCAATAATCAATAGCAAAACCTGGATGATCATATTGGCTCCTACATATTCTATGAAGATCTTTATCGGTCAAATCGCATAATAACATATGTTGTTCCCTTTGTCATCGGTATGTTACTTGCCTGAGATTCGATCATCAGTATCATCATACCTAGTTCAATCTCGTACCGGCAAGTCTCTTTACTCGTTCCGTAATACTTCATTTCGCATCTAACTCATTATTCACAATGCTTGCAAGGCTTATAGTGATGAGTATTACCGAGAGGGCCCAGAGATACCTCTCCGAAACACGGAGTGACAAATCCTAATCTCGATCTATGCCAACCCAACAAACACCTTCAGAGACACCTGTAGAGCACCTTTATAATTAGACATTTACATTTTGACGTTTGGTATCACACAAAGTGTTCCTCCGGTATTCGGGAGTTGCATAATCTCATAAGTCCGAGGAACATGTATAAGTCATGAAGAGAGCAGTAGCAGTGAAACTGTAACAATCATAATGCTGAGCTAACGGATGGGTCATGTCCATCACATCATTCTCCTAATGATGTGATCCCGTTCATCGAATGACAACACATGTCTATGGTTAGGAAACATAACCATCTTTGATTAACGAGCTAGTCAAGTAGAGGCATACTAGGGACACTATGTTTTGTCTATGTATTCACACATGTACTAAGTTTCCGGTTAATACAATTCTAGCATGAATAATAAACATTTATCATTAAATAAGGAAATAAATAATAACTTTATTATTGCCTCTAGGGCATATTTCCTTCGAAACATTCAGAGTTTTATCGCACTCCAGCAAATTTTAACAATTCTTCTACTGGGTGCAAAAGTTTCTGTTTATGCACAGAATCAAAGCAACTATCACCCAAATCATCCCAAAGGCTTTACTTGGCACAAACACTAATTTAAACCTAAACACATAATCATAACAGTAGCATAATTGTGTGCACACAAGAAAACAGAAAAAATTGCTACTGGGTTATTGCTACCTCTTGAGCATTGCGTTGGTTTTCCCTTGAAGAGGAAAGGGTGATGCAGCAAAGTAGCGTAAGTATTTCCCTCAGTTTTTGAGAACTAAGGTATCAATCCAGTAAGAGGCTCCTCACGAGTCCCTCGTACCTATAGAAACAAACAAGAACCTCACAACCAACGCGATAAAGGGGTTGTCAATCCCTTCACGACCACTAGCGAAAGTGAGATCTGATAGAGATAATAAGATAAGAGAAATATTTTTGGTATTTTTATGATATAGATTGGAAAGTAAAGATTGCAAAATAAAGTAGATTGGAAACTTATATGATGGAAAATAGACCCGGGGGCCATAGGTTTCACTAGTGGCTTCTCTCAAGATAAAATAAGTATTACGGTGGGTGAACAAATTACTGTCGAGAAATTGATAGAAAAGTGCATAGTTATGAGATTATCTAGGCATGATCATGTATATAGGCATCACGTCCGCGACAAGTAGACCGACTCCTTCCTGCATCTACTATTATTACTCCACACATCGACCGATATCCAGCATGCATCTAGAGTATTAAGTTCATAAGAACAGAGTAACGCATTAGGCAAGATGACATGATGTAGAGTGATAAACTCAAGCAATATGATATAAACCCCATCTTCTTATCCTTGGTGGCAACAATACATACGTGCCTTGCTGCCCCTGCTGTCACTAGGAAAGGACACTGCAAGATTGAACCCAAAGCTAGGCACTTGTCCCATTGCAAGAAAGATCAATCTAGTAGGCCAAACCAAACTGATAATTCGAAGAGACTTGCAAAGATAACCAATCATACATAAAAGAATTCAGAGGAGATTCAAATATTTCTCATAGATAAACTTGATCATAAACCCACAATTCATCGGATCTCGACAAACACACCACAAAAAGAATTACATCGAATAGATCTCCAAGAAGATCGAGGAGAACTTTGTATTGAGATTCAAATAGAGAGAAGAAGCCATCTAGCTAATAACTATGGACCAGAAGGTCTATTGTAAACTACTCACAACTCATCGGAGAGGCCTTGGCGATGATGTAGAAGCCCTCCGTGATCGATTCCCCCTCTGACGGAGCACCGAAAAAGGCTCCAAGATGGGATCTCACGGGTACAGAAGGGTGCGGCAGTGGAAATAGGGTTTCGTGGTGCTCCTGGATGTTTTCGGGGTACGTAGATATATATAGGAGGAAGAAGTAGGTCGGTGGAGCCACGAGGGGTCCACGAGGGTGGGGGCGCGCCCACCCCTCTAGGGCGCGCCTTGCACCCTCATGGCCGCCTCGGCTACTTCTTGACGTCCACTCCAAGTCTCCTGGATTGCGTTTGTTCCAAAAAGGTCGCTCCCGAAGGTTTCATTCCGTTTGGACTCCGTTTGATATTCCTTTTCTTCGAAACACTGAAATAGGCAAAAAACCAGCAATTCGGGTTGGGCCTCCGGTTAGTAGGTTAGTCCCAAAAATGATATAAAAGTGTAAAGTAAAGCCCATAAACATCCAGAATGGGTAATATAATAGCATGGAACAATCAAAAATTATAGATACGTTGGAGACGTATCAAGCATCCCCAAGCTTAATTCATGCTCGTCCTCGAGTAGGTAAATGATAAAAACAGAATTTTTGATGTGGAATGCTACCTAGCATATTTCTCAATGTAATTTTCTTTATTGTGGCATGAATGTTTAGATCCAAATGGTTCAAGATAAAAGTTCATATTGACATGAAAACAATAATACTTCAAGCATACTAACAAAGCAATCATGTCTTCTCAAAATAACATGGCTAAGGAAAGCTATCATAACAAAATCATATAGTCTATTTATGCTCTATCTTCATCACACAACGTATTTAATCATGCACAACCCCGATGACAAGCCAAGCAATTGTTTCATACTTTAGTATTCTCAAACTTTTTCAACTTTCACGAAATACATGAGCGTGAGCCATGGACATAGCACTATATGTGAAATAGATTGGTGGTTGTGGAGAAGACAAAAAGGGAGAAGATAGTCTCACATCAACTAGGCGTATCAACAGGCTATCGAGATGCCCATTAATAGATATCAATGTGAGTGAGTAGGGATTGCTATGCAATGGATGCACTAGAGCTATAAGTGTATGAAAGCTCAACAAAAGAAACTAAGTGGGTGTGCATCCAACTTGCTTGCTCACGAGGACCTAGGGCATTTTGAGGAACCCATCATTGGAATATACAAGCCATGTTCTATAATGTAAAATTCCCACTAGTATATGCAAGTGACAACATAGGAGACTCTCTATCATGAAGCTCATGGTGCTACTTTGAAGCACAACTGTTGTAAAAGGATAGTAACATTGTCCCTTCTCTCTTTTTCTCTCATTTTTTGGGCCTTTCTCTTTTTTATGGCCTTTCTCTCTTTTCTTTTCTCTTAAGTCCGGAGTCTCATCCCGACTTGTCGGGGAATCATAGTCTCCATCATCCTTTCCTCACTTGGGACAATGCTCTAATAATGAAGATCATCACACTTTTATTTACTTACAACTCAAGAATTACAAGTCAATACTTAGAACAAAATATGACTCTATGTGGATGCCTCCGGCGGTGAACCAGGATATGCAATGAATCAAGAGTGGCAGTATGAAAGAATTAGGCTTTGCCACAAATACGATGTCAACTACATGATCATGCAAAAGCAATATGACAATGATGGATTGTGTCATAATAAATGGAACGGTGGAAAGTTGCATGGTGTCGGTGTAATAAAGTAGGGGTACCTTAGTATCCCGAACTTGTGCACGGGCAGTCGCAGCGCCCAGCGGCAAGGCTTGCCGGGCGTCCGCCAAGATCCTCCGTAGATCATATTTGTGCCATTCAAGAACAAAGTGTTTTAACTAAGAAGACAAGGCCCCGGCAAGAGGAGCTTGCCGGGAAGGGCAAGGCCCCGGCAAGAGGAGCTTGCCGGGAGGGCCAGCCAAGAAACTTACCGCGACGCGCCGCGCGTCCCAGCAAGACCCGGTGAGCGACAAGCTTTCGGGTGCGGCAAGACAACGACCGCGGCAAGGCGCTTGCCGCGGCGAAGCCACCACTCTGCGCCCACGCTCCAGCACATCCGACGACGTGTCGCCACAGGATCGTTCCAGGCACACGTGGTGGGGAGCTGTGCAGCTAAGCGGTGCGAGGTGGCAAGTGGAGATGACGAGAAGGCCATCATGGCGATCGGTGGCGCCCCTAATGGTCATTTCCTACACTGTTTGGGCAACCAGACAGGCATTAAATGCCCTTGTCCCCTGCCGTCAGAGTTAGGTAGGGGGCACTGTAGATAGCGGTTGTACCAACCCCTCTTTTTACTTTTATACCCCTGTCTACGTTGCCACCTGTCGGTGACCCTTTAGCCTATAAAAGGAGGCCCATGCGCAACGTAGAGGAGGTTCGACTCCTTCGAAAACACAGAACGCTCACGCTCTTGAGCAAGAACATAATACCACCACAAAGCAGCAGTAGGAGTTTTATCTCTCCGGAGAGCTCCGAAGCTGGGTAAAATCCCTCGCGTGCTTCGCCTCGATCTGTTCTTCGTGCGCTCTCCGCTCCCTTGCCGGACCGAAAAGGGGCCCTGCCCCATAGGTGTTCGTTTCCCACGACATCTTTGGCGCGCCAGGTAGGGGGGCGTCGAGGTTGTGCGAACCTGATCTGGTGTTCGTGCGCGCTGCATCAACATCTTCATCGACAATGCCACCGAAGAAGAAGGCTTCGGAGGTGGCCGCTCCGTCCATGTCGATCCCACCGCCACCGGAGCAAACAGGCGGTGGGGTAGACGCCGGCGGAGGAACGGGCGCCGACGGGGGGACTCACATCGTCATCAGGTCCAAGGACAAGGCCCCGCAAGCTTCGGCGTCTGTACATACACCGCACCCCTCCCAGGAGGTGCAGGATCGACAACGCCATGGTGCTCCTAGCACCGTACTCGCGTTGGAACAAGGCCGAGCTGGTGGATCGCGGGACGCTCAAGGTCAACATGCGCGTCAACATGTTGGCACGAGCGCGGTACGGTCGCCTGGACGAGATGTTGCTCCTTCTAACACTGTTAGAAGTCTGAGCATATCCCGCTCCTCGCGTCGTTCGCCACCGCCGCCCAAGACTCCAGAGGAAGCGCTGGCCCGAGCCCAGCTGCTTCTAGATTACCCTCCAGTGCCAGACAAGATCGACGATTGGAGGGCCACCATTCAGAGCCTCATCGGCTTCGCCAACGGCGACAAGCCCCGGCAACCGAGCACGTCGAAGCCCCGGCAAGACGCCCAGGCGCAAGCCGACGGTGACAAGACCGCTGGGGGTGCCACCACCATGCACTCCCCGCCCCGAAGGCCAAGATCGCCGACTCGCTGGGTTAACCTCGACAGCGACTCCACCGCGTCGTCGGACCCGCGAGCTCGTCGCAATCAGTGCCAAGTTCTCCAAGAACGACGACAAGAAGATGCTCGTACTCGCATCGAGCGTCGAAGAGAAGCGCGGCGTCAGTCAGACCAGCGCACTGGGCCCGCTGTTGATATGCATGCGCCAGGGGAACCAGGCGACTTGTCGTACGCGGTAGGTTGCCCTGCGTTCACTCGTGAGCTGCGGCAGGTCCAGTGGCCTAGTACCAAGAACTTCAAGCCAGATGTACCCGAGAAGTATGATGGCAGGATACATCCGTCAGAGTTCCTTAGCGTCTACACCATCGCGGTGCAGGCTGCCGGGGGGCGCGACGAGAAGATCCTCGCCAACTACTTCCAGCTGGTGCTCAAGCCCAACGTCAGATCTTGGCTCATGCACTTGCCGGACAACTCCATCTCTTCATGGGCAGATCTGTGCCATCAGTTTGTCGGCGCCTTCACAGGCGGCCACAAGCCCCATGGCCAGGAGAGCGATCTTCATCTGCTCGCCCAGAAAGAAGGAGAACCCCTGCGCAAGTACATTCAACGATTCAGCCAAGTGCAGCGCAACATCCCAGACGTCCACCCCGCCGCGGTTATCAGCGCGTTCCATCAGAACATGCGTAACCGCAGGATGAGGGAGGAGATGGCAATGTGCAAAATCAGAGATGTTAGCGAGCTATATGCTCTGGCCGACAAATGTGCACGTGCTGAGGAGGGGAGGAAACTCCCCGGAGAGAACGCAGGAGCAGAAGGATCTGACAGTGAGGATGCCGCCCCGGCAAAGAAGAACCGGAGGCGGAATAACAGGAAGAGGAAAGCTAAGGATGTGCTAGTTGTCGAGCAGTCCGGCAACGGAGGTGGTGCCGAGAAGGCCAAAGCCGGTGATTCCGGCGAGGCTGTGGTGGCCGCCGACAAGTAGGATGGCTCCGGCAAGCAGTACTGCAAGATCCACTGCACCAAGGGCCATGATCTCCAGACTTGCAAGAAGGTTGAGCAGCTTGTTGAGCTACAGAAAGCTGAATACGAGTGCCACGACAAGGAGAAGGCCCAGGAAGGTGGCAGAGGATCCGGCAAGAAGCGTCCCGGCCGGGGAGGACGCCGCAGCAAGGCCAAGCAGCGGCAAGGAGACAGGACTCCCCGCGGCCGCGACAAGGACGAAGACGAAGACGAAGATGAAGAGATGGATGAGGATGAGACCGACGAGCAGGAGTTTCAGAAGGCAACAGAGGTTTTGTGCGTCGACGGTGGTGCTTCTCTGCATACTTCACACCGCCAACTCAAACAGTGGGTGCGTGAAGTTAATGCGGCAGAACCATCGGTTGAGTCGCGCAAACCTCTGAAGTGGTCCAGCACGCCCATCATCTTTGACGTTGAGGATCACCCTGATCGCATAACTGCGGTCGGGTGCTTGCCGATGTTGGTTTCGCCAACTATCCGCAACCTCAAGGTCACGAAGATGCTGGTTGACGGCGGGGCCGGCTTGAATCTGATCTCCTCCGCAGTGCTCAAGAAGCTTCAGATCGCCGACAGCGAGCTCGAAGAGACTGGTACTTTTCAAGGAATTAACCCGGGAAGGAGCAAGCCGAAGGGGAAGATTACACTGCCGGTGACATTTGGCAGTGAGCTGAACTTCAGGACAGAGAAGGTCACCTTTGATGTTGCTGATTTCCCATTGCCTTACAATGGGATACTTGGCCGTCCAGCGCTCTCCAAGTTCATGGAAGCCTCGCATTATGCTTACAACGTGCTCAAGATGCCCGGTCCGATAAGTGTCGTTTCTGTCCCTGGCGACAAGAAAGATCCCCTTATCTGTACCAACAAGATCTATGGGGAAGCAGCAGCCGCAGCAGATCGCAAGACACTTGCCGCTGAAGCTCCTGGGGGGAAGAAGAAGACCAAGTCCGGCAAGAGCAGCTCTGATGCCCACTCCGGCAAGCGCGCCTCTTCGGAGTGCTGCGCTACCGTCGAGGACGCACCATCGAGCTCCACCGGGAAGTGCAAGAAGGCAAAGACAGCTTCACCAGAGACCAAGAAAGTGGCCGGCAAGGAGGACGGCACTGGTGGTACCTTTACCATCAGTGCCACGCTTGACCCTAAATAGGAAAGCGCGCTCGTTGCTTTCCTGCGGGCGAATGTCGATGTGTTTGCATGGCAACCATCTGACATCCCCGGTGTTCCCAGGAAAGTAATTGAGCACCACCTTGCCGTCTGCCCTCACGTGCGGCCCGTCAAGCAGAGAGTAAGGAAACAAGCAGTGGAGCGACAAGAATTCATTGCTGAAGAGATCAAGAAGTTGGAAGCAGCAGGCCTGGTCAGAGGAGTGCTCCATCCAACGTGGCTGGCCAATCCTGTAGTCGTGCGCAAAGCGAATGGGAAATGGAGGCTTTGTATTGACTTCACTGATGTTAATAAAGCTTGTCCCAAGGATCCATTTCCCTTGCCGCGCATAGACCAGATTGTTGACTCCACGGCAGGATGTGATTTGCTTTCATTTCTTGATGCATACTCAGGATATCATCAGATCTTCATGGCAGAAGAGGATGAAGATAAAACCGCATTCATTACTCCATGTGGCACGTACTGCTTTGTACGGATGCCTTTCGGACTAAAGAATGCTGGTTCAACATTTGCAAGGGTAGTCAGTCATGCTTTTGAGCCACAGTTGCACAGAAATGTGGAAGCTTACATGGATGACATAGTGGTCAAGAGCAAGTACAAAGAAACTTTGATCCAAGACTTGGACGAGACCTTTGCAAATCTGCGCAAAATCAATCTCAAGCTCAACCCCGAGAAGTGCGTGTTTGGAGTTCCTTCCGGCAAGCTTCTCGGGTTCTTTGTATCCCAGAGGGGGATTGAAGCTAATCCCAACAAGATCAAGGCCATTGAGCAGATCGAAGCACCGAAGCGCGTCAAGGATGTACGAAGGCTTGCCGGCTGCGTTGCTGCTCTCAGCAGGTTCATTTCCAAGTCTGCTGAACGCGCCCTGCCGTTTTTCAAAATTTTGAAAAAGGCAGGTCCAATGAAATGGACTCCAGAAGCGGAGGCTGCGCTGCAAGACTTGAAGAAATATTTGTCCTCCACTCCAATACTTGTCGCACCTAAGCCACAAGAGAAGTTGCTGCTATACTTAGCGGCAACCAATCAAGTGGTTAGTGCTACGTTGGTAGCGGAGAGGGAGGCAGATGATGAGCCAGCGGCCGCGGCAAGCACATCCAGCGACAAGCAGGGGGCTTCCCCAACAAGCTCTGGTCCGACAAGCTCTGGTCCTGACAAGGATGGATCCGTACAGCCACAAGAAGAGAAACAGAAGAAGATGGTGCAGCGCCCAGTTTACTTTGTCAGTTCCCTCCTGCAGGGGGCTAGATCAAGGTACTCTGGTGTGCAGAAATTGCTTTTCGGCCTCCTCATGGCCTCGAGAAAGCTGCGCCATTACTTTCAAGCACATGAGATCACAGTTGTCACTCGCTTTCCGTTGAAAAGGATACTGCAGAATCCAGAAGCAACAGGCAGGATTGTCGAGTGGGCACTGGAATTGTCAAGCTTTGGCCTCAAGTTTGAAAGTACTTCAACTATCTAGAGCCGAGCATTGGAAGAATTCATAGCAGAGTGGACGCCAACACCTGATGAAGAAACTCCGGAGACGAGCATCCCCGTCAAGGAAGCAAGCAAAGAGTGGATCATGTACTTTGATGGTGCCTTCTCGCTGCAAGGCGCCGGTGCGGGCGTACTACTTGTCGCACCCACCGGAGAACACCTCAAGTACGTGGTTCAGATGCACTTTCCCAAGGAGCAAGCGACAAACAATACTGCAGAGTATGAAGGCTTGCTTGCCGGACTCAGGATCGCGGCAGACCTTGGGATCAAGAAGCTTATTGTCAGGGGTGACTCGCAGCTTGTCGTCCGCCAAGTTAACAAAGATTATCAGAGTCCGTTGATGGAAGCCTACATTGATGAAGTGAGAAAACTAGAAGAGCATTTTGACGGCCTACAGATGGAACATGTTCCGAGAGCTCAGAACGACATTGCAGATGTCCTGTCAAAATGCGCCGCACTCAAGTTGCCTGTGGAACCAGGGATCTTTGTGCTCAAGTTGACTCAACCATCTGTAACACCATCAACTGGACAGAGCAAGAAGAGGAAGTTGATTTCTGGTGACTACTTTCCGGCTGAGCTCCCCGAAGCCACCGCCAAGAAGGTCCCCAAGATCAACACCAAGAGTGCTGAGGAGCAGTCTGCTCCGACAGGCCCTAGGGCTTGTTTCGTTGAAGCAAACGCTCCCGACAAGTTTTGCTCCGGCGAGCTTGCCGGGGAACATCAAGCTCCCGCTGAACCTCAGGTTCTTGCCATAGAAGCTGATGTTCCCGCAGCAGCATTTGTGCCTTTAGTCCTTGTCGTTGAGCCGCAGGCTCCGGCATGGGCGCAGCAAATTGTCCGTTTCCTTCAAACAGGAGAACTTCCCGAAGAACAAGAAGAAGCGGAGAGACTAGCCCGGCAATCAAGTATGTACCAGTTTGTTGATGACATACTGTACAGAAGGAGATTCAACGGAGTGAAATTGAAGTGTGTTACCCGGGAAGAAGGACAGGAGCTGCTGGCGGAGATACATGGAGGCATATGTGGTCACCACATTGGCGCAAGAGCACTTGCCGGCAAGGCCTTCCGGCAAGGTTTCTTTTGTCCGACAGCCCTCTAGGATGCAACTACACAAGTAACCAAGTGTGAAGCATGCCAGTTCCACTCCAAGCAGATACATCAACCAGCTCAAGCTCTCCAAACAATCCCTTTATCCTGGCCATTTTCGGTCTGGGGGCTCGACATCCTCGGCCCCTTTCCCCGAGCTATCGGGGGCTTCGAGTACTTGTACGTGGCAATCGACAAGTTCACGAAGTGGCCGGAGGTGGAAGCAGTGAGGAAGGTGACAGCACAGTCAGCAGTCAAGATCTTCAGGTCAATTGTTTGCCGCTTCGGAGTCCCTAACAGGATCATCACTGACAATGGCACACAATTCACGAGCCGCACCTTCATGCAGTACGTCCAAGATCTTGGCGCCAAGATCTGCTTCGCTTCTATTGCTCACCCGAGAAGCAACGGTCAAGCAGAGAGGGCAAACGCTGAAGTGTTGCGCGGGCTCAAGACCAGAACTTTTGACAGGCTGCACAAGTGCGGAAGAAATTGGATCGAGGAGTGCCAGTGGTTCTTTGGTCAATCAGGACGACACAAATCGAGCCACTGGCCAGACACCTTTTGCTCTAGTCTATGGAGCAGAAGAAGTTCTCCCCACGGAACTCGTATACGGATCGCCTCGAGTGCTCGCTTATGATGAGCTTGAGCAAGAGCAGCTGCGGCAAGATGACGCGCTGCTCCTTGAGGAAGATCGTCTTCAGGCCGCTGTACGAGCTGCTCGATACCAGCAAGCTTTGCGTCGCTACCATAGCCGCAAAGTTAATGCCAGAAGCTTCAAGGAAGGCGACCTTGTTCTTCGGCGCGTTCAATCCGCCAAGAATTCCAACAAGTTGACACCGAAGTGGGAAGTCCCTTATCGGGTAAAACGAGTCACTAGGCCTGGCGCTGTCCGCCTTGAGATCGAAGATGGCTTTCCGGTGAGCAACTCCTGGAACATAGAGCATCTCCATAAGTTTTACCCCTAAGGCGCGGTTGCCGGAACCTGCTGTTCTGACAACCACCTTTTGTACAAGCCTTGCCGCTGTTGCATGTAACCTTTTGTACAAAGCCGGGCGCAGATCCCGTGCATAAATAAAGTTCATGTGCTTCGCACATCTTGTCAAATTTCATGCATTCTTTCTTTTTTGCATACTTTATCTGACACTTTGTGCAGCACTTGCCCCGGTAAGCAATAACGAGCCTTAAGGCTTCATATCGTTATTTTCTCTTCTTTTTCTCAAAGAGAAGGTTCCTTCACCCACAAGTTCACCGGGGGGAGAAGATAAGAAGATAATGGTGTGGACTAGGCGTCGTTCAAAGAAGTTTGGCCGTGCCGGGACACAGACGACAAAGAGAAAAAGCTAAGTAGCCAAAGTCTGAGCATGATCAGTTCTTAAAATTTTAAGTTATCTTCCTTGAACGACCGTGCTTTGTATGGAAAACCTGTGCGCGGAGGAACCTCCTCGTAGCTAGTTGCGCCCTTACTCTGTTTCGAGTCCGCTCAACAACTTAAGTGTGCTGCAACTAGTTGCGACAAGGTTTCTTGCCAGAGGCGGTACCGCCAGCGGGCTGCTGATGTTCCGCACTCAGCGCTCGCGGCAAGCGTGCCTGTGCCGGCAAGTCCCCTAAAAGCGTAGGGTAAAAACATACAAAGAAAAGAATCAAGTAAAGGAGATAACGTAGCAAGCATTGCCCAGAATAAAGTTATATTACAAAAGTAACTTGTTGCAGCACTGACTAAATTGTTCTCATAACTTAAATAACAGCGACAAGGAAGGGAGAAGAAAAGTGGCCTAATCCACGCGCTCGCCGTCGATCCTCCTGACTTCATTCACCTTGTCCACAATGGGTGCGACAATGGCTTTGAGCTCTTCAAGATCGGCACCCGCCGGCAGCTTCTTGAGGACGCGGGTGAGGTCGAGGCCCGGATTGCGGAAGAGTATCTTCACCAACACCTTCTCCAAGACCTTGGCGCCGATTGCGCGCGACTCGTCAGCCAGCTTCTTTGGGATCCTTTCCCGAAGCTGCTGGAGAGCCGTCGCCACACCCTTGAAGAAAAGAGTAAGCTTGGCGCTGGGCTGGAGGTTCTCGTCGGAGGAGTACCCGAAGCCCGCCAAGTCCAGTTCCGCTAGCTCTTCGTCGATGACTGCAGTGATGTTGACAAGGCCCTCCGTCCAGAGCTCCACCGTAGCCTTGAAGGTGTTTTGAGTCTCGGCGGCCCTCGTTAGCAGCTCCTCGTTGGCCTTGATCTCTTTCTTCAAATCCTCCTCTCGCTTTTTGGCGCCGCCCAGCGTCTCCGTCAGTGTAGCCAGCTTCAGCTCCAAATCGGCATTTGAGTCTTTGGCGGCATTCAGTTCCTTGCCCTTGTTGGCGAGTTGGACTTGCAGATCACCATGAGCAAGAGCATCCTTCTCGCGTTCGCGCTGGAGCGTGGCAAGCTCTTCATCTTTTCCTTTTAGATCAGCCTCCAGCTGCGTCATCTTCATCTCTAATTCCTTCTTGGCGGCCTCGGCAGCTGCGGCAGCGTCCTTCGCTTCTTTGAGTGCCCCGCCAAGTGATTGCTCGCGTGCGATGAGCTCCTCCTCGTAGCTGTCCAGATTGACTTTCCGCTGTGTCAGTTCACCTTCCTGGGTGGACAGCTCTTCAGCGGCAAGCCTCTGCTGCTCCTTGGCTTCAGCCTTCTCAAGGATGAACGCCTTCTTCGCCTCGACAAGCTGCACCCTCTCCTCCGCGATGGACCGGAGGGCCTCTTGGTTGCGGCTCTGGAGCTCCTCCGCATGCTTCTCTATGTCAACTCCCGCCCGAGCGACAAGCGCTTCCCGGGACTCCAGCTTCGCTTGTCGGGCGCGGTAGAGCGACACCAACTTCCGGAGCAGCTGCTCCTCTTCAGATTCGCCACTGCTGCTGCTTGGTGCGTCAACCACCGCCAGCCCAGCGGAGGCGAGTACTTCTCCGTCGAAAGCCTCTCCCTCGACCGGCGCCCTCGAACTCGACGCCCAGGGGAGCCTGATGAAGATACCTTCGCCGGCCTTCAAGTAGGCGCCGGGCTGGGGCTCTTCGGGGCCTGGCGCTGCGTCAGCGGCGGAGGGATCGGCGTTTGGTGTAGCGCCCTGCGCTCCTGCGGCCCCCGGGTCGTCAGTACGATCGCCGGATCCCTCGCCAGCTCCAGCGCCAGCGGCCTTGGCGGCCTCTTCGTCGGCGGGGTCATCAGTGTCGGCCTCCTCTTCAGTAGCAGCGGCATCACCAGTATCACCGCGCAAGTTCTCCTTGCCGGTGGCCTCGGTCTCCATTGGCCCCGCAGAGGGAAGATCTGAAGGCAGGAAAAGGGGGGAGAAAAAGTCAGGCAAATATCCAAAAAGAAGACCAGAAGAAGAAGAACCCAAGGGAAAATTTCTGACAAGGAGGGTTACCTGTGCTGGGCTCTGTGACCATGGGTTCCACCACCGAAGGCTCGCTGGTCCCGTCCCTTGCCAGGGAACTGCCCCTTGCTGGGGACCGCTCCCTTGCCGGAGAGCGCTCCCTTGTCGGAGAATCGCCCCTTGGCGGCGTAGTTGAAGCAGATTCCACCTCTGGAGAGGCTTTTGGTTGCTCCTGATGGGCCTGTTCTGCTCCTGCACAAGCAAGTTAACAACCAAGATATCAGCAAGGAGAAAGCACCCATGCGCGCCCCACAACAAGAAGTGAACAAATACTTGCGCTGGGGGCTGCTTCGAGGAGAGGGTGCCGGGTCCGTCAAGGTAGTCTCGGACGCGTCCTCTGCCATCACAGCAGGATCGTCCTCGATGACAACTACGGGAACCTTGGCCCTCTTCGCCGCTCTCTCGGCCAGAGTCCTAAAATGGAACGAGGTTCAGAGGGAAGCAGATCAGATACAAGGACAAGAAATAGCGAAAATCTAAGAAATATAAGTACAACAGGAAGAAAGTCTTGCTCCTCCTCCTCTTCTTCCTCCTCATCGGAGCTGAGCGCAGAAAGGTCGAAGTCCGGTACCCTTTCGGCGCGATGAGGGGGAGGAGTAGGCTCCCTTGGACGCTTGGCAGGAGCTGCAGCAGGATCGGAAGTGGCGGCCCGAGAAGACCCCTCTCCAGTTGCCGGCGCGGCATGAGACGCTCCCGTGTCAGCGGTGCTTGGCACGGTGGAGCGTGTCCCGTGGCGCAACGGCTGTTGGCCCGTCTGCCGCCCTGCTGTATCTCCGGTCCTACGAAGGCGCCTCCTTGGTTGAGCTGGGGGCTGCGCTGAGGGCCCCGTCTGCGGCAAGCTGCTTGAAGACGGCTGGCCACTTGCGCCCCCGGCAGGCTCGTTTGCCTCGGCTTCGGGCTCCCCCTCGCCAGCGACCTCCCCGCCAAGGTCCTCTCGATCGGCAAGGCTTGCCGCCTCGGCCGCCTCTACCTCCTCCAACATGAACCCAAACTCGCCTGTGGCGGCGGCTGCCGCCGCCTCTTCGGCCCTGGTGGCGATGTACCGCATTTCGTCGTCGGTGGTGACGTGGGTGAGGAGCCTCTACTCGTCGGCACGGACTGCTACCTCCACCAAGCTGTCGAAGAACTGCCGCACGACGTCGTCGGCGGGCTCCTTCCAGGTTGGGATAATCCCGTGCGAGTCGCACTCCGACATCATTGCACGGATGCGATCAAGCTGGGAGTTGTTGCATAGTGGGATGATGCCCTGCGGCAACCTGAACCACTCCGGATGGTTGGCGTCGTGCTTGAACAGCTCCTTGAGCATCCCATCCAACTCCAGAACGGTGAAATTGAAATTGAGGCCTGGGCGCAACCTCATGATATCTTCCGGGCCCCCGAACAGCCAGGCGGGCCTCCTCCTCTCCTGCAGAGGGGCGATGCGGCGGCGAAGGAAATCCACGCCGACGGCCCCTAGAGTGAGCCCGGCAAGCCTAAGTCGTAGGATCCTGGTGGTGGCGATCTTCAGCTTGGCATCGTCCGCCGCCAGGGCGCTCCAGTCGCCGCCACGCACTACTCGGGTCTGGCGCAGATTGGTGAAGGGCTGCGGATCTGAGTCAACAATCCAACACCATTCAGCCCTCCACTCGTCCCATTTGCTGTGAAGCTCCCCCTCCAAATACACCTCCTTCTTGCCGGCCCTCGAGATCCAGGAGACCCCGCCAGACAAGGGCTCCCCTTTCTCGACCAGGGGCATGAAATAGTGGCGGAAAAGAGCAACGTTGGGATGGATTCCGACGAAGTTCTCGCAAAGATGCGCGAAAACCGCCATTGTCAGAACGGCGTTGGGGGTGAAGTCAAGGAGATGGAGCCCGTATGTGTTTATGATATCGCAGAAGAAATTGGAAAAGGGCGGGCAGAGCCCGCAATAGAAGAACAATGGGAAGAATTAGTACCCTCTTGGGCACCGCTTGGAAGTAGAGGCTTCGGCGGAGAGCGTCTGCGTGCGCGGATGCGCCCGCGTCTCCGTCGACCAGAAGAGATAGAACTCCTCCCGCAGCGCCTTCGGGGTGAGCTCGGGGGGGGGGGGGGGAGGGGGAAGTGATCGCTCCTTGCGCAGCGCCTCCAGCCGCAGCGCCTCGGCCGACTTCGTACTCTTTCCGGTCTTCGGAGCCATGGCGGAAGCAGTGGAGGAGGTTGGCGGCGACGGTGGTGGCGAGGGCGGAGCGCTGCTCTCTTTCGGCTTGGGAGGCGGAGGGGAGTGGCGGAGCTTTCTGAGGAAGGAACTGCAAGTGGCGAAGGTGGGGGAACGGCCCCTGCTTCCTCTGCTTATAAAGAGGAGAAGCGAACGTTACGCCTTTCTTGATTAAAGAATTGCCCACGTTCTCTCCCACGACGCCGCGTTTGACGCGTGCCGTTACGGGAGGGCGCGGTGGATACGGAGTTAGATTTGGTATGGACCCAGGCCGCGCGTGCCCGTGCCCTGTTTTGGGCCTGGCCCAACAGCGCTCGGCACCGTGTGTGACCCAGGCCCGGGGGCTCCTGTCAGTGTACTAAAGTACGGGTACCTTAGTATCCCGAACTTGTGCACGGGCAGTCGCAGCGCCCAGCGACAAGGCTTGCCGGGCGTCCGCCAAGATCCTTCGTAGATCATATTTGTGCCATTCAAGAACAAAGTGGTTTAACTAAGAAGACAAGGCCCCGGCAAGAGGAGCTTGCCGGGAAGGGCAAGGCCCCGGCAAGAGGAGCTTGCCGGGAGGGCCAGCCAAGAAACTTACCGCGACACGCCGCGCGTCCCAGCAAGACCCGGCGAGTGACAAGCTTTCGGGTGCGGCAAGACAACGACCGCGGCAAGGCGCTTGCCACGGCGAAGCCACCACTCTGCGCCCATGCTCCAGCACATCCGACGACGTGTCGCCATAGGATCGTTCCAGGCACACGTGGTGGGGAGCTGTGCAGCCAAGCGGTGCGAGGTGGCAAGTGGAGATGACGAGAAGGCCATCGTGGCGATCGGTGGTGCCCCTAACGGTCGTTTCCTACACTGTTTGGGCGACCAGACGGGCATTAAATGCCCTTGTCCCCTACCGTCAGAGTTAGGTAGGGGGCACTGTAGATAGCGGTTGTACCAACCCCTCTTTTTACTTTTATACCCCTATCTACGTTGCCACCTGTCGGTGACCCCTTTAGCCTATAAAAGGAGGCCCATGCGCAACGTAGAGGAGGTTCGACTCCTTCAAAAACACAGAACGCTCACGCTCTTGAGCAAGAACATAATACCACCACAAAGCAGCAGTAGGAGTTTTATCTCTCCGGAGAGCTCCGAAGCTGGGTAAAATCCCTCGCGTGCTTCGCCTCGATCTGCTCTTCGTGCGCTCTCCGCTCCCTTGCCGGACCGAAAAGGGGCCCTGCCCCATAGGTGTTCGTTTCCCACGACACATGGCAATATATCTTGGAATGGCTATGGAAATGCCATAATAGGTAGGTATGGTGGCTGTTTTGAGGAAGATATATGGTTGGTGTATGGTACGGCTAAAGTTGCGTGGCACAAGAGAGGCTAGCAATGGTGGAAGGGTGAGAGTGTGTATAATCCATGGACTCAACATTAGTCATAGAGAACTCATATACTTATTGCAAAAATCTACAAGATATTGAAACAAAGTACTACGTGCATGCTCCTAGGGGGGTAGATTGGTAGGAAAAGACCATCGCTCGTCCTCGACCGCCACTCATAAGAAAGACAATCAATAAATAAATCATGCTCCAACTTCATCACATAATGGTTCACAAATTTCAACACAAGTATTTATCAAATTCACAACTACTCCACTAGCATGACTCTAATATCACCATTCTCATATCTCAAAACAATTATCAAGTATCAAACTTCTCATAGTATTCAATGCACTTTCTATGACAGTTTTTATTATACCCAACTTGGATGCCCATCATATTAGGACCAATTTTATACCCAAAGCAAATACCATGCTGTTCTAAAAGAATCTCGAAATAATATAAGTGAAGCATGAGAGATCAATAATTTCTATAAAATAAAACCACCGCCGTCTCTAAAAAGATATAAGTGAAGCACTAGAGCACAATTGTCTAGCTCAAAAGATATAAGTGAAGCACATAGAGTATTCTAATAAATTCCGAATCATGTTGTGTCTCTCCAAAAGGTGTGTACAGCAAGGATGATTGTGTTAAACTAAAAAGCAAAGACTCATATCATACACGACGCTCCAAGCAAAACACATATCATATGGTGAATAAAAATAGAGCTCCAAGTAAAGATACCGATAGACGAAGACGAAAGAGGGGATGCCTTCCGGGGCATCCCCAAGCTTAGGCTTTTGGTTGTACTTGAATTATCTTGGGGTGCCATGGGGATCCCCAAGCTTAGTCTCTTGACAATCCTTATTCCATACTCCATAAAATCTTGACCCAAAACTTGAAAACTTCACAACACAAAACTCAACAGGAAATCTCATAAGCTTCGTTAGTGCAAGAAAGAAAAACTACCACTTAAGGTACTGTAATTAACTCATTCTTTATTTATATTGGTGCTAAACCTACTGTATTCCAACTTCTTTATGGTTCATACCCCCCGATACTAGCCATAGATTCATCAAAATAAGCAAACAACACACGAAAAACAGAATTTGCAAAAACAGAACAGTCTGTAGAAATCTGTAACTTTCTAATACTTATGGAACTCTAAAAATCCTACATAAATAGGAAGTCCTGGGAAATTTGTCTGTTGATCTACTGCAAAAGGAATCAACTAAAAATCACGTTTTTGTGATTTATTAAAATTGTTCTCGTGCGTGCAAAAGTTTCTGTTTTTTCAGCAAGATCAAATTAACTATCACCATAGGTTATCCTATAGGTTCTACTTGGCACAAACACTAATTAAAACATAAAACCACATCTAAACATAAGCTAGATGAGTTATTTATTACTAAACAGGAAAAAAAAGCAAGGAACAAAAATAAGATTGGGTTGCCTCCCAACAAGCGCTATCGTTTAACGCCCCTAGCTAGGCATAAAAGCGAGAATAGATCTAAGTATTGCCATCTTTCGCATTCAACTCATAAGTGGCTCAAATAATAGATTCATAAGTCAATTTGGTTTTTCTTTCTAGGAAAGTGTTCCATGCCTTTCCTTAATGGAAATTGGAATCTAATATTTCCTTCCTTCATATCAATAATTGCACCAATCGTTCTAAGGAAAGGTCTACCAAGAATAATAGGACATGAAAAATTGCAATCTATATCAAGAACGATAAAAATCTACGGGCACATAATTCCTATTTGCAACAATAAGAACATCATTAATCCTTCCCATAGGTCTCTTAATAGTGGAATCCGCAAGGTGCAAGTTTAAAGAGCAATCATCAAATTCACAGAAACCTAGCACATCACATAAAGTTTTTGGAATCGTGGAAACACTAGCACCCAAATCACACAAAGCATAGCGTTCATGATCTTTAATTTTAATTTTAATAGTAGGTTCCCACTCATCATAAGGTTTTCTAGGGATAGAAACTTCCAATTCAAGTTTTTCTTCATAAGATTGCGTCAAAGCATCAACGATATGTTTGGTAAAAGCTTTATTTTGACTATAAGCATGAGGAGAATTCAACACGGATTGCAACAAGTAAATACAATCTATTAAAAACAATTATCATAATTAAATTCCTTGAAATCCAAAATAGTAAGTTCATTGATATGTAAAGTTTTGATCTCCCCAATCCCACTTTTACCAAATTTAGCATCAAGATCTAAGAACTTTGAATCATTGGGACGCCTTTTAACTAAAGTTGACTCATCTCCAGTACCATCATTATCAAGATTCATATTGCAAAACAAAGATTTAATAGGATACACATCAATCACTTTTAGATCTTCATCATTATTTTCATGGAAACTAGAAGAACATGCTTTTACAAAGCAATCTTTCTTAGCACGCATCCTAGCGGTTCTTTCTTTGCACTCATCAATGGAAATTCTCATGGCTTTAAGAGACTCATTGATACCATGCTCAGGTGTAATAGATCTAAGTTTCAAAGATACAACATCAAGAGAAATTCTATCCACGTTCCTAGCCAATTCGCCAACTTTAAGCAATTTTTCTTCAAGCAAAGCATTGAAATTCTTTTGAGAGATCATAAATTCTTTAACACTATTATCAAAATCAGAGGGCACCTTATTAAAATTTCCATAGGAGTTGTTGTAGGAATTACCATAATTATTAGAGGAATTACTAGGAAACGGCCTAGGATTAAGTTTCCTCTATACGCGTTGTTACCAAAATTATTCCTACCAACAAAATTCACATCCATAGAGTCATTATTATTCTCAATCAAAGTAGACAAAGGCATATCATTAGGATCAATAGGAGCACTCTTAGTAGCAAACAATTTCATAAGTTCATCCATCTTTCCACTCAAAACATTAATCTCTTCTATCGCATGAACCTTTTTACTAGTAGATCTTTCGGTGTGCCATTGAGAATAATTAACCATAATATTATCTAGGAGTTTAGTAGCTTATCCTAAAGTGATTTCCATAAAACTGCCTCCCGCGACCGAATCTAAAAGATTTCTAGAAGCAAAATTCAATCCGGCATAAATTTTTTGTATGATCATCCATAAATTCAAACCATGTGTAGGGCAATTGCGAATCTTTAATATCATCCACTCCCAAGATTGTGCAACATCTTCATGATCAAGTTGCTTAAAATTCATAATATCGTTTCTAAGAGAGATGATCTTAGAGGGAGGAAAATACTTAGAGATAAAAGCATCTTTGCACTTATTCCAAGAATCAATACTATTTTTAGGCAAAGACGAAAACCAAGTTTTAGCACGATCTCTAAGCGAAAATGGAAATAACTTCAATTTAACAATATCATTATCCATATCTTTCTTATTTTTCATATCACACAAATCAACAAAGTTGTTTAGATGAGTAGCGGCATCTTCACTAGGAAGGCCGGAGAATTGATCTATCATAACAAGATTCAACAAAGCAGCATTGATTTCCCAAGATTCAGCATCATTAAGAGGAGCAATAAAAGTGCTAAGGAAATCATAATTGTTGGTATTGGAAAAGTCACACAATTTAGTATTATCTTGAGCCATCGTGACAAGCAATCCAACACACAAGCACACAAGAGGCAAGCGAAAGAGAGGGCGAATAAAACGGCAAGGGTGAAGTGGGGGAGAGGAAAACGGGAGGCAAATGGCAAATAATGTAATGCGAGGGAGATGAGTTTGTGATGGGTACTTGGTATGTCTTGACTTGAGCGAAGACCTCCCCGACAACGGCGCCAGAAATCGCACGTTGGTGTAAGCCTCCCCGGCAACGGCACCAGAAATCCTTCTTGCTACCTCTTGAGCACTGCCTTGGTTTTCCCTCGAAGAGGAAAGGGTGATGCAGCAAAGTAGCAAAAGTATTTCCCTCAGTTTTTGAGAACCAAGGTATCAATCCAGTAGGAGGCTCCTCACAAGTCCCTTGTACCTACACAAAAAACAAGAACCTCGCAACCAACGCGATAAAGGGATTGTTAATCCCTTCACGAGCACCTGCGAAAGTGAGAACTGATAGAGATAATAAGATACGATAAATATTTTTGCTATTTTTATGATATAGATTGGAAAGTAAAGATTGCAAATAAAGTAGATTGGAAACTTATATGATGGAAAATAGACCCGGGGGACATAGGTTTCACTAGTGGCTTCTGTCAAGATAGCATAAGTATTACGGTGGATGAACAAATTACTGGCGAGCAATTGATAGAAAAGTGCATAGTTATGAGATTATCTAGGCATGATCATGTATATAGGCATCACGTCCGCGACAAGTAGACCGACTCCTTCCTGCATCTACTACTATTACTCCACACATAACCCGCTATCCAGCATGCATCTAGAGTATTAAGTTCATAAGAACAGAGTAACACATTAGGCAAGATGACATGACGTAGAGGGATAAACTCAAGCAATATGATATAAACCCCATCTTTTTATCCTCGATGGCAACAATACAATACGTGCCTTGCTGCCCCTGCTGTCACTGGGAAAGGACACCGCAAGATTGAACCCAAAGCTAAGCACTTCTCCCATTGCAAGAAAGATCAATCTAGTAGGCCAAACCAAATTGATAATTCGAAGAGACTTGCAAAGATAACCAATCATACATAAAAGAATTCAGAGGAAATTCAAATATTTCTCATAGATAAACTTGATCATAAACCCACAATTCATCGGATCTCGACAAACACACCGCAACAAGAGTTACATGGAATAGATCTCCAAGAAGATCGAGGAGAACTTTGTATTGAGATTCAAAGAGACAGAAGAAACCATCTAGCTAATAACTATGGACCCGAAGGTCTGTGATAAACTACTCACAACACATCGGAGAGGTCTCGGCGATGATGTAGAAGCCCTCCGTGATCGATTCCCCCTCCGGCGGAGCGCCGAAAAAGGCTCCAAGATGGGATGTCATGGGTACGGAAGGTTGCGGTGGTGGAAATAGGGTTTCGTGGTGCTCCTGGATATTTTTGGGGTACGTAGATATATATAGGAGGAAGAAGTAGGTCGGTGGAGCCACGAGGGGCCCACGAGGGTGGGGGCGCGCCCACCCCCCCTAGGGCGCGCCTTGCACCTTTGTGGCCGCCTCGGCTGCTTCTTGACGTCCACTCCAAGTCTCCTAGATTGCATTTGTTCCAAAAAGATCGCTCCCGAAGGTTTCATTCTGTTTGATATTCCTCTTCTTCGAAACACTGAAATAGGCAAAAAACAGCAATTCGGGCTGGGCCTCCGGTTCGTAGGTTAGTCCCAAAAATGATATAAAAGTGTAAAGTAAAGCCCATAAACATCCAAAACGGGTAATATAATAGCATGGAACAATCAAAAATTATAGATACGTTGGAGACGTATCAGTTATCTCCCGACAAGCTCTTTCTTTATAGCCATTAAGATAGGCTAGAGATTTTAATGATGTTCAGATGAAATATAATAATTGAAACCCAAAGAGTGCATCATGTAGTATGTGAAGAACACGTTTAAGTATAACATACTTCCTATACATAGGCATTTTATATGCAAACAAATTATCAAGACAAGAAATATCTAGCATATACAAAGAAGAGGAATAAAACATTCACAATCTCAACATGACGAGAGGTAATTTAGTAACATAAAAATTTATACAACTAGATTTTCCTCTCTCATAATAATTAAATGTAGGATCATAATATAATTCAACAATATATCTAGCATATAAAATTTTCTCTCCATCATCTGCATACATAAAATTCTTATACTCTTCCAAAATGGTGGGATTAACATCAACTAAAGCCATGACCTCTCCAAACCCAATTTTATAAAAAAAATCATAAGATTGAACACTCTCCAAATTTTTACCTAGAGTTGACACTTCCAAATCCACTTTCAATATTATTGCAAACATATTCATCATGAGGCTTAAATACATTTTCAATATCATAAGAAACATTATCATCTCAATCATGATCATTGCAATAAGTAATGGACATAGCAAAATTATCATCCCCAAGGTTTGGGTTTTGCATATTATTAGCACAATTGACATTAATAGAAGTTACAATAACATCATTACAATCATGCTTTTCATTGAAGGAACTACCATGAATCACTTTATAATTTTTTTTGTTTAACACTTCATCACAATTTTCAGATTCATGATCTTCAAGCAAAACTTCTTAAAGATAATCGAGTGCACTCAACTCACTAGCGATTGGTTCATCATAATTGGATCTTTTGATAGCAAGAGGATGCAGATACAACTTAATTTTTCTTATTCATTTTTCTGTTTTTGAGTGTTGACATGAAAGCGAAAAGCAAGCAAATGAGCAAACAAGCAAAAAGCAAACGGAAAATATTTTTGTATTTTCATAAAATTTATTAGAAGTGGGGGACATGAACATAAGAGGCAAAGGAAAATAATGCAAGGATGTGAAACTTTATGTGTAGGTACCTGATAGATGTTGATGATGTCTCCCCGACAATGGTGCTAGAAATTCTTCGTGCAACTTGTGAGCTGTGTTGGGATTTCCTCGAAAGGAGAGATGATGCAATACAATAGAGATAAGCATTTCCCTCAGTTATGAAACCAAGGTTATCATTCCAGTAGGAGAACCAAGCAACACTATGTAAACAACACCTGCACACAAGCAACAAATACTTGCAACCCAACGCGTGGAGGGATTGTCAATCCCTTAATGGTTACGAGCAAGATTAGATTGTATAGTTTTTGATACATAGATCTGGCAAAACTACAAAATAAAAAATTGCAGCAAGGTATTTTTAGTTTTAATATATGATAAAAGATAGACCTGGGGGCCATAGTTTTCACTAGAGGCTTTTTTCGAGAAAATAGCATACGGTGGGTAAACAAATTACTGTTGGGCAGTTGATAGAAAAGCAAATAATTATGATGATATCCAAGGCAATGATCATACATAGGCATCACGTCCAAGATTAGTTGACCCAAATGATTCTGCATCTAATACTATTACTCCACACATCGGCCGCTACCAGCATGCATCTAGTGTATTAAGTTCATGGAAAACGGAGTAATGCTTTAAGCAAGATGACATGATGTATACAAGATAAACTCACGTATGAATAAACCCCATCTTGTTACCCTCAATAGCAATGATACATACATGTTATTTCCCTTTGTCACTGGGATTGAGCACCGCAAGATCGAATCCCTTACAAAGCACCTCTTCCCATGGCAAGATAAATCAATCTAGTTGGCCAAACCAAATAAATAAGCCGAAGAAGAAATACGAAGCTATATTAATCATGCATAAAAGTGTTCAGAGAAAACCCAAATTATATTCATGGATAGATCTGATCATAAACTCACAACTCATCAGATCCCAACAAACACACTGCAAAAAAGAATTACAGCAGATAGAACTCCAGGAACACCAAGGAGAACATTGTATTGAAGAACATCGAGAGAGAAGAAGCCATCTAGCTACTAACTCTGGACCCGTAGGTCTGTGGTATACTACTGACGCATCATTGGAGGGGTAGGAAGGATGATGAAGAACCCCTCTTTGATTGTTTTCCCCTCTGGCAGAGTGCCAGAAAGGGTTCCCAAATGGGATCTCTCGAGAACAGAGGCTTGCGGAGGCGGAAAAAGTATTTCATGGACTCCCTGGTAGGTTTTCTAATTTTTGGGAATTTATAGAGGCGAAGTTAGGTCAAACGGAGGCTTGTGGGCCCCACTACCCACCAGGGCGCCCCTTGGTACCTAGTGGGCCACTCCTTCATCTTCTTGTTCCTTCCTGAAGCTTCCAGGGTCTCTTGTTGCCAAAAAAAATCTCCAAAACGTTTCGTGGCATTTGGACTTCGTTTGGTATTGATATTCTACAAAGTCAAAAACAAGCAAAAAATAGCAACTGGCACTAGGCACTAAGTTAATAGGTTAGTCCAAAAAATGATATAAAGTTGCTTGTAAATGTATATAAAACATCCAAGATTGATAACATAGTAGCATGGAACAATAAAAAATTATAGATACGTTGGAGACGTATCACCCCCGAACCAAAAGCTGGTTTCCAGAAACTGGCGTTGGGGTCGTGTATAAGTAGGAGCTTGACATGCTTCCCCCAGGACGCTGCCTAATGAAATAGGGCGGCCATCCTGGAGTTTCAATAGATTGATTGCGGGCTTATGTAAAGAAGTTTTGTTGGCAGGTTTCGACCTTGGCTCCGAGCTCCGTCTCTGAGGAGATTGTGGAGGTAAACCGGAAGCTCGAGAGGTCCCAGGAGTACCTCAACCTCATGAACCATAGTTCGAGAAATATGAAGGTAAACGACCTGGACTTGCGTTCTATAAGTGTTATACAAAATTGTGATGTTTGTGACTCTGGGTCGAGAACTGATGCCAAGTTGTTTGAATGACAGCAGCGCTGTCCGAGCTTAAGGCGCTCAAGGCTGAGCTCAAAAAAGCTTGGCGGGAGGTAGAGCAACACAAGGTTGCGGCCACTGAGGCGGAGAAGGCCCGAGCTGCCGAGAAGGTGGTTGGGGAGAAGGATCATGCGCGAGTCCAGGAGGTCAAGGAGACCCTTAAGGGCATGTTCAAGGCACGTGACAAAGTTTAGGCGGAGGAGATGCAAGCGAAGGAGGTGCTCGAGAAGCTCCAGGCCGCGGCCCATGCCGATCGCAAGGTGCTCTAACAAGTGGAGCAAATCGCCTCGGGTAAGCTATACTTATTGCAGTATGTGTTTGGCAGCAAAGGATACATCGAGCTCACCCAGCTATGGCATTCCGCAAGATCTTCGTGGATATTCCGAACTGCGTTACGGATGTTGTCTAGCACTTTGACCAGTTGGAGGGTCATGAGGTGGAGAAGGCATTCTGGGGGCAATTCCCGGGGTCTCCGTCATCACAACTACTAAATCACCGAGTGAAGCAGCTGGCGGAGTTATTCCGTATGGCGAGACCGGCACTTCAAGACATCTGTGTCATGATGTGGGCCGCCAATGCCATGCCGACCAGCTTCCTCGGCCTTTTGGCTCATCTGCGAGACGTTGTCCTGTGCGTTCATAGCTGGAGGAGGTTCGCGTGCTTTGAAGGAGCATGGAGGGTGTACGCCTGTGTGAAGACGCACTTCTGGAAGGTTGATGTGGTGACAGTTGCCACAGGGCTCCTCACAGATAAGTGGCGCACCGTGGAGCAGTTCTTCGCCGAGGTGGAGGAGGGAGCCCGGATTACCGAGGCCATGTGTCGGAAGGACACTTTGTATTTTCAGGTAGCACTTAGGGATGCCAAAGTTTTTAATGTACAAAACGTATCGTTTGCTTGAATGAGTATGGCTTTAAATTCCTTTATATATTTGTGCTTTTTTTAAATAGTTTTCCTCCTGTGTGGACGTTTTAAACTGAAAGTGGCCAATCGTCAGCTTCTACCCTACTGTAGAATATACAAAGGGTGTTCCTTGAGGCATCTTTGACCCTTGGCCGACGTCTCAGTACTCGGAGGCGTTCTGTGCTCGTAGGAACTAGGCAATCAGACTATAACAACTTGATAACTTTCACTTAGTCATAGGAGTTTAACTGGGGGGCTGATGATGAGCCCCCAATATGGGAAGTGGTCGGCTTAGCAAGACGAGGTCTAAGACATGACGCACTTCGGCTAAGAAGGAACCCCTTCGTTTGACACGGGTGATCTCTATCGTCACATTGCTTAACACAGTCTGCAGATGGCCGGCCAGTTTGCGCTCACCTAGATAGTTAGTTTTCAGCTTTCTCCACTGAGGCGCTCTGCCAATTAACTTGGCGGCACTACCACGATGGTTCTCCCACTACACCCTTAGCTGAATTCATCGGGAACATAAGAGGTACACATAGGAGCGGGGCAACCCAACTATTGACCAAAATCTAGGTTCAAAATGGATGCATATAAAGCAACATCCGAGACGCCGAGTACCTCAGACTTGTATTTCAAGACAGGGGAACATGGCCCCTTAACACTTGTATCTTAAAGACATTTTTGGGGCGTAAAGGTAGTGCTTGTACAGAAATACGATGAGGACCTTTAAAGGGCATGATTTCTTTATTTCATAACTTCAAGCTTTTACATGTCGGGCCACAATGAGAGGAACTAAAAGAATACAACATAAATGAGTAAATAAATAAGGAAGAAAAATAGGGCGGATATTTTCATCGGGTTTTAGAAGCCGAGGGCGCTTCCTGCGCATGTCTGCGCTTCCAAGCTGTTGACTAGCTTGTCGCCATCAATGGTGGGGACTGAAGGGGACTGATGTAGTCCGGCCCTTTATACGCTTCAAATGTTTATTGGCCAAGCCCTTTGAAGGAGGTCTTGCAGGACTCATTTGTGTGTTTAGGCCACAGTGATGTAGTCATGTTGGTCGGTTCTTTGATAGAAACTTGCTGATGTGGGGCTCAAAGCCACGTCGCTCCTCGATTGAGCCATCCCGATGTTTCCCTAAATTTGGCTCCTTGACGGCCCAGGGAATTTTGAGTGCAAAGTTATGCACCCTAGGGACGTAATGCCCTATCCAAGGAGGGTGCGCAAGGAGCTCATATCCCTATTTAGGGTGCGGGGGTATGTGGCCGAGGTCGACTTGCGTAGCCCGCATGCGCTTCTAAGAGCTGATGATGTGTTACTGCTACGGGCTGTCTCCTCGGACGCATGTACCTCGGCTGCGAAATCCGCAGTCTACTCCTCCTTCCGGAGTGAGCGTTCAGTGTTACCATTGACAGTGATAACGTTGTTAGGTCCTGGCATTTTAAGCTTGAGAGAAGCGTAATGCGGGACTGCATTGAATAGTGCGAAGGTTGTCCGCCCTAAGAGCATGTGGTATCCACTTCGGAAGGGGATGATGTCAAAGATTAACTCCTCGTTTCTAAAGCTCTCAGGTGAGCTGAAGACTACCTCCAGCATGACTATTCTAGTATAGCGGGCTTTCACACTTGGAATGACACCTTTGAAGGTGGTGGTGCTCGGCTTGATCCAAGATGAGTCAATGCCCATCTTCCTAACCGTGTCCTCGTAGATTAAGTTAAGGTTGCTTCCCCCATCCATAAGGACTCATGTCAGATGATAACCATCGACAATTGGGTCAAGGTCAAGCGTCGCCGACCCGCCATGCCTGATGCTGGTTGAATGGTCATGCTTGTCGAATGTGATCGGGTAGGCCAACCACGGGTTAAACTTCGGGGCGACTGGCTCTAACGTGTAGATGTCCCGAAGTACACGCTTCCTCTCCCTTTTGGGTATGTGAGTAACATATATCATATTGACCTCTGTTACTTCATTAGGAAACTTATTTTGGCCTCCATTATTGGGCTGCCGAGGTTCATCCTCGTCTTCGTTGCGACTTTGGGTTTTAGTTTGACCCTCCATCGCTACCTCGCCAGCCTGTTTAAAGACCCAGCAAATCCTATTCGTGTGGGTTGCTAGTTTGTCCTAAGTGCCATGAATTTGACATGGCCAGTCTAGGATCCTGTCGAGCTAGCTAGGTACGTCTTTGTTCCCTTTAAAGGGCTTCATTTTCTGTCTGGGTCTAGGCCCGGTGAACCCTGCATTGACTACAACATCCTCTGTGTCGCTCCTGCCATTTTTGTGCATGCGCTTGTTCTTATTACGCTTAGGCTTTCCATTGGCGTCGCATGTTTCCGAGGAGCCTGCCTCACCATTATGGGTACTTTGGGTGAGCCAGCTCTCTCCTCCCACTCAAAAGAGGGTCATGAGTGAAGTGAGGGCTACCATGGTCCTCGGCTTGTCTTGGACGAGCTGGCGGGCAAGCCACTCATCTTAGATGTTATTTGTGAATGTCGCGATGGCTTCAGTGTCAGAGCAGTCAATGATCTGGTTCTTTTTAGTGAGGAACCTATTCCAGAACTTCCGAGCCAATTCGCCTAGCTGCTGGGTGACACGTCTGAGGTCATCAGCATCCGGAGGTCGGACGTAAGTGCCCTGGAAGTTTGCCTGAAAAGCGTCTTCAAGCGCATCCCAGCTACCAATAGAATGAGGAGGCAAGTTGTAAAGCCAATGCTCAGTCGGCCTTTTGCCTTGAGCGCCAAGTATTTGATGGTGTGGAGGTCGTGTCCATTGGCCATGTGTATGTGGAGAAGGAAATCTTCGATCCATAATGCAGCATCTGTAGTGCCATCATATGACTCTATGTTGATGGGCTTAAACCCTTCTGGAAACTGGTGTTCCATGGCCCTAGCTGTGAAGTAGATGGGGTGGGCTAGACCTCGGAATCAGGTGGTATCCCGTCGGAGGTCATGGGAGAGCCATGTGTAGGCTTGATCTCGGGCGCGACCGTTCCCATCCATCCAGCATCATAGTCGTTCGTCCCGGCGGGTGCGCATCCTCTTGATCCGTAGATGGACCGAGGAGGTGCCCTATTTGCCTGAATATGACGTCGGATGTTGTGAGGGTTTAGGTAGTCCTCGGGGTCCTTGCTATAATGGCATGAAGGTGACTGAGTGCTAAGGTTTTCCCGCATTGGCCTGTCCTGACCCCTAGGGGGTTTGTCATGCACATCAACGGCTAGTTCTTCATCAAACTCCGGCAACAGACGCCTACGTAGGTATGATTTCAACACACTATGGCACCAGTCTTTTAGATCTTGCTCGGCCGAGAGCACTTCAGCCCACTTTTCATTTAGCGTGTCGGCAATGAAAAACTGTTGCTTGCATTTCATGCTCCGGGTCGTGGCAATGAGGTGCCATTGGAAGCGCTCTTATTTGAAAGGGTCTTTGGGGACAACATAGTTCTCGGTATCAAGGCTCTCGTCTTCCTTGTACTCCGGCATATAATCGTCATCGGCCCCTTCAAAGAGGTCATCAGCATCTAAGTCATAGAGATGTCCTTCAGGTGTGCCATCCCGCGCGGGGGAGGCTTGAAAGTCCTCCTCGGGGTTGTCGGCATCATCGGCTGCTGCGTCGCCATTATCGGTGGTAGCGTTGTTACCGTTAGGTTCCCCGTTGGTGCCCCTTCTGCATCTGCATCGAAGCCTTGGAGGGGATCTCGGAGTGCCAACCATGTAGACATCATAAGTGGATGTCGCAGTCCACCTGCCAGTGTTTACCAAGAGGCGAGGTGTTTTCTATGGGGCCATCGGCATCTTCATCCATGTCTGTGTCCTCGCCTTAGTCCAGCACGTTGGTTAAGTCATCGACTATGGTGACTAGGTGGGTCGTGGGTGGGATGTAAATTTCCTGATCATCGGCTTTAAGTCCGATATGATTGTAAACCAAAGTATTGTCGTCCTAGATAGACATGCTCTGGATACGGTCAAGCATCTCATTGAGGTGGGATCGCTCTTCAAAATTTATTGCTTGGTTGTAAGCAGGGCTGACTTGAAGTGTGCCTGGCATATAAGTAGACGTGTTTTTGGCGTGAAGTAGATCTGAAGGCGATTGTGGATCCTGGATCTACGTCCGGCCCAGAGATCGAAAGGGGGCTGTCCGGAGTTGTTGTGTCGGGGCTCCCTGGTGACGCCACGGGTCCTAGCACGACGTCCTTGATAGTGATTGGTTTCGGAGTTGAGCCTCTGGAGCCGGGTAGGTCCTCGATCCGGTTGGGCATCTAGCCTGACAGGACGAGTTCGCCATGGGAATCCACGGTGTACTCAAGGCTGCCAAAGGTCATGATCTAACCTAGGGCGTAGTTTTCGATGGAGGCCAGATGGCCCTGATGCGGCCTAGACTGCGTCGGTATTTCCCCAAAAAGGAAGGAATGGGGCAGCACAACTACGGTAGGTATTTCCCTCAGTGATGAAACCAAGGTTATCGAACCAGTAGGAGAACCACGCAACACTATGTAAATAGTACCTACACACAAAGAACAAATACTTGGAACCCGACGTGTAAGAGTGGTTGTCAATCCCTCTCGGGTAAAAATATAGATAAATTTGTAGTAGATTGGATAAACAGATCTCACAGAAACGCGAAATAAAATAAATTAATAAAAAGTGCAGCAAGTTATTTTTGGGTTTTTGGATTAATAGATCTGAAAATAAAAGTGAATAAAAATAGATCTCGAAGGCAAATATGATAAAGAATAGACTTGGGGGTTGTAGATTTCACTAATGGATTCTCTCGAGAAAAATAGCATACTGTGGGTAAACAAATTACTGTTGGGCAATTGATAAAACTTCAAATAATTATGACGATATTCAGGCAATGTTCATTATATAGGCATCACGTCCAATATTAGTAGACCGACTCCTACCTACATCTACTACTATTACTCCACACATCGACCGCTATCCAGCATGCATCTAGTGTATTAAGTTCATGGAGAAACAGAGTAATGCAATAAAAATGATGACATGATGTAGAAAAGATTTATTCATGTACGAATAAACCCCATCTTGTTATCCTTAATAGCAACGATACATACGTGTCATGTCCCCTTCTTTCACTAGGATTGACCACCGTAAGATCGAATGCATCACAAAGCACCTCTTCCCATGGCAAGAAAAATGTTGGCCTAACTAAACCAAAGATTCGAAGAAGAAATACGAGGCTATAAGAAATCATGCATATAAGATATCAAAACTTAAATAACATTCATGGATAAAATAGATCTGATTATAAACTCAAAGTTTATCGGATCCCAACAAACACACCGCAAAAAGAGATACATCAAATACTCTCCAAGAGACCATTGTATTGGGAATCAAAAGAGAGAGAGGAAGTCATCTAGCTAGTGACTACGGACCCGAAGGTCTACAATGAACTACTCAGGCATCATCGGAGAGGCACCAATGTGGATGATGAACCCCTCCATGATGGTGTCCAGATTGGATCTGTGGTTTCTGAAACTTGCGGCGGCTGAAATTGTATTTCGTCGACTCTCCTAGGGTTTTTGGATTTTTGGGGTATTTATAGAGCAAAGAGGCAGTGGGTGAGGCCACTGAGGTGGGCACAACCCACCGGGGCATGCCTGGGCCCCCAGGCGCGCCCAGGTTGGTTGTGCCCACCTCGGGGCACCCCTCTGGTACTTCTTTGGCCCATCTTGTGTCTTCTGGTCCAGAACAAATCTCCAAAAAGTTGCGCTGCATTTGGACTCCGTTTGGTATTCATTTTCTGCAAAGTAAAAAAACAAGCAAAAAATAGCAAGTGGCACTGGGCACTATGTCAATAGGTTAGTCCGAAAAATGATATAAAGTTTCTATAAAATGATTGTAAAACACCCAAGAATGATAATATAACAGCATGGAACAATCAAAAATTGTAGATACGTTTGAGACATATCAGCATCCCCAAGCTTAATTCCTGCTCGTCCTCGAGTAGGTAAATGATAAACAGAATTTTTGATGTGAAATGCTGCCTAACATGTTCATCACCTATTCTTTTCTTTTGTGGCATGGACATTTGGACTTTTATATGATTCAAAGCAATCACTACCAAACAAATAAACTTCCATGATGATACGTGTTTGTCACAGTAGGTCACGTTTTTTGTCATGCATGTACATCCATGACGATTTTATGACAGAATCAAGATAGTCATACCTGTGCTGTTGTAGAAGTGTTCCATGAGAATACCAAAATTATCATCATGGAAGTGTCCACTTCCATGACGATAAATGGCGCCTCATGGAAGTGCTTTCGTCAAGGGTAACCGACACGTGGCATCCACCGTAACGGGTTGCCGTTAAGCTATCGGGTTCCAGTTTGGATGTGATAACCCTTTAACAGCCTGGACCAATGGGGATTTTCCATGTGTAAAATCATCATTGGCTACAGGAAACACGTGTCGGCTCATCGTTCTGACAAATGTCATCCACTCATTGGACCGAAGGCGCCTATGATACGTCAACACGTGGCACGGCCCAACAGAGGCCCATTCCTGTGAAAAGGCCGGCCCATTTGACTTGGTCAAAAGGTAGCGGGCCGGCCCACGGAAAGCCTGTTAACGACCTGTTCGCATATAGCCCGTTTACAGCCCGCTAACTCAAGGCCCGTTACGGCCTATCCATATTAGGCCCAGTAGCGTCATCTGGGCTGTCCAATATGATCCAACCCGTTGTAACTTCCGGCCCATGTATGGCCCATGAAGTCTTTCGGCCCATATGAGGCCCTTAGTAACTCTTGGCCCAATAATGGCTCGTGGTGAAACTGGCCCGTAATGAATAATGTATCACTTTATACCCATTAACTGCCCATTATTCCATTGGTCCCTTTCCAGCCCGTGTTATCTTTCGGTCTTCTCAAGGCACATTTATTCTTGGGCTCGTTTCCAGCATTCGGTTACTTACAGCCTGTTACTCGCCTTTTCTGCTTGTGGGCCAAATTCAGCACGTGGTTACAGTCGGCCCATTTGTGGTTCGCTACACTGTTGGGCCGTTTTCATAGCGTCATCAAATACGGAGGATTAACGATGACCGGTTATGGTCGGCCCATGAACATACGATTCCAACTCTAGCCCGTTTACGGCCCATAATGCGGTCCGTTACTGGCTCATGTTTGGCCAATCGATCATACGGCCCGTAGAAGGCCCGTTGATGCTACGCCCCGTAGAAGGCCCATTGTTTCTACAGCCCGTAGGAGGCCCAGGGTCACTACAGTAAATATGTAGCCCATGGTTATTGTGGCCTAGTTTTAAAAAATAGGCTATTGCAGCCACTAGCAAACTGCAGAAAAAGAACTGCACTGACTACAAGCAAACAAATAAACAAGACAACAAGGAAATAAATAAGCAAGCAACTTACTCTAGGTTATCACGGCTATTACACATATTACATCCACTAGGCATCAAAGTTCGCCACCAGTGCAAATATAGGGAACAAAGCAGCATATCACATACACTGGTTGTCAGAGTTGGCGACCAGTGCAAATAAACGCCATAGCAAAACAAGTCCAGAACTGAAACCACTTCAGAAGAGCTAGAGAAACAATATCCTGAGTACCAATAATGCTGGCAAGATGCTTAGCAAGCTTATTAACTTTCTCTTATTTGGCGCTTAAATCCTCCAGCACTTGTTGTTGCACCAGAAAGTATGCATCTGAATTCTGCAAGGACTTCCTCAGTCATTCGGCTTCCTGTCGTAGGACATCTGATTGATGTCTTTCAACTTGAAGTTGAGACTCAAGAAGCCGAACCGATTCAGGCAGCAAGTTCGAAGAGCTGGTGCCAGCAGTAGTGGCTAGTAACTCGAACACTACATCAAGACAGGCCTTTGGGGTTATCTCGGTGTCTTTAGTATAGTTTTTATCAACTTTCTTGGAGATCAACAGGGATGTCTCACTATCTTGAACCTTATCTGCATTACTTCCTTTACCATTGCATAATGGGGTACTCTTCTCCAATATTTTATCCACATTCTAAAAGAGAAACAAACAGACACATCACAGGTTTACCATGTTGTATATGAAACTCATTTTGGTAAACTAGTTCAGTAGTAAGGTGGACAGGATAACAGCATGAAACAAACATATATCTATGTAGTATGGTCACTGTATGGTCTATATCATTCTAGTTTATGTTGCCAAATCAAGATAGAGGCAGTTCTAAATCATATCTATTTAAGACAAAGGAGCATAGACAGAATATAAGTGTGGGAAACTACACAGCAATAACAACACTTATAATGTGCATGGCATGAGAACATAACTGCTTATTCAATTTAAACTTAAATCAACATAGAGCAAGTTACAACAGCAAACACGTTAAAGAAACATGTTTAAAACATA
This sequence comes from Triticum timopheevii, assembly GCA_963921465.1. Classification (NCBI taxonomy): domain Eukaryota; kingdom Viridiplantae; phylum Streptophyta; class Magnoliopsida; order Poales; family Poaceae; genus Triticum; species Triticum timopheevii. Next base: position 206,117,636 of record OY997268.1, read on the forward strand.
CCTGTTGCGCCATTGGAGTTTCAATTGCCTCCTTCAAATTTGAAATTAGTTGGTATTAGTAAATACATTGATGCAAGAGCAAAGGAGTATGAACCATAGCTACGGAACGTGACCTAAGAACAATTATTCTTCTGCTTTAAGCGTTGACTTAGGGTTCGAAGTGGTGGTCCTCGTGCTTTGGGCACTGCAGTTGCCTTACTAAATGCTCATGTTTGGGTGCTCTGTGGTGGAGATGGTGTTGTGTCAAATGGATCTGGGTTATTATCTGCTGGGGTTGGGGTTAGAAGGGGTGTAGCTGGCTCTCTGTCCAACTGGTTAGGGGTACAATCTATGCAAGTCTGGGTTATATGTGGTGGGGCTAGTTCTTGGGCAAGTACAACTATGGTTCTATCTGCATCGACAGGTAGCACGATCTTTTCTAAAGACCGTGTTTTTACTCCCACAGATACTACCATCACCCCCTCCAATTCAAATGGTTGATAAACAAGAAAAGTAATTGAATGTACAGACATTGTAAGATAGATAGGTGCAATGGATAGTAGGGAAGAAAATAGGGCATGAAATAATTCACATTTATGTTGTCTAACCAAACAGAATAGCATGACATAACTTCACATATATGATGGCTAATTAAACAGGATAGCATGACACAATCTCACATGTATGATGGCTAACTAAACAGAATAGAATGACATACTTCAAAATATGATGATTATGTAAACATGATGACATGATATAACTATACGATGTGTCTATTAAATTGGTTGGCATGCCATAATTCACAAACATGTTGTCGATGGAAACATGATGGCATGATATAGTTCACGGATAGAATGACATAATTCAAAATATGATCACTATGTACACAGGATGAGATGATATAACTATATTATGTCTTTAGTAAATGGGTTGGCATGCCATAATTCAAATACATGTTGTCTAGGTAAACATCATGGCATGATATAATTCAAATATATGATTTATATACTAAGCAAATGAGCAAAGGGCAATCGCATATATGATGTGTCAACTAAGGAGATGGCATTCAATACTGTGTATATGATGTAAAACTAAGCATTGCAAGACAACATATGCATGATATGAGTAATATAACTCTGCCAAGTTTGAGCATACACCTCAGGGGGATAATAGGACTGGTCATGTGCCTTTGAATCCTCCTTTGAGGAGCTATCTATAACCAGCATGATATCTGCTTCAGCAGGTAGCATTGTCTGCTCTGAAGACCTTGTTTTCACTCCAGATTTCTCCATCACCAATTCAAATGGCTGATGCACAAGAAGAGCAATTGAATATACAAACATTGTCGAAAAATGCAATGAGTAACACAAAAAAAGGACAGCATGATATAATTCACATATATGATGCTTGGCTAAACAGCATGGCATTGGATAATTCACATACATAATGCCTTGCGATAAGATAGCATTGCATAATTCACATATATAATGTCTTGCAACAAGATGGCATTGCAAAATTCACATGCATGGTAATTAGACACTAAACAGGTGGCATTCACATAAAGCATGTCTAAACTAAGCAAATGATGTGCCAATGCAATACACCATCTGCACGATATAAGCAATATAACCCTGCCAAGTTAGAGATGCACCTCAAGGGGAAATAGGACTGGTCATCTGTCTCTGAATCCTCCTCTGAGGAGCTATTCGTAACCAGCAAGACACGCGCTTCGTCAGATAGCATTGTCTGCTCTGAAGACCTTGTTTCCACTCTAGGTTTTTCCATGACCATGTCGAATGGCCGATGCACAAGAAGAGTAACTGAATGTACTAAAATTGTCGACAAATTTAATACCTAATAAAAAATGATGGCATGATATAATTCACATATAAGATGACTGGCTAACCAGGGTGACATTGCAAATATTCACATATATGGTGCCTGGCTAAACAAGATGGCATTGCATGATTCAGACATACGATAAAGAACCTAAACATATGGCATTCACACAAAGCATGTCTAAACTAAGCAGATGAAATATTTGATGTATAAAGTAAGCAATGCAAGGCACCATATGCATGATATTACCAACATAAGCATGCCAAGTAAGAGCGAAGACCTCAGGGGGTAAATAGGAGTGGTCTTCTCCTTCTGAATCCCCCTCAGAACAGTTATCTTCCTCTTGATTACAATATGAAATGGGTGGAGGGGGTTGCCTTTGCACCCACCATGGAGCGATGTCTGCATGAAATTTTATTGCACGCAAGGCTCGTCTCTTTTGCTCTACATGTTCAGCTCCATTGTGTACAATAACTGACATGCATAGGAATAAAACATAGTGAGATTATGTAAGGAGTGCATGCACAAATCCAGAGTGATGGTAGCAAACTGTGGATAGACCCAAAACCAATGATAGCAGGCAGATGATAGCTTTAGTTAAAAAATACAGATAATGGCTCCTTTAATGTTTGTTTCCACCCAACATGAAACTCATAGTAGACACCCGAGATTAACCAAATAGTAGACAGATAGTATTGATTGTTGCCCCAATATGTAGCCCACAACAATTTAAAAACTCAAGTTTGAGCATTAGTTTGGACCTGACTCAGAGTCTAATAGGTGAACGGGACGATAAAGTAGCATGTCATCATATTAAGCGATGCATAACATAAGCAGACATGAAAGAGTGTGACCTCTCTTGCGGGACCGTGTAGTGCTCAAGGTCATCTGCTCAGTTGATGATGGTAATGCAATTGTCGTGGCTGCCGGCGGCGAGGAAGAAGATTTGAGGCGGTGAAAGACAGTCTGGAGGGTGGATCCCTGCTATGGTGAAACCTTCTGTCGTTGGAGCAGCTGAGCTAGGGTGGAACACAGCGTAGCAGGAGCGGGACAAACCACACAAGGTTTTCTTTGACACATATTTGTAACATAAGTAATTGTGTAAGGGCTTGTTTGAATTTGAGTATTCTAACAATGCAGGGATGGGGAATACAGAAAAATAGGATAGGGATGCACATGCAAAAAAGAGAATTTAAAAACACTGGATTTCTGCCAATCTGGGTGTTCGGTTCAAAAGAATTGGAAGATCACAGGATGCAAAGAAACATGGTGAGATTAAGTCAAACCACAAGAAAATGTACGGTTATAATGCTATTATTCTACTATCTCTTACTCTTGTGCTTCATGAATAGGAATTTGAAAAGGAGGACAAGTGGATATTAAAATCCCTATGGTTTTTCTTTCAAGCAAACACTAAAGGAACAAATCCTACAGTTTTCCTTTGCTCCATTCCTTTGAACCAAATGCATGAATAGTAGTACCATAGGAAACTTTCCAATGCTTACGTTTTTCCTTCACTTTTCCTTTCAAGCACTGGCGATTCTAGTAGGCAGGCTTGAGAAGGGAAAAGCCTACACTCAAAAAATGTTTTTTGCTACTTCTACTACTTTGGACCCAGGCCACTGCCCTACTAGCTCAACTCCCAGGCCCATCTACAAATGCACAGCTCAAATGCGCAGAGATAAATAATGATGGCGTTCAAGAGAGTCCATCACGGATAGTCAAGTTGCCTAGTACCTCATTGTTGTCATATAGTAGGAGAAACTAATCGTATTTCACATTACTACATGTGCTCAATGGACAATATATATAACATGTAGAGTAAAAAAGAGATGCAACAAGTGTACAACCTCTTTGGCGAAGCCATTTCAATCTCAGCATGATTGGGTTGGGTCTGTGAGGATGCTCTGGCTGATTTGGCTGTCAGAGGAGGGGAAGAAGATCTTAGGTGTCTGGAGATGGAGCCCAGGGTACTGCTCCGCTGTGATGGAGGGTTTTGTCATTGGAGCAGCTCTGGTGAGTTGTACGATGGTGAGGCTGAAGCAGGACAAGAGAGACAATGTTAAACTGAGTGGAATTCTAATGGCATCTCCAATAGATGACGTAAAATACATAACCACAAAGTTCTAGATGTAAAATACATCAGCCACTCATCTTTGAACTTAACTGTCGAAACTGAATTTAACTGTCGAAACTAAATTTTGCTGTGGAAACTGAATTTTACTGTCGAAACAAAACGCACTAGTAGCAGAAAAACAGTAGCAGTAGCAACAGCGCCCGGAGCAGCTGGTCGTGTAGCATCATCTCAGGTAGTAGCTGCAGGGGCTCAAGGGAGAGCAGGATCTGCTGCTCGTGCAGCAGCAGCGCGTGCAAAAGTAGAGCAGCAGCACAAGCAAGAGCAAGAGCGAGAGTAGCAGCGCAAGCAAGAGCAAGAGCGAGAGCAGCAGCGCGATCAAGAGCAAGAGCAAGAGCAGACCAGGCAAGGGAACGAGAGCAAGAGCAGAGCAGCAGCGCGAGCGAGAGCCAAAGCAGTAGCAGCTCCGACTGATGTGGACATCGCCGCCGAGGGAGCGACGCCATGGAGGAAGTGGTCGACGACGCCGACGTGGATGGAGCCGCGCCATGTCGGCTCGGGACCGAGTGCCGGCAGCACTATGAGATCAAATCAAGAAGAAAATGTGGCAATTAGTGTAGAACCTCTTTGGTGGCACCGATTAGGCCTCGGCTTCATCTGAGGAATCGGTGATGATGCTGCTCTTTCGGTGGTGCAGGTGAAGATGGTGGTGTGGGAATGGAGGTGGCACAAAAGACGAGGGGAATGTCGGGGCAGCTCCTTGGAGGTGGAGGACGGGGTGGCTGAACCGATGGGACAACGAGATCGACGACGGATCCTCATCCAGTGCGGTGGATGAGAGACGTCGAGGTGTTGTTGTGGATGACGTTGTCCGGGAAGAGGCTTCAGCTGGGTGGCGGATGGAGGAGGGTGTGGGGCTTTGCGAGTTTTCGCGGCCTCAGTGTATGAATGGGTGGGCGGATGGGATGGGAGGGGGGAACCATGGCTTAGGGACGCGCTTGTTCGAAATGTGGGGTAAGTTACAAAAGTACCCCCACCGATTTGAGCTAGGCGGTTCTTTTAGTTCAGGGGTATCACGGCCATTTCGCGTGTCGGGATTTCGCAGGAGGTAGGAGTTTTCGCACGTGTTGTAATTTTGGGATAGCAAGGTGCGAGTTGAGATGGAGGGAGTTTTCGGAGCACAATGAAACAAAGATATATCTTAAATATTTTAGGGTAACAAGGCGCGGGTTGAAGAGGCGGGAGTTTCGCAGCACGATAGATAGAGATGCTAGCTTGAAATTTCGGCATAACAAGGCACGGCTTGAAATTTTGGGACAACAAGCTTAACATGTACAAAAAAGGAAAATTCGCACCTCCTCACTAGAGAGAGCTGTCGGTGTCAAAATCAGCGGATCTCAGGTAGGGGTTCCCGATCTGTGCGTCAAGGCTGATGGTAACTGGAAGCAAGGGACACAGATGTTTACCCAGGTTCGGGCTCTCTTGATGGAGGTAAAACCCTACTTCCTGCTTGATTAATATTGATGATATGGGTAGTACAAGAGTAGATCTACCATGAGATCGTAGAGGCTAAACCCTAAGAGCTAGCCTATGATGGTATGATTGTAATTATGATCGGCCTTCTAAGGACCAACCTCTCCAGTTTATATAGATACCGGAGAGGGCTAGGGTTTACATGGAGTCGGTTACAAGGAAGGAAATATAATATCCGGAACGCCAAGCTTGCCCTCCACTCCAAGGAATGTCCCATTCGGACACGGGCCGAAGTCTTGAGTCTTGTATCTTCACGCTTCAATCGTCCGGATGTTGTACATAGTCTGGCTGTCCGGATACCCCCTAATCCAGGACTCCCTCAGTAGCCCCTGAACCAGGCTTCAATGACGATGAGTCCGGCATGCAGTATTGTCTTCGGCATTGCAAGGCGGGTTCCTCCTCCGAATACTCCAAAGTGGTTATCGAACACATAGACCGTGTCCGGATCTGCAAGATGGTCTTCATATGCCACCGTAGAGGGAATGATATTTCACAAAGGCCATCTGCTGACAATTTTTTCCTGATGACGTGATATGTTATTACGGTCGGACCATTATCGATCCGTCTTCCCACAACCAGCTACAGCACATATTGCGAGGCGGTTTCTTTAACACGCCTCGTCAAAGCAGAGATCGTGTCCCCTTATCACGGGATTCACATAAATACGAGTATGGGTAATCTAACCATGCTGCTAACCGCGGCAAGCGGGAGGCAGATGGGTTCCACCAGGCAAGTGGGGACTATCGCCTTTATAAGGAGATCAGGTTCCTTTCTCTTTTACCCACGCCTTCTCCTCCCGCTAGCTCATTCCCCTCTGTGCGAGCCCTAACGCCCAAGCACTCTTCTTCCCCATTGAAGGGAAGTTTCCCAAAGATGTCCGGATCCAGAGAAGGAGGTAGATGGATGGCCTCAACTGTCCAGGAGAAGGACATCGAGAAGCTCCGGGGAGCCGGGTATCTGGCCCAGAAGATCAGTCACCATCTTCCACCGGCAGGACAGGTCGTCCCTACTCCGAAATCTCATGAGAGAGTCGTGTTCCTTCCCCATTTCGTCCGTGGGCTCGGGTTTCCCCTTCACCCGTTCGTTCGGGGAGTCATGTATTACTACGGGATCGATTTTCATGATCTTTCACCCAACTCCTTCCTCAACATATCAACGTTCATCATCGTGTGCGAGGCTTTTCTCCAGATCCCACCTCACTTCGGCCTATGGCTGAAGATCTTCAATGTGAATCCCAAGGTGGTGAGTGGTGAACACGCCGAGTGTGGCGGCACCATGGTAAGCAAGATGCCCAAGGCCGTTTGGCCGAAAGGCGCTTTCAACGACTCCGTCAAGGAGTGGCAGTAGCAGTGGTTCTATATCACCGAACCACGCGGCAAGAAGTGGGCGACAACTCCAGAGTTTAGATCCGGAGCTCCACTGCGGCTCACGTCCTGGCCCGAGAAGGGCCCAAACTGGTGCTCGTCCGATGAGCTGTTACTGGTCTAGTTGCGCATCCAGGGTGTGGTCGATAGGGACGTCAAACTCGTCGACGTAGTCGAGGTGATGCTAGTTCGCCTGGTTCTCCCTTGTCAGCGTCGAGCTTGTACCCTATGGGAATTCGACCCGGCTGAGCACCAAACCCTTTGGGAGCTTTATGATTCTCCCACAAGGATATCTCGAAGGTGCTCTTATAGTCCGGCAAATCGTGGCCGGGCCCCACCGAGGACCGTGGGTATCGATCATCCCATTCTCCAAGCTTGGTAAGTCATAGCCACACTCTGTCTATTCATGCCTCAGCTGGCATGTTATGCGGGAGACACCTTAATCGTGTTTCATTGCGACCTCAGGGATGGATAAAGAAGGTGGAGCGAATACATTGTCCAGCCCCCCTGCCGGAGGAACCGGCCGGACCTCTTCTGACAAAGATGCTGGTCCCCGCACCTTACAAAGCGCCAAAGAAAGAGGCCTCCAAGAAGGTCAAGAAGACCCGGGGTGGCCTTCACCGTCACGAGGCTTCAGACGCCAAATCCGAAGACTCCAGGGATGTTCCTTCGTTCGAGGGCGAGGAGGAGGAAGCAGAGGAGGATGAGCCTCACTCTGACGGTGGGAGGAAGAGGACGGCCTCCACCGCTCTGGAGGCCGGATCACCCAAGAGGGGGAAAATTCCCTCCCAGGGGCATCCCCCACGGCTGCCGATAGCAGCCCGGAGTGGGATCCCAGGGCCCAGCCCCTGGAGAAGTCGTAAGTATCCGAACATGCATATGCGTCCGGGATTGTTTTTGGGTGTAGTAGTTTTGACTGTTGCCTATATATTGCACAGTCCGGCAAGGTCCTGCGCCGGCTAGTCCTCGTCGGAGGATTCACTGGACTCGGGAGCTTTGGCGAGCGAGATGCCTCCGCAGGCCCCTTCCCCCAAGTCTCGGCGTGACACTGAGGTGTCATCTCGACAAGACCCAGACCAGGGAGGACATATCCCTAGTGCCGAACACGCGGGGATGGATACGGCCCCCGGGACCTCTAGGGTTCCGGGATCGAGCGAGCAGCCACCCCTGATGGCGGGGGGGCTGCCTACGCCGCTGGCGTCCTCTGTTCAAGCAGAGCTGCCTGGTGGTCTATCGACAGCGTTGAAGAACGCGTCTATTGTCGATGAGCATCGGGCCCTTATGGGCGAGGTGGTTGAAAGGATTCAGTCCGCCAAGAGCGGCTGAACGCGTCCTGCCTTAGCCTTATAAAGGCTTTTGAGGTATGTTTCCTAGGAAACCCTTGAGGAATTGTCATAATATGAGTAGTAGCCCCTGATGCACTGTCCGGCGGAGGAGACAGGGCCGGGCAGGGGATCAACCCCCCTGCCTTCGCAGGAGCCTATGTAAATAACATATACCCTTTGGTGTGAAAACAGGCATCTACAGAGAGGACGTCCACTTTCAATGCGGAAGTTTCTGAACTGAAGCAGAGCCTTGCACGGGACGAGGAGGAACTCGGCCGTGTGAGGAAGCAACTGGAAGACAAGCAAGGTATGTTGAAAACATTTGTCTTGGAGTTGGCACAAACGAATGGTTGTGCAAAATATAAAAAATTAGTATTGTGTGCTCTAGGAGCGGGTGCCGAATACGAGGCACTAAAGAAAGCTTTGGCTGATGCCAACAAGAAGGCTGAGGCCGAACAGGCGCTTCGTGAAAAACACGAGGCCAGGGTTATAACAGTTGAGCGAGAGCTCTAGGAAGCTGTGAAGAAAAGCGAGGGCTTGGAGCAGAGTCTAGAAGGGAAAGAATCTGAGCTCGCCCAAGCTCTCGACGATGCAGAAGGTGCTCGGGAAGAAGCCCGAGGTGCTGCGCGGGACATTCAGGAGGCCCGGAAAGTGGCGGCTGGTAAGGCCTTCTGTATTCTTAGCTTTGTATATGTTAGAATGTGAAGAATCCAAGCGGCAAGCTGAATTCTTATTTTTCCAGGGGCTTTTGCAGATCTTCCTCACAGCATATTAGATGCCGCTCAATTCTACCACACCAAGGAGAAGAAGACTGCAGAGAGGGATTTCTGGTCGTAGTATCTGGCGCAGAACTATCCGGTGCCATTTATCGATCAGATGAAACAGCTGGACGAACTGCACCAGGCGCCCGAACTAGCCATGAAGGACTTAGTTGTCCAGCCATGGCCTGCGGAGCCGATTCCAAGTAGCTACTTCGCACTCGTCAAGCAGATTGTGGGCGCCTGTCCTCGGCTTGATGCTATCAAGCGATCAGTCTACATAGAAACTGATGACTGAGGGGCCGCCGGAGGGTAAGGAGCACCGCAAGCCCAAGCTTTTTTATGAAGGTGTGATGAAAGGGGCCCGCCTTGTGGTGGACGTGTGCTAAAGACATCATATTTCCCTGAGGGCATTTGTGCCGCTTGTTGTAATATGGGATAATGGCATGTTTATTATATATTGCCTGTTTTATTTGAACATATGTTCTTCCTGTGCGGCTGTTTTATTGTATGCAAATTCTGGGAGTTGGCCAGTCGTCGGCTTTTTCCCCCTCGTAAAAAAGGATACGGGGGTGTTCAGGATATATCTAAACGCTCTTTATCCCATAGTTGGGTCCTTTTAAGGAGGTGTATCTTTCCGCGGACCAGGCAATCGGACTATAAGGCTTTATTACTCTCACTTAGCCATAGGAATTCGAGTATGGTCGGCGCAGCCCCTAGTTTCGGAAGGCTGAACTAGGGGCTCTATTGGCGCCTAATCAGAAGACTGATCCGTCGCACTTAGCATTTATAATGGCGTTGTGCGGAATAAATCTTTAAGGATTTTATAACCTCTCGAACAGTGGACCGACTCTCGCTTCATCATGACAGTCAGTTTTCGGCTGTCTCTACTGAGGTGCTCATCCAGCTGAACCGGGACACAATCGCAGTAGTTCTCCCAGTGCTACCTTAGCCGATAGAACGGAATGTAAGGTACCAAAACATGGGAGCCGGGCAAACCCAACCAATGACCCAAGACATGATTCGGAGCAGATGCATATTGTGCTATAAGTTCGGGGTGTCGAACGACTGAAAAGGTGGTTCGACTTTATTGCCATACTGTGGAGCCCCTGGTGCAACCAGGCGAACGCGAAGCGTGGCTGTCATTTTCGGCAAAGAGGCATCGGCGATAAACGACAGCCGACAATTGCTATTTAAGTCTATGCATTGTAGTAGGATGATATGTCTATGCATATGAGTATGATGTATGGAAAGAGGTGTTATTTGGCGGAACCTGTTGTGGCCGGACTGGAGGGGGTTGTGAGTGGATCGAGAATGAATCCGAACTGCCTTCTACCTGCATGTTCCTTCCTTTGAGTGTCCGGGATAATTCCATGCCGCCAGTTCTGTTCTGCGTCAATCGTTAGTTTGCTAATGCGAAATGCTTGAAGGCAGCTAGGTGTCCTCTTGTTGTTGCTCCCAGGGTCCCTAATCGGTCCCTGGTGTGCCCAGCCGTTAGACCGTGAGGTAGTGCGGACTCCGCAATGGATGTCCAGATGGTTGGCCTGGGTAATTTACCACGTGGAATCTAGTCGACGTGGTTTTTCCCGTTAGCATACGGTAAACTATCGTATGGTGGGAAGGTGCCGAGGATTTATTCTTTGGCGTAGCATTTTTTGGGTGATCCGAAGACAACCGTTTAGAGTGGTGGGCCAATAAAACTTGGCCTTTGCGCCTTAAATCTTTTAGGAGATGTTTTCCGTGGCGTCATACCCTGGGCGGTTTATGTGGTCCTAGGTGGTCGGCCATACTGTTACACATTGGGGAGGGCGTCTTGATGAGGCATCTCCCCTTATTGCTTCCGGCGTGCGACCAGCCGCTTTGTTTTGAGGATCCTACATTCTCTATTGGTATGCTTTGCCGTCCTTCTGGGGGTACCGTGAATTTCACATGGCTGATCCAGCGTGTGGCCTCGGTCGAGTAGGCTTGTGCTGTTCTTTGTCCATTTAGCGGACTGAGCGTTGCCGAACTTGGCACCAGCTTCCTTGTCTTGATGTTTATGACTTTGTGTCGAGGCCTGAGGGTGCCTCTTCGTGTCTGCTTCTTGCCGCCTTGGACCGTCGTGATGCGTGGGCATCTGTGTGCGTGCCCGTGGTTTTCCTGCTCGAGTTGAGGTAGCCAATTGTGCCGTGTGTGCCCTTTATTGGGGTTGTCGAGTTTGTACTTTTCGGCGGCCAGTATCTTGGTCCACCTACCCTCTAGCACATCTTGGTCAGCTGTAAGCTGCTCTTGCTTGCTTTGCAGGCTCCTTACGGTAGCCATGAGCCGTTGGTTTAAGCGAACTTGTTCCACTGGGTCTTCTGGTACGCCGAATTCGTCATTGCCGAGGCTTGCCTCATCGTCGGAGGGGGTGTGTGATTGTCCCTCTCCAAGCATCCCATCGTCATTGGTCTGGCCTGCTTAAGTGTAGGCTGACTAGGGTTGTATTCCTCTTTGGCACTGTCCGGACGGTTCTCGTTTCCGGGACCGTTTTTGATGTGGCGGGGCTTGGAGTGGTGCCGATAACGCACATGTTTTGCTTTTCTCCCTGACGGGTTATCCTCCATTGCCTCACAGCCACTGGTTTCCGTTGGGGTGTCCACCATATATATATTGTATGAGGAGGTGGCCTCCACCGCCCTGTATGCAGTGTTCCCTGTAGTCCTCCTGCATCGTCGTCCATACCGTCGATGTCTTTGGAGTCAAAGTCAAGCACGTTGGTTAAATCGTCGATCCTGGCAATGAAGTCGGTGGTGGGTGGGCAACGAATTCCGTCGTTGTCTGCTTCCCACTCGAGCCGGACATAGTTCGGCCCGGAATCTCCTGACAAGGAGAGAGATTTCAATAAGTCTAGCATGTCACCGAAGGGCGAGTGCTAAAAGACGTCCGCCGCGGTGAACTCCATCACCGGAGCCCAACCAGGATCAGCAGGCTCGGGGGCACGCAGACTGGGACCTACATCCGGATATGGATCCGGGGGTCCGGAGTCACAGGCTCCCTCAGAGGTGAGACCTGTGTTCTGCTCCATCGCTAATGAGGGTACGGCCTGCGGGGCGGGGTCCAGCCCTTCGTCCTTAGGCGAAGCAACCTGCCCCGGATTTAGATCCGAGGCTTCTGCCGGGGTGATATCCCGAGCAACGTCTGACAACAGGTCTAAGCCGTGCTCATCGTGACTGTTCGGCGCTTCTGGCGCTGGCCCGAATCCGTCGAAGATCAAGTCTCCGCGGATATCCGCCGTGTAGTTCAGGTTTCCGAACCTGATTTGATGGCCGGGGGCATAGCTATCGATCTGCTCCTAGCGGCCAAGCGAATTGGCCCGTAGCGTGAAGCCGCCTAACACGAAGATCTGTCCGGGGAGGAAAGTCTCACCCTTGACAGTGTCGTTGATGACGATTGAAGGAGCCATCAAGCCTGACAGCGACGACACAGAGGAACTCTCGAATGAAAGCACCAATGTCGGTGTCAAAACCGATGGATCTCGGGTAGGGGGTCCCGATCTGTGCGTCAAGGCTGATGGTAACAGGAAGCAAGGGACACAGATGTTTACCCAGGTTCAGGCCCTCTCGATGGAGGTAAAACCCTACTTCCTGCTTGATTAATATTGATGATATGGGTAGTACAAGAGTATATCTACCACGTGATCGTAGAGTCTAAACCCTAAGAGCTAGCCTATGATGGTATGATTGTAATTGTGATCGGCCTTCTAAGGACCAACCTCTCTAGTTTATATAGATACCGGAGAGGTCTAGGGTTTACATGGAGTCGGTTACAAGGAAGGAAATATAATATCCGGATCGCCAAGCTTGCCCTCCACGCCAAGGAATGTCCCATCCGGACACGGGCCGAAGTCTTGAGTCTTGTATCTTCACGTTTCAATAGTCCGGACGTTGTACACAGTCCGGCTGTCCGGATACCCCCTAATCCAGGACTCCCTCAAGAGCCATGTCCCGTTTTACTATATTACTAGAAATGCATTCAAATACAACAACAAAAAAACAAAAAAATCGGGACAACAAACATAACGTTTACAGTACCAAATCAATTTGCTCATCCTTCAACAATAAAAAACAATTCGTGTTGTCTTGCATATGGACTAAATTTGAGTACATTTTCCCTGTTTGAATGGGATTGCACTCGGGTTAGTTATACAACGATCTAAATATTTTCTTCACAACACATGACATGAATATAGGAGTAGTATATTCCTATATAAATACGAACTACATGTACATACGATCTCAAATTCAAATATATGTATCCATTTTATGTTGAATTCAAATCATAGTACATGTATGCTCTATCTAGATTCTCGGAATCTAAACCATGTACGATAGTACGTATAATGTGTTTAACACGCACAACACACACACACATACAAACACCATTTAGACTAGTAAGGTACACGTGCATTGCACGCATGAGATTTGGCAACCAAATTATGAATAAATACCACATTATAGCATGTAAGCTTTGAGTCATATATGCATGATGTAGATGTTCATTTAATTCTTATAGTTCATCTCATTCAAAATCATTTAATTTTTTATAAAAACTAATCTATTTAAGATTCATGGAATTGTGTGTTGTAAAGCATAAAGTAAAATCAAATAATGGCAATTCATGTAGAAATTTTTGGGCAATTATGATATGGAAGATTCTAAAACAAAGGAGAAGTGCTTGTGTTTTGAGGTTTGTGCATTATGCTTAAGTTCAACCATGGAGTCTTTTAGATTGTACATGTGGCAAAATCTGGTGGAATGTAGATGATATCCAACGGCCAGTAGTGCTTGGATTTGCCATCTCTGCACCATCGGATTGGCTTCATCCAATAACCATCTTTCAAAGTTATTCGCACACTATATATAAAAAATAGGGGTATAGATATAGATATGTGATGCGAAAGCGACCCATCATCTCCAATTAGAATAGTGTGTCCATGCATGGATGCAGTGTGGCCAAACGATGTCTGCCATCGGTATCTCAAATTCAAATCAGTCTGACCTTGTTCAGTTGTATACAGTATAGCATGCTCGTTTCCAAACCACATCGCGCATATCTCAGTTATATTCATGCATGCATGGGTTTCAAACATCATGATCTCTTATTAAAACATTTGAATTCAACTTTACATTGATTATGACCTCGTCTAGTCTTTTACACCCACATAGTCGTCTTCTCTCTATAATTGTACCACTAACTTTCTCTCCTGCATGCATGCACACGCACTACCACTCGGCATTATCCATCGCACACATGCAATCTTTTTCTTCAGGTCGGTCTCCCATGCATGCACACACACACACACACCTCCCCCTCTTCATCATTTCGGGCATTCTTTATCTCTCATGTGCATGCACAACAATCGATGTTCCTCTATGTTTGTTTATATATATAACTAAGTCTTTCCCAGTTTTCCACACAAACCGATCGATCTATATATCTAGTGAGGTATCACCCTCTTTCCCACGCACACATTGATCAATCTATACCTCTCTATATAGGATTACATAGCTAATACACCCACATTAATTATATATCCTACGTCCCCCTCTCAACATCCATGCCTTTTGCTTCATCTATTAGACGCACGCACAGTGGCGAAGACAGGGGGCAGCAAGGGCCCTGCCCCCCCCCCTAACATCACTATATATTGAGGCTAATATGAATGTGATCAGTAGATCAATTTCTGGTAAAATGGTTTAAGTTGATGAATTGGCCCTCCTTGTAAAGGATTAGCAATGCTTGGCCGCCTAGCTCATTTATTTTTCATGGCTCCGCCACTGCTTGTAACCGCGCATGTTCTCGCCCCCTCTCTTTAAATGTCGATCTCGCACTTGTGCACTCCTTCATAGACTTCCTCCACTTGGCCCCTCGCACCATCTTCCAGCCCCCCACCAGATTCTCTGACATGTACAATCTAGAAGACTCCATGGTTGAACTTAACCATAATGCATAAACCTCAAAACATAAGTGCTTCTCCTTTTTTCTAGAATCTTCTGTATCATAACTGCCCAAATTTTTTTCTAGTTGAATTGCCATTATTTGTTTTTACTTTATGCTTTACAACGCACAATTCCATGAATCATAAAATAGATTAACTTTTTAATAAAAACTAATTGATTTTGAATGAGATGAACTATAAGAATTAAACGAACGTCTACATCATGCATATATGACTCAAAGCTTACATGCTATAGTGTGGTATTTATTCATAATTTGGTTGCCAAATCTGATGCGTGCAATGCACCTCTACCTTACTAGTACTTCCAGTATGTGCCAAACACGTAAATTAAAATTCCAATGGCACGCTACACAGTGTCTCTCCCTTTTTCAGTTCATGAAGCCACGTGGCACATGTGGAGGCGTTGTCGCGACCTCCTTGTGTGGATTGATCACAGTGACGTGTTGCTGGTTCCAGAATAATGTAGTCGTCCTCTCTCATGCACACTGGCAGTACATGCATGAAGCAAAGATGTGCATGCACGCACTCATTCCCTTGCATGCACACACGGGTACACGGTGGGACGCATTTTTGTATGAAGATCCACCCCATGTGATAATTTGATGCGTGTAAAGTCCTTCACTTCATTCATGGTCAATTAATACAGTGCATGCAAATTGAGTGGATGTGAGGGAGGAAGTAGTTGGGAACGACATTACTACTCCACTGCATGCATGCAAGTAGTAAAATCTTGGGTTGCTACTTCCATTGGCCTCCTTCATATTTTGTGCCAATTTTTGACCGTATTTTTAAGTAACATAATATTTATGCATGTCATAAAAAGTGGCACAAAAAAGGGGCCAATAAACTAGGACGCAGGCAGCATGATCAATTTTTGCATGGGCTACTTTTGGTGGCCTTTGTATTGAAATATGGATGGAGTGGAGTAGTACTATCTTTATCTTAGCCTCGTAGGGTTCTCCCAGCGCCTACGCTCGCTCCTCGTCTCGCCCACCGGATCCCACCCTGGAGGATCCCTTAGATCCCAGGATTCCGTGGGCTGCTCTCTTGCTACGGCCCGCAGCACTGCCGCCTTTGAGCGAAACCCACATGTGTTTCAGAGGGGATCCATTACTCTGGAATCACATATCGGTGGTGCCGGAGGACATGCCAAGGCTGTGTTTCAGGTGGTGAGCAACAAGGGCAAATCGGGTCAAGGAAGCGTCACATTGATTGGAGACAAGTTCGAAGGAGCTGCGTCGGACGAAGCACAAGGCAGAGGCGCAAGTCGATCTTAGGGGAGAGATGCTGAGGGATGTCAGCATCTGGTAGCATCGCGTTGATTTCGAGTTGGGGCTAATGGCAAAGATCATATTCACGGAGTTGACTGCAGAGGAAAGAACGCGCATGCCTGCGGAATGGCATGAGCAGCTGGTGCAACTGTTCAAATGGGCAGTAGGAGAAGCCAAATCTCGGGACCAGCGGCGGCGGCACTGCTGGGCATGCATCGTAGGCGAGGTGAGCTGCCCTCCTTCCCTGCCAGCGATGTAGTGACCTACTCGGTTTCTGCTACAGTGAACTTACAATGCCATGTTGGTTTGCAACCTTGACAATCATTCCATCTATATGTATTGTATTCCTGTGAAAATACTTGGTCGTTTGGAAAAAGGTGGTAATTGATTTATCAGTAGTTTTTGAATGCTTGGTCGTGACAATCACCCAAAGTCACAACCAGAAGTCTCCATCGCGTAATACTTAGGGTCGGTCGCACCAACAGACGGCCGGTCGCACCCGCGTCTCATCGAAGGGACACACATCGGCTTGGTCTGACATGTACGACCAGTTAAATCACTAACTTGTGCAACCGCATTTGAGTAGTAGTACTTGAAATTTATGTTCCACTAAACTCATCGGGGGCCATTTCGGGCCTCGAAACCAAAACCATCAATTAATATTAGCTTGTTCCCATCACATTCCAAAGTAGTACTCCTACTACCATGCTATAATTAAGTGCAAACCTGCTCACACCTAGTGGAGTACGTATCAAACCTGAACGTGTTCCCACTATGCAGGTTTTTGTACTAGTGCTAGTACTAGGTTATAAAATGGGGAACTACCTAGCCGAAAATTACTCTACCTTCCTCCTCATAAGTCTTTCTTGTTCGTTTGTCCATGCCATGGCAGGTGTGCAGAGCTCTAGGTCGAGTACTACTCGTAACAAGGCAGCGGCGACCAAGGCCGTGGAATAAAAAGAGAGGGCTTGCCGCCTCGCAGAGACCTCGAAAGATCTCTCATGGGCAGGTGAGGGCTCCCAGGAGCGCCCTAGCCACGGAGGCGAACATGCCGAGCTGGCGGTGCTGGAGTTGTTATCCCTCGACGACATGTCCGATCAGCTCAATAAGCAGGAGGAGTTCATCGACAGCTTGGTGGAGCTTCTAAAGGTGAGCCTCGACGACATGCCCGCTGAGCTCAATGAGCAGGGGAAGTTGACTGCCGACGTGGTGATGTTGCTAAAGAAGAGCATTGCCTCGGATAAGAAGGTGACCGGTGAAATCCTGCAACTTCAGGAGGACAAGGCGAAGCTCCGCCACGAGCTCGGCCTGCTGAAGGAGGAGAACGCCGGCTGGAAGAAGTTGCATGAGAAGAGTAGTTCCTCGATGAAGATGCTGCAGGCCCTCATCATGGAACAGAAGGAGGAGTTGGCGAGGCTCCACATCGAGCACCCAGCTGTTGTCAAGGTACGTAATGTAGCCGTGGAATAGATGATGAAGGCTCGCGTCGAGAAATCCCGCGTCATGGACAAAATGAAGAAGATGGCAGAGGAGATGCACGAGGACATGGAGGTCGTGGAGGCGATGAGGAATCAGTAACGACTCCGCAGCCAGCAACCCTTCATGTAGTAGAGAGCAGCGCCCCAGACTTGTGTGTGCGTCTTCCTTGTTTTTATGGGGGGATAATCTTCCTTCTTCTTTTGCTCCTGTGTTTCTTCTTTTGCTTCAGGTGTTCCACCGCACGTGTCACGTTCTCTGTGAGGCATGAATAGAACAATGCTAATGATGAGCGGCGCCATGGGATCGATGACTAGCAAATTAGATCATTTTTATTGCCATATCTCACTGGGCTGCCGTGTTTCGTGCTCCTCCGTCGTACTAGCACTCCAGTGGAAAACTTGAGTTTACCGCACGGTTCTTTGCTCCTCCTCAGGTCGTCGGCAACATTTATACGAGCAGTCAAATCACAAGGCCCCGCCTTCCAGTAGTAATGAGCCATCAAATCAAAAAGGCCCTCGCCTCTCGTGAAACCGACCAAGCAAGACTGCCCCGCCCTCTAGCCTTTTAAATGTATACTTTTGTATAGTAGTAGTATCGATGGATTGCTCCATGGAGCAAAACTAACAATATGAAATCAAAGAAAAAATCTGGTACATAGAGAGCGCTCATCGCCAAATTATGCATATAGTACTATTAAAAAAGCTAGTACGTGCTTAGATGGGGTGCTAAATTCTATTAAAGAAATTAGCGTACCTATTTAATTCTTGGATTTTTATTATTTATGCCACTAGTTGTGTCTCACTACTCAGTTTTGCCATTAGAAGTTACAACTACTCAAAAATTCCATCAATCCGTGAGATGCTTGCTCAAAAATGCAATTAGATATCTTAAAAATGCCATCGTTCCGTTAGATGTTTTCTCAAAATGCCATTAGACATTGTTATTTTCACGTCAAACCCGTCGATCATGTTATATGACAAAAATAAGCCTAGACCCACATGTCGATTCTCTCTATCTCACAATGGTAAGTATGGCCCCGCTTGTCAGGAGTAACCAAGCGAATAATTTTATAGGAAAATAAGAACATTGTTGGGATCAAGTAGGCCCCACAGTTTATTGTACTGTAGTGAGATAGAGGGAGAGCTGGCATGTTTGTCCATAGGTATTTATGTCATTATATAATGGCGAAAGAGATTTGAGTCACAATAATGGTGTCCAGCACAACACACCCCTCAAATAAAACTAAGCACCTTGAAATTCTTTGACAACTAAACTGCTGGCTATATGATGATAGCCATATATATTGTACGTATATAATGTGATTAAAAGAGTGGTAGTACTACCAACTACAAGATGAACTATAAGAAATACTAGTATGTACGTACTAAAGAGTTAAAGTAACGAGAAGGAACATAACATAGTTCTGCTGGGGGCTCAGCACAACACACCCCTCAAATAAAACTAAGCACCCTGAAATTAAACTAAGCAACTAATCTGGTAGACACTGCATTACAGCCACCATGAGCAACAACACTGCCACCTTACTCGGACTCCTCGTCCACGTGCTCGACTTCATCCTTGTCCCTCTTCCTCTTGGCCGATACTTCTTTGCTTGAACCACACACTTGGCTCTCGCTCTTCATCCAACCCTTGTAGATATTGAAACAAAGGTAGGCATCCATTGCAGCGAAATTGATGTGGTCTCTATCTAGTACATTCCACTGCCATGCACGATGAAACTTGGGCGGTGGTTTCGTCAGTTTACCGTATGAAGGATCAGCCATGGTTGTTGCCAGGGTCAGCATTGAAGGCTGACGGGAGGACACTAGCACATTCCTATGGAGGTCGAAGGGCTGGCCTACAATGAGGCCTATCCGACCCAGGACTTATTTGTCGTTCGTAAAGTCTACAACAATGACTTTGACTTTACCGCCCCCGAGGAAGTTCTTAAAATCCTCGCACTCAACATCGGCATGGCATATGTGGTTGACCAAGCACAAGTTATGAACCGCAAACCTGGATCACAGCGGGCTTCTTCTTCTCTTCCTCCTTTAGATTCTTCTGTTTTCCCAGGACTATGGTGTACTCAACATCTAGCCCATCAACCCACTCATCACCCTTTGACTTTTTGAACATGCGTCTGAAGCGAGCAAGGCACCCTTTCAATGTCGCGGAAGAACGGGTGTAGATGACGTCGAACTCATCGCCGGTGATGGTTCTAACCTTGTACTAACCACCCATCATGGAGATTTGGGACGCCATGGATTTGGGAGGAGGGTTATGATTAGTGGAACTGCTATAATGTGAAAGGACGGGACGGCTAGGAGCAAACTGCCGTAATGTTAAAGGACGGCCGGGGACGAGTAGGAGCGAACTGCTAGCGGTTTTCCGATTGTAAAAATGCTGAGTGGGGCATGCGAACCGCAGGGTAGTGGATTGCCCGGTGGATAAATGGATTCACGCACAGTACTATGGGGGCCCAATTAGATGTCATGTCTACTAGAAGCCCAATTAAATGGCTTCATGCATCTGCATGTTCGCACGTCAAGCGTCTGGAAAATTACAGGTGATACGAAGCTTTCCATGCTCCCATGATACGGGCTTCCTAGAGCCCTTGGATCTGAGATCGAACGGTTGCATGGCGTGATTCTAAACCTATGGGTGAATATCCTATCCTGGAGGGTTATTCTGCAAATTTTCAGCAACTTAGCATGCGACCGTTCGATCTCGCATCCAAAGGCTGTCAGCAGCCGGTATCATGGCCGCGCCTACCACGACCGTCGTCTCGCTCGCGCGGTCGTGCCCTTGGAGATTTCAGACGGCTATAAATGAGCATTTTTGCCTACTTCGCAAGCATGAAACTACTTCCTCCATCCAGGTGCTTTAGGCTATTTGATGTTGGCATGTCATATATAGTCATCACTTAGTCACTCATAAACAAGGTTAGCCATAAGGTTGGCTATAAGAGTATTTTCTTTTACTTCTCTCCATCTCTTTCTTCATAGTATTTATTGCATTCCCAAAGCTCCACCTTGTACAGGTGCTAAGCCTGCCATGTAGGCAAAAAAATTGATGTGGCAAGGTAATTAAAAGAGGAGAGATGAGTGTGGTGACCCAGGAAGAAACAATGCCAAGTGCGGGAACCTAGGGAAAACACTTAAATGAAAGAAGCCCACCAATGCATGGATAACTTTAGTTGCTAAATCATTAAATGAAGGATGTTTAGCTACAACAAGTTAAGCACCTTTACATTGGGGACTTTGGTTGCTTAGCTGTTTAATGTGCTTAGCACCTCATCTTATCACTAGTACCTAGCACCTGTATACCATGGAGGTGGTCCGGCATCGAGAGACTCACACCAGTCGTAGCACCGCAGTAATAATGATAATGGCAAGACAAATCACAGGGCCCCACCTATCTAGCAGTAACAAGCCATCAAATCACAGCCCTACATTTGCAGCAGCCTACTCCCTCCTCTTCTCGCCTCTCTGTGGAACCGACTAGGCGGAACTACCCCGCCTACCACACGGGAAAAGCCCCGCCCTCGAATTTTAAATATAATTTTGTATCCATGGATTGCTCCATGGAGCAAAGCCTCGAGAAAACAGCGGTACACATGTATACAACATTCCCTTCACATTCGCATCGCACCCTAGACGGTCGATCGGTCTGGCACACCGCTCTCCGAATGGAATGCGTGGCATATTGCATCTGCACACACATGTGGGACCGCAATTGAGAACCGACCATAGGCACACTCCCCGGCCCTGCAAATTGGCTGGGTTAATAGAAGAGAGAGATGAGCGATAGTACTGGAGCAGTGTTGTACAGACATCGGTGCCTGGACGATCCCTGCATGACACGGGAGATCAGTTCGTCCATGCATGTGACTAGACTCCAGCAGACGGCTAGATTGGCTATCATCTACATACCATGCAGGTTGTGTTGTACGGGGCTATAGTTTTGATGAGAAATCTAAAAAAAGTTATCTTGTCATCTCGCAATATTAGGTGTCATATGCTTCAGATCATTGCGAGGGTTAAACAACGACAACTAAGTTCCTCCAAGGAGCTGGTCATTGGGGGCACATGCACGAAGACTACTCGGCTACCATCTAGGTCAAGCCCGCTATGTTAATTAGGACATCTATCGATTGACCTGTCGGTGTCAAAACAAGCGGATCTCGGGTAGGGGGTCCCGAACTATGCGTCTAAGTCTAATGGTAACAGGAGGCGGGGGACACAATGTTAACCCAGGTTTGGCCCTCTCGATTGAGGTAATACCCTACTTCCTGCTTGATTGATCTTGATGATATGAGTATTACAAGAGTTGATCTACCACGAGATCATAGAGGCTAAACCCTAGAAGCTAGCCTATGATTATGATTGTTGTTGTCCTACGGACTAAACCCTCCGGTTTATATAGACACCGGAGGGAGCTAGGGTTACACAGAGTCGGTTACAGAGATGGAGATCTACATATCCGAATTGCCAAGCTTGCCTTCCACGCAAAGGAGAGTCCCACCTGGACATGGGACGAAGTCTTCAATCTTGTATCTTCATAGTCCAATAGTCTGGCCAAAGTATATAGTCCGGCTGTCCGAGGACCCCCTAATCCAGGACTCCCTCAGTAGCCCCTGAACCAGAATTCAATTATGATGAGTCCGGCGCGCAGATTGTCTTCGGCATTGTAAGGCAGGTTCCTTCTCCGAATACTCCATAGAAGATTTTGAACACAAGGATCATGTCCGTCTCTACAAAACAAATTCCACATACCACCATAGAGGGAACAACTTTCCACAAATCTAATCTGTTGACAACTTTTCATAGCGTGACATCACGCCACGGCCCGGTTATTATTCAAACTGTTTTTCTCAACCAGCTGCTACACGTATTGCGAGGTGGTTTTATTGGCACGTCTTGTCGAAGCAGAGATCGTGTTCCCCTTATCACGGGATTCCCATCAATATGGGTGTGGGTAACCCAATCGCGCTTGTTAAAGCGGCCAAGGCCTGTCCCTTTCTCCCCATGCTCGATCCTTCTATTCCTCCACCTCGAGTTCCAACGCCCAAGGCTCAAGCTAAGAGCTTCGGACCTTCAACCATGTCCGGATCCAACCTTGAAGGCCAGTGGATGGCCTCCTCTGTCGCAGAGGAGGACATCAAGAAGCTTAGGGAGGCCAGGTATCTCACCGCTAAAATCCCGCACAGGCTGCCTGCTCAAGGGCAGGTCATCCCCACTCCCGAACCCAACGAGAGTGTCGTATTTGTTTCCCACTTCCTCCGAGGGCTAGGTTTTAGTCTTGATACCTTTGTGAGAGGGCTCATGTTCTATTACGGGCTAGATTTCCATGATCTAGCTCCAGATTCCATCCTTCACATCTCGTCATTTATCGTCGTGTGTGAGGCATTCCTCCGCATCACCCCACACTTCGGCTTATGGCCCAAGACCTTTAATATGAAGCCGAAGATAATTGATGGGCGACATGCAGAGTGTGGAGGTTCTATAATAAGAAAAGGAGCTGACGCCCTATGGCCAAAGGGTTCCTTCCCGGAGGTGTCTGACTTATGGCAACGGAAGTGGTTCTACATCACAGCTCCCCAAGGTACAAAGCGGGCGGCCGCTCCTGCCTTCCGCTCGGGCCCTCCGCCTCAACTGGCATCATGGGTCAACAAGGGACTAGACTGGGGGCCAGTAAATGACGTGTGTCGGTGTCAAAACCGGCGGATCTCGGGTAGGGGGTCCCGATCTATGCATCTCAGGCTGATGGTAACAGGAAGCAAGGGACACAATGTTTACCCAGGTTCGGGCCCTCTCGATGGAGGTAAAACCCTACTTCCTGCTTGATTAATATTGACGATATGAGTAGTACAAGAGTAGATCTACCACGAGATCAGAGAGGCTAAACCCTAGAAGCTAGCCTATGATGATTATGATTGTAGTTGTGATCGGCCTTCTAAGGACCATCCTCTCCAGTTTATATAGACACCGGAGAGAGCTAGTGTTTACATGGAGTCGGTTACAAGGAAGGAAATATAATATCTGGATCGCCAAGCTTGTCTTCCACGCAATGGAGAGTCCCATCCGGACACGGGACAGAGTCTTGAGTCTTGTATCTTCACGCTCCAATAGTCCGGACGATGTATATAGTCCGGCTGTCCGGATACCCCCTAATCCAGGACTCCCTCAGTAGCCCCTGAACCAGGCTTCAATGACGATGAGTCCGGCGCGCAGTCTTGTCTTCGGCATTGCAAGGCGGGTTCCTTCTCCGAATACTCCAAAGTAATTACCGGACACTTAAACCGTGTCCGGATCTGTAAAATGATCTTCACATACCACCGTAGAGAGAATGATATTTCACAAATGCAATCTGCTGACAACTTTGTTAGACAACGTGACATGTCATTACGGTCGGGTCATTACTCGAACTGTTTTCCCACAACCAGCCACAGTGCATATTGCGAGGCGGTTTCCCTGACACGTCTTGTCAAAGCAGAGATCGTGTCCCCTTATCACGGGAATCTCATCAATACGGGTATGGGTAATCCCACCACGCCATCAATCGTGGCGCTTGGGAAGTAAGCGATTCTCAACAGGCAAGTGGGGAGGCGCACCTCTTTCGTCGCCTCTTATAAAGGGATAAGAGTTCCCCATTTTTACCCACGCCTTCTTCCTCCTTTGCTCACCCTTGCCCCCTCGAGCTCCAGCGCCCTAGCCCAAGTCTTCTCCGCATAGCTAAACATGTCCGGAGTAGGAGGCAAGTGGGTGGCCTCCACCGTGAAAGAGAAGCATATCGCGAATCTTCGGGCGGCCGGATACTTGGCCGCAGATATCACGCACCGGCTACCGGACAAAGGGCAGGCCATTCTGACCCCGGAACCTCACGAAAGGGTCGTGTTTGTCGCCCACTTCATCCGTCGACTGGGATTTCCACTTCATCCCTTCGTCTGTGGGCTCATGTTCTACTACGGGCTAGATTTCCATGATCTAGCCCCAAATTTCGTCCTCAACATCTCGGTGTTCATCGTCGTATGTGAGGCCTTCCTCCGCATCAAGTCTCACTTTGGCCTGTGGCTGCAAATCTTCTGTGTGAAACCGAAGATCGTGAGCGGCCAGCAAGCGGAGTGCAGAGGGGCCATGGTGGGCAAGGTGCCTAATGTCACCTGGCTTGACGGCTCCCTTGCGGAGACCGTGAAAGGGTGGCAGTCGGGGTGGTTCTACATCACCGAGCCGCACGGTGCCAATTGGGCAGCGGCCCCCGAGTTCTGATCCGGAACCCCCATGCGGCTCACCTCCTGGGAAAAGAAGGGCCTGGCCTGGGGCGAACCTACAGAGCTGATCGGACTCCAAAACTGCATCAAGAGCATGAAGGACAAGAACATCAAGCTTGTCAACGTGATCCAGGTCATGATCGTTCACCGGATTCTTCCGTGCCAAAGGTGGGCATTTAATTTGTGGGAGTTCGTCTCGGCCGAACACCAGATGCTTCGGAGGCTCTACGGCATGATGCATAAAGATGCATGGAAGGCGTTGTTCAAGGCCTCCGAAGTACCTCCTCCCACATCCGAGGACCGTGGACTTCACACCGCGCGGCCTCCTCGTCCGGTGAGTTTTCTGACTACCACCGGATTCAGCTCTTCCCAATATATTCATGAGGGAGTTTTAAGTAATTGCGTATATTTGATCAGGATTATGTGGAGACACCGGAGCGAATTGACTATCCGGCTCCGCTGCCAGAAGGCCCAGCTAATGCTCTCCTGACGGAGATGCTAGTCCCGGCGCCCTACAAGGCACCGGAGAAGAAGGCCGAAAAGAAGGCCCCGGGGACCAGGAAGGGTCTCCGGCGTAAGGTTGTACCGGAAGCCTCGTCCGAAGACGATGAGGCAAACTCCTCCCCCGAAGGGGAGGAAGAAGAAGAAGGGGCCGCCCCATCCAGAGAGGATAGGGGCCTGTGAAGGCAGACCAGGGGGCCGGGAAAGGCCCTCGGTGCAAGGCCCTCATACCCATGTTGTCCGACAACGAAGGCAGATTCCTCCCGCGGAGGCGGTGGGAAGCAAGAAGAAACTCTACCTCCCCGCACCGGGGAGGAGAAAAAGAGGAAAGCTGCCCCGGAGGAGGAAGCTGGGACGTCCAAGAAGGGAAAGGTGTCCCTTCCGGACTACTCTGCCACGGCCGCCCATAGCGATAAGGGGTGGCTGCCCAGGGGGATGCCCCTAGCGTGATCGTAAGTATCCGCACTCTATCGTGATTTTACTTCATAGTATTTTTATAATGCCGAACATATATGCAGTCCGGCCAGGGTTCATCCCGAGGTATCGTCTTCGAATGGGTCCCTGAGCGATTCAGCGATGAACTCGCTCCCGACGGCCACTACTCCTCAGCCCGCGGATGACACGGAGGTGTTGTCCCGAAGGCTCCCAAAGCGGGGGGAGGTGACTCTGGAGAAGCCCCAAGGCGGAATTCCAGATGTCGGACACGCGGGGTTCAAGATCCCCGCGGATCGTGTCGATGAAAGCCGCGGTAGTCCGGGCACTCCACCGAACACTATTCTGGAACTCCAATGGTTCCGGACTCAGGCAGGCAGCCCCTCGTTAGGGAGGGCGAGCCATCCGTGCCGAGGACTTCCGTCACACCAGAGGCGTCGGATAGTCTCGTGGAAGCGCTTCGCGGCGCTTCCATGGATGAAGAGCACCGTACTCTTATGAGTGCGGTGATTCAGAAGGTTTTGTCCGCCAAGAGCGGACTAACCGAAGCTTGCACCAGCCTCCTGACAGGCTTTAAGGTAAGTAATAAAAATGTGTGAAATTACCACCCGATAGGTAGTAGCCCCTAATACTCTATTTGGTGTTCGGAAGGAAAAGCCAAATGGAGGGTCAATTATAATCCGCAGAAGTCTAATAATAAGTGTGCATGTGAATAACTAGGATGTGCTGCTTGCCGCTGCTGTCCGCACAGCCGAGGTCACCGGACTAAAGCAGGACCTGGAGCAGGCGCAGGGGGAGCTCGAACTCACGAAGAGGCAGCTCGAAGAGAACAAAGGTGAGTGATTCCCCGCTCTCATGTAATGAAGTATAGGTAAAATTGGTTATTCTAACGACGAAGCGTCGTGACTGTGTAACAGGGGCCACCACCGAAGTGGCGTCTCTGAAGAAAGCGCTGTCCGAGGCCGAAGACAAGGCGGCCTTGGAATGCAAGGAGCGCAAAAAGCAAGATGCTCGAGTGGGCGAGGTACAACAAGAGCTCGAGGAGCTCGGCAAAAAGTTTGACTCCGTGGAGCATGATCTTAAGATGAAAGAGGTCGAGCTTGCGAAGGCCCTTGCGAGTATGAAAGATGCCAAGGCCGAAGCCGACAAGGCACAGTAGGAAATCCAGGCGGCCAAGAATATAGCGGTGGGTAAGACATTCTTTATGCAAAGCAAACACGTGGAGGAGGCGTTTCTTTTACTTACCCGAATTCGGAGCTCTCCAGGGGCATTCGCAGATCTGCCATGCAGCGTATCAGATGCCGCGAAGTTCTACCGTGCCAAGGAGGGGATCTCAACAGAGAAGCTGTTCTGGTCCCAGTATGCTGGGGCCGAACACCCAATGCCTCTGAGTGACCAACTGAAGCAGTTGGTCGAACTCCACAGGGCGGCCGAAGTGGCTATGAAAGATTTCATAGTCCGGATGTGGCCTGGTGAGCCCCTGCCCACTAGCTACTTCGGCCTGATCAAGCCGATGGTGAATGCCTGTCCGCGGCTTGAAGTTATCAAGCGATCCGTTTGCATTGAGGGTGCCCGTCGGGCCTTTGCCTGCGCGAAGGTGCATTGGGGCAAGCTGGATGCGGAGAAGCTGGTGAAGGACGGGCCGCCGGAGGGCAAGGCGCATCGCTATCCCGAGAAATATTACGATGGCATTATGAAGGGCGCTCGTCTCGTGGCCGATGAATGTACCAAGGACAAGATCTTTTAATAAATGTACCTTTGTCGCTGTTGTAATATAAAGACGAAGTTAATTGTGCTCTGTAGCACTGTTTGATTTAAAATATTACCTTCTGTGTGGCTGTTTATAGAATTCTGAAAGTAGGCCAGTCGTCGGCTTCCGCCCCCGCGTAACTAGTACCGGGGTGTTCCTGGAAAAACCTGGATACTCTTTATCCAAATTTTTGGTCCCTTAAGGAGGTATCTGGCGCAGCGAACAAGGCAATCAGACTATGTGGCTTTATAACTTTCACTTAGCCATAGAAGTCTATAATTTTAAATTTCGGCGAAGCCCCTGGAATTCGGAGGGCCGAATTGGGGCGCTATATACGCCTAAATCGGACGAGGCTGATTCATTGCCTAAAGCGGAAAAAATCTTTAAGGATTTTAAGACCTCTCGAACAGCGACCAGCTCTCGCCGCATCATGCCGGTCAGTTTTCGGCTTTCTCTACTGAGGTGCTCGTCCGGAAGAACTGGGACACAATCGCAGTAGTTCTCCCTGCGCTACCTTAGCCGATATAACGGAACGTAAGGTACCAAAACAAGGGAGCCGGGCAAACCCAACTATTGACCCAAGACGTGATTCAGAGCTGATGCATATAGTGCTATAAGTTCGGGGTGCCGCACTGTTGAAAGTGTTCGGACTTGTTTTGCCGTATTATGAGGCGCTATACGAAGCCCCTGGCAAACTAATCGTACCAAGGTGTACGGATGCAATATTAAATAAATATTTGCAAGAAAAATGCGCAAATAGGAATAATAAGCTGACGCTATATATTATCTCCCATTGATGAATAATATGTTTAAGCTGCTTACAATGGTTGCATTTAAGCAGAAGTAAATAGGACTATTTAACATGCCCTATCCAAAGACAGGCTGCATGTAGGTATGTAAAACAAGTATAACGATCGTGAACAGATTGCACCTGGGTATTTCGTTTTGTGCGCGTAGCCTGTTTCCTCCTTGGTTTTCTCTCCTATGTAAGTCCGACAATCCGGCTCTTCTGAAGAGGCTGCTTCTAGAGCAATGTCCTAAAAAATAAAAAGGGAGGTTTATGAAGGTATGTGGTGGTTATACCACACTGTTGACTGAGTTACTGCTGCGCCTCCGCCTACGCCAATGGTATTTTCAGTGCGTAATTGTGTACGCGTGGCACGAATGCTGCTTTGATGGGGCTTGAGCGGAGGCCGGACTGCTAGTCACGCTCTTGGCGTGCCTGATGATCCTGTTGCGGGGTGCTCCGGACTCGCTTGACGGTGCTTGAAGTTGTTGTCGCCGGATTGGTTTGTCGGAGGAGGCCGCATTGTACTTCCGCCGTGAGGGCTGCAGTATGCTCTTCTGTTCGGAGAGAGCGGTCCATGTTTCCGTTGACTTTTATGACCCCACGTGGTCCTGGCATCTTGATCTTGAGGTATGCATAGTGTGGTACTGCATTGAATCTAGCGAATGCGGTTCATCCGAGTAGTGCGTGGTAACCACTGCGGAAAGGGACGATATCCAAGATTAACTCTTCGCTTCGGAAGTTATCCGGAGATCCGAAGACCACTTCCAATGTTATAGAGCCCGTACAACGGGCCTCTACTCCAGGAATTATACCTTTAAAGGTGGTTTTGGTGGGCTTGATCCTTGAAGGGTCAATGCCCATTTTGCGCACTATGTCATGATAAAGCAGGTTCAGGCTGCTCCCGCCGTCAATAAGGACTCGCGTGAGGTGGAACCCATCGATGATTGGGTCTAGGACCAATGCGGCTGAGCCGCCGTGACGGATGCTGGTAGGGTGGTCCCTACGATCGAAGGTGATCGGACAAGCTGACCATGGGTTGAATTTGGGGGCGACTGGCTCCATCGCATAGACGTCCCGTAGTGCTCGCTGATGTTCCCGCTTGGGAATGTGGGTGGCGTAGATCATGTTGACCATTTTCACCTCGGGAGGAAATTTCTTCTGTCCCCCCGTGTTCGGACAGTGGGGCTCTTCGTCGTCATCACTGTGCAGCCCCTTGTCCTTGTGTTCGGCGTTTATTTTGCCAGCTTGTTTGAACACCCAGCAGTCTCTATTAGTGTGGTTGGCTGGCTTGTTCGGGGTGCCATGAATTTGGCACTAGCGTTCCAGTATACGGTCCAGACTGGACGGTCCCTGATTGTTCCTTTTGAACAGCTTCTTCCGCTGACCGGACTTAGATCCGCTGAATCCGGCGTTGACTGTCGTGTCTTCAGTGTTGTCGCCGTTGTTCCGTCGCTTATGTCTATTGCGCCGTGGCTTGCCGTTATTGTCGCGGACATCCGAAGTGCCAGAATGTGGCGTAGTGCTGCTGCGAGCCAACCAGCTGTCCTCACCTGCGCAAAAGCGGATCATTAGTGTTGTGAGAGCTGCCATGGACTTGGATTTTTCCTGGCCGAGGTGTTGGGCGAGCCACTCGTCACGGATATTATGCTTAAAAGCCGCCAGGGCTTCGGCGTCCAGACAGTCGACTATTTGGTTCTTTTTAGTTACGAACCGAGTCCAGAATTTCCTGGCTAACTCTCCGGGCTGTTGAGTAATGTGGCTCAAGTCATCGGCGTCCGGTGGTCGCACATATGTGCCCTGGAAGTTGTCGAGGAATGCGTCTTCCAGGTTTTCCCAACTGCCAATGGAATTTGCTGGCAGGCTGTTTAGCCAGTGCTGGGCGGGTCCTTTGAGCTTAAGGGGAAGATACTTGATGGTGTGTAGATCGTCTCCGCGGGCCATGTGAATGTGGAGAAGGAAATCTTCGATCCTTACTGTGGGGTCTGTTGTGCCATCATATGATTCGATGTTTATGGGTTTGAACCCTTCTGGGAATTCATGATCCATCACTTCGTCAGTGAAGCAGAGGGGGTGTGCGGTGCCTCTGTGCCAGGCTATGTGGCTACGCAGTTCGAATTGGTCTGCGTGGCTGTGTTCGGCCTGGCCGGACTTGTTGATAATGTATCCGGCGTGACGGTCATCGTCGCGTTCTGGGCCGCGCCCCCGCGATCCATAGATCGATCTTGGCTGTCCTTCTTTGTTTTCTAGTATGTCTTGCAGGTCTTGCATGTTGCCCCGGGCCGTAGTGTATTGGCATGGGGGTACGGGCTGGTATTCGGGCTGATATGTCGTTTTATCCCGGCCACGAGGTGGCCGGTCAACTGTGTGGCGCTTGAGTCCATATTCCTCCGCTGCCAGGACTTCAGTCAATCTATCTGTGAGCAGGTCTTGATCAGCTTGGAGTTGCTTCTTTTTCTTTTTCAGGCTCCTCGCAGTGGTCATATGCCGACGCTTGAAGCGCTCCTGCTCCACGGGATCCTCAGGCACGCCGAACTCGTCGTCGCCGAGGCTAATCTCATCTTTGGAGGGGGGCATGTAGTTGTCCTCCTCCGAATATCCGTCCGTCGCCTGTTCGTCTGGGCTGACCTGCTCATCTTCCTGCTCGGCCAGCTCGAAGGCGGGCTGATCAAGGTTGTATTCCTCTTCGGCACCATCCAGATTGTTTTCGTCTCCTGGGCCGGTATTGATGTGGCGGGGCTTGGAGCAGCGTCGACGACGCCCGTGCTTTGTTTTTGTCCCTGAGGGGTTATCCTCCGTTGCCTCATTGCCATTGGTTTCCTTCGGAGTGTCCACCATATATATATATATATATATATATATATATATATATATATATATATATATATATATATATATATATATATCATAGGAAGAGGTGGCTGTCCACTGCCTAGTGAGGGGTGGTTCATGTTCTTCTCCTACATCGTCGTCCATACCGTCGATGTCTTCGGAGTCGAAGTCAAGCACATCGGTTAGATCATCGATCGTGGCAATCAAGTGAGTGGTGGGTGGGCAACGAATTCCTTCGTCAACTGCTTCCCACTCGAGCCGGACATAGTTCGGCCAAGAGCCTCCTGACAAAGAGAGAGACCTTAACGAGTTCAGCATATCGCCGAAGGGCGAGTGCTGGAAGATATCCGCAGCGGTAAACTCCATTACCGGGGCCCAACTAGGCTCGGCGGGCTCGGGAGTGCGCGGACTGGAACCTACGACCGGATACGAGTCTAGGGGTCCGGAGTCATAGGCTTCCTTAGAGGTGAGGCCTGTGTTCGGCTCCACCCATCCTTGGGCCATGCAGCCTGCTCCAGATTTAGGTCCGGGGCTACTGCAGGGGTGATATCCCGAGCATTGTCCGGCAGCAGGTCTAAGCCGTGCTCATCGTGACTGCCCGGCACTCCTGGCACAGGCCCGATTCCGTCAAAGATCAAGTCTCCGCGGATATCGGCCGTGTAGTTCAGGTTTCCGAACCTGACCTGGTGGCCAGGGGCGTAGCTGTCGATCTGCTCCAGATGGCCAAGCGAATTGGCCCGCGGTGCGAAGCCGTCGAACACGAAGATCTGTCCGGGGAGCAAAGTCTCGCCCTGGACCGTGTTGTCAACGATTGAAGGCGCCAACAAGCCTTGCAGTGACGGCACAGAGGAACTCTCAATGAAAGCACCAATGTCGGTGTCAAAACCGGCGGATCTTGGGTAGGGGGTCTCGATATGTGCGTCTTAGGCTGATGGTAACAGGAAGCAAGGGACACAATGTTTACCCAGGTTCGGGCCCTCTCGATGGAGGTAAAACCCTACTTCCTGCTTGATTAATATTGACAATATGAGTAGTATAAGACTAGATCTACCACGAGATCGTAGAGGCTAAACCCTAGAAGCTAGCCTATGATGATTATGATTGTAGTTGTGATCGGCCTTCTAAGGACCAACCTCTCTGGTTTATATAGACACCGGAGAGAGCTAGGGTTTACATGGAGTCGGTTACAAGGAAATATAATATCCGGATCGCCAAGCTTGTCTTCCACGCAAAGGAGAGTCCCATCCGGACACGGGGCGGAGTCTTGAGTCTTGTATCTTCACGCTCCAATAGTCCGGACGATGTATATAGTCCGGCTGTCCAGATACCCCCTAATCCAGACTCCCTCGACGTGCCGACACTACAAATCCGCATCCAAGATCTTCTCAAGAGGTATGTCAGTCTTGTGAAGGTAATGCAAGTTATGCTAGTTCATCGGATCCTGCCATGCCAGCGTCGATCTTTTCGTATGTGGGAGTTCAACCCGAAAGGACCGCGAACTATTCAACAATTCTTCAGCATGACACTCGAAGAGATGTATGGATTGTTCTTCCGATCACGAATAAAGTGTCCGGACACCACCGAGGATGCGGGTCTCAACTGCAACTGTCCCGATACCTAAGTAAGTTTTTCCGCGACCGAACATACTGTCTTTTTACTTGTCACAATATCATTCTGAAAAATTGCTCTCTGCCAGGACTGGATAAGAAAGGCGGAGAGGATCAGGTGTTCGGCCCCCCTTCCCGAAGGCTCACCGGATCCTTTATTAACCAGGATGATTGAGCGCGCACCCTGTCAGGTGCCATCAGAAGAAGATGAAGGGAGGAATAGAGAAGCCAAAGGCAGGCTTCATACCTTACACATCCAAACCGAGGGAGTAAGTGCCTCCGCGAAGGAGGATAATTGGGGAGGTGAATCTAGAATCCCCTCTCCCCAAGGAAAGAAAAGGGCCGCCTCTGAAGACTTGGAAACGGAGGCTTCCAAACAAGGGAAGATACCTTCGCCAGGGGGACCTGCCCCGAAGGGCGTTCTCACCGCACAGTGCCTGCGAGGGGGCCAACCCTCAACCGAGTTGTAAGTGGATCAAAAAGAAATTTGGTAAATATATCCTGCTTCATCTATGAGAATAATAACCGAGACGTATATCTTGCAGCCCGGCTCACAGCCCTTCTCAACAGAGTTTGTCTTCGGGGGATCTTCTTCCGGAGATGATGGAGAGCGAGAGGCCTCCCCCTGCCTCCCCGCCTCATGGGGCAGATGACCCTGAGGTGTCGTCACGAAGGGTTTCTCCTGATCCGCAAAGGCCAGAAGCTAACTCTTCGGCCGCCCGAAGTCCGGAGTATTCGGCTCCAAAGGAGGGCAACAGAAAGAGTCTGGGACTGTCTAGTGCACAACCGGACTTGCTGATGGGTCTTCTGGAGCAAGCGGCTATCTCAGAGCCGCATCATACCTTAATGGGTACGGTGGTTGAGAGGATTTCATCCGCCAAAAGCGGGTTGAATGAAGTTTTTACTAGCCTCTTAAGAGGCTTTGAGGTACGCCAAGTAATATATGTGTATTTTGGACGGTACCACACACGCTAGTGTGCTCTGTATAGGTATTAGCCCCTGATACTTTGGTTGCCGTCCAGAGGCGGCGAACAGAGGACCGTTGTCCCAGGTAATGATCATGCTACTTTTATATGCAGGCGGCTGAGAGACCGGCGGCTGACCGGACTGCTGATTTTGCCGAACTAAAGCGGCAGCTTGACATGGCGGATGCCGACATCATGCTTGTGAACAAGCGGCTTGATGAGGCCCAGGGTATGTATTTTCGGCTTGTCGGCAAATATTAAGAGGAGCATGATTCTAGTATCTGTAATATGTTGTGACTGCAGATGGAGTTATTGTCATGGAGACCCTTCAGGCGGAGCTTTCCCGAGCCAAGGAACAAGCCAGGATGAGTGATGTGGACGCCCTAAAGGCGGCCGAAGAGTTAAGAGCCGAACAGGCTGCTCATCGCCAGAGCGAAGAAAAAATAGCCAAGATCGTTGTTGAGCTAAAAGATGTTGCCGACCGATATGAGCTCCTTGAAAATGAAATCCAAGCGAAAGCGGCTGACCTAAAGAAGGTCTTGGAAGCAGCCAAGGAAAATCGCTCTGAAATTAGAGGGATAAGGGATGAGCTTCATGAAGCCGGAGATATCACAGCTGGGAGGCCTTTTTTGTTGCGAATGAAGTTCGAAGATCTGAAGTATGCCCCTCTGGATCAGTTATGGAGTGCTGCAGACGCTTATGCGGACTTGGCAAAGAGTGTTGCTGATGCGACTGAGTTTTTCAAAGATCTGAAAGATCATGAGGTGTAAAGGTTGTTCTGGTCGCAGTTCAGTGCCCCGACGCATCCGCTGTCGTTGAATGAAAAAATTGCCGCATGAGCCGAACTCCATAGGTTATCCGGGCTTGCTATGAGGTCTGTCGTAGATCATCTTTGGCCAAAGGGGCCAAGGCCGGACAGTTATTTTGGTTTAGTACAACAATTCCTTGGTGTTGTGTCGCATATCGACGCTGTGAAGAGGTCGGTGTGCATAGAGGGTGCGCGGATGGCTCTTGCCCGTGTTAAGTAATACTGGGCAAGGATGGAGGCCACCGCTATTGCAACCCGGGGTCCGGCGGGAGGCCAGGACCCGGCCGAGCACTATTTTGAAAAGTCCTAGAAGGCGCCCATTTAATAGAGGCTCAGTGCTCGAAGAGTACCATGTTCGAGTGACTTGTATCTGAATTCTAAAAACAATGCTATATTGATTATAAAGGTTGTGTTTATACTTTTGCCCGAAAGTATTATAGTGCCTCCTGTGCGGCCGTTTATATATGTATTTAACCTGAAAGTTTGCAGTCGTCGGCTTCAGCCCCCACGCATATAATGCGGGGGTGTTCGGAAAAGTGCGTAATCACACTTGATCCAACGTCTTGGTCCATTAAGGAGGAGATAGCGTGGCGAACCAGGCAATCAGACTATATAGCTTTAACACTTTCACTTAGCCATAGGAGTTTGATGGTGGGGCTACTATATAGCCCCTGGTACTTCCGCGTTCATCCGAATACGATGCGCGCTCGTACATGACCGGGAAACCGGTCCTTCGTTAATGAGGAGGAATCGCGAAGATTCCGCTGAATCATCGAGTGGTTGACCAGTCTCGCGCTTTATCATGATAGTCAGTTTTTGGCTTTCTCTACTAAGGTGCTCGTCCGGATGAACCAGGGCACAATTGCAGTAGTTCTCCCAGTGCCACCTTAGCCAATAGAGCGGAACGTAAGGTAGCAAAATACAGGAGCCGGGCAAACCCAACTATTGACCAAAGACATGATTCGGAGCTGATGCATATAAGGCCAAACTCGCGACACCAAACACTCCCTAAGGTATTCGGACTTTACAACATATACAGGGCTGAATAACGCCCTCGATAATGAGCCCTGAGTTTCCAAGTACATGCATTAATTTGGCGTGACAGAATGCCAATAACGCCAGCATCCCTCCTGGTTGTGTTAAGTGTCCGGAGGGTATGAAGCAACAAAGAGACATAAAAAAAGGTTTACGCAGGGTCTTAATCTAAAAAGAAACCTTTGAGCGGGGCCCTGCTGCCCGTCTGCGCCTTTGTCTTCGTTGTGCCGTGTCCTGGAAGGGTGTAGCACGATGATCATCTGTAAAAAGGAAAAACCCAGGTGAAAGACTTCGTGCGAAAAGTTGGTTATTCTGAGCGAACCATGAAAATGCAATCTGTTATTGTATTAATAGGGTCAAGTCGAACTATGGGCTTTTTTACATACGGGTAGCCCCTAGCACCACCTATGGGGGTATATCCATAGACCCAAGCTCAGGTTTATCTGGGCTGTTACAATCGGCGGTGCGCCAGACTCGTCTAACTGTGTCCGTTGTCTTGACGACCGATCATTTATTTTGGTTGGAGAGGCCGCTCAGTGTTCGGCTGCTAGAGCCGCCACATATTCTTCCGCTCATAAGGAGCGCTCTGTATTTCCGCTAACTGTGATGACGCCACATGGACCGGGCATCTTAAGTTTAAGATAAGCATAGTGCGGTACTGCATTGAAACGACCGAAGGCCGTTCTTCCGAGTAGTGCGTGATAGCCGCTTCAGAATGGAGCAATGTCGAAGATTAGTTCTTCGCTTCGGAAGTTATCGGGAGAACCAAATACAACCTCTAGTACTAGAAAGCCTGTGCAGCGGGCCTCTACGCCTGGTATTACTCCTTTAAAGGTAGTATTACTTTGGTTGATTCTTGACGAGTCTATCCCCATTTTGCAGACAGTGTCCTGATATATCAGATTAAGACTACTGCCGCCGTCCATAAGGACCCGGGTGAGATGGTATCTGTCAATTATTGGGTCGAGCACCAAGGCAGCCGATCCTCCGTGTCGGATACTAGTCGGGTGATCCCTGCGATCAAAAGTGATCAGGTAGGCCGACCAAGGATTGAACTTGGGGGCGACGGGCTCTACACATATACGTGTCAGAGTGCGCGTTTGCGCCTTCTCTTTGGTATGTGAGTTGCGTAAATCATATTCACTATTTTGACTTCTGGTGGGAATTTTTTTCTGTCCCCCAGTGTTTGGCTGGCGAGGCTTGATGGACTCATGTACCTAGGGTAGGGTCATAGACCTGATCTAAGTACCCTACCCAAGGACACCCTTAGAAGAGACTACCTTCCAGTCGACCAAGGAGGATGTCACTCGACAGACTTGAAGGACTCAACCATGAAGACTCACTCGACCACCAGAAGGTCAAGAAGTACTCTGTACCGCAACGGTCTGTAGTTAAGTAGACTTTATGGTATTTAAGACACTTTATGTAGGGCGTTACCAGTAATGCCCCAGACTTAATGTACTTTAAACCCCGCATTACTGAGGGCCGGAGGGGTCTGGCAGGCACTATATAAGCCACCCCCCACCTCAGTGTAAAGGGTTCGCACCCCTGTAATTCATACACGCATAATCCACTCGACCGCCTCCGGGCTCTGAGACATAGGGCTGTTACTTCCTCTGAGAAGGGCCTGAACTCGTACATCTCTTGTGTTTACAACCTCTCCATAGCTAGGACCTTGCCTCTCCATACCTACCCCCCCACTCTACTATCAGGCTTAGAACCACGACAGTTGGCGCCCACCGTGGGGCAGGTGTTTTAGCGATTTTTTGGAGAAGTTGCGATTCTTCTGAGTACTTTCATCATGACTGTTGGTGGAGTTTTGGTCGCGGGTCGCGAGATCCGTCTCGGCGCCCTCACCTTCATCGCCGACGACTCCGCTTGGCTCCAAGAGGCTCCACTCGATGTTCATGCGCTCCCCGTCCGCGGTGCGACGCATTTTCGCGCATGTGTCCGCGGCGTTCTGCTGCGACAGCCGTCGGCCCCGTATCAGTCGACTCCCCTATCGGTCACCCTCCCAGTGTCCCACCAGCGCAAGCGCTCTGGTCGGTCAAGGCTCCAGCGGTGGGTGAGGCATGCGGTGGCTCGCCAGACGGCCACCGCCCAAGTTGCGGCAATCGAGCCCGACGAATCCCTCTACGGCCTGTTTGATCTGTCGACTGGCTCCGTAGAGACTGCATCCGAATGCGATAGCAGTGATCCGGCAGCGGAAATATTGATGGTCAACGGACCTCGCAGCCCTCCTGGCTTTGCCCACGAGGGCGCAGTAGACGGTGGAGGCGACCCCGCACAAGACCACGAAGAGTACCAACCCGAGCCACTCAATTCTCTGCAAAGGGAAGAGCTTCGCCGCAGGAACATGGATGCCCTGCATACTCCCATCGCGGGAGAAACCCCCGAGGCTCGCGCCTTGGAGGAGGCACGTTTGGCCAACTTGGCTGAACGCGCTCGTCTGGAAAATCTTCAGCGAGCACTCGACGAGCGCGCGCGGCAATGAGCACCTGACGCCAATCGACGTCAACTCTTCCCGCCGACTCAGGTATATCGAACCCCGATTCAGAATTTAGCAGCTGCAACCCGTATAGCAGAGTCCATCCAGCCCTCTCAGTCGGAAGCTGGCAGAGGCTTGATGCAGATCAGAGATTTGCTCTGGGCAGCAGGAGATCAGAATTCAGCCGTGTCGCAGTCGCGCAACAGAATTCACAGTCGATCTGTCGCTGCGAATATGGTTCAGTCGGCTCACAGTCCCAGATCGCCTCTGCGGCGTGAAGGACGCGAGAATCAGCGAGACCAATACCGTGACCGACATGATCGTGATGATAGGCGTCGAGTGCCCACTCCTCCCCCGAGAGGTGGGTCTTATGCTCCTTGGCAGCAGGACGACAGGCGTCAACTCAGTGTGGGGCGAAGAGCTCCAGTCGACCCCCGGGAACTAGGCTTCAACGCGCGATCCATCATCGTGCAAGGCTTGGTCGACCGAAACAGAGCCCATCGGGGCGGCCCCGACAGAGATGCGCCCACAAGCAGTCGAGTGCATGTTTCTGGTCCAGAATGTTTTAGCAGGGCTATCAGAGCCGCGGTGATTCCCCCCAATTTCAGGTTGGCAACTGGAGTAAGCAAGTTCACTGGTGAGTCCAAGCCTGAAACTTGGCTTGAGGACTACCGAGTGGCGGTTCAGATTGGTGGTGGAAATGACGAGGTGGCCATGAAGCATTTGCCCCTCATGTTGGAAGGTTCTACCAGAGCGTGGTTGAATCAGTTACCTCCTAGCAGCATTTACACTTGGGAAGATCTGTCCTGAGTGTTCGTCAGAACATTTGAAGGAACTTGCAAGCAACCAGCTGGATTGACAGAGCTGCAAGTTTGTGTGCAGAAGACAAATGAGACTCTCAGAGAGTATATTCAGAGATGGATCACTTTGCATCATACCGTGGAGAACGTGTCTGACCATCAGGCAGTCTGCGCCTTCAAGGAT
Source organism: Triticum timopheevii (assembly GCA_963921465.1). NCBI lineage: Eukaryota > Viridiplantae > Streptophyta > Magnoliopsida > Poales > Poaceae > Triticum > Triticum timopheevii. Next base: position 206,156,697 of record OY997268.1, read on the forward strand.
GGTGTCAAGAACAGAGAATTGAGTTTGAACTCTGGTCGAACCGGAGACATGACCCTGAGTCGGATGATGGAGATTGCTACCAAGTATGCCAACGGCGAAGAGGAAGACCGACTTCGAAGCGGCAAGTACAAGCCGAGTCAGTCGGAGAAGGGCAACACCAATCGGAAGCAGAAACGGAAGGCCGAACCGGCAGTTCCTGGAGAGGCTCTGGCCGTGACTCAGGGAAAGTTCAAAGGGAAACCCAAAGGATCCTGGAACCCTAAGAAGGTGAAAGATAAAGAAGGAAACGACGTGATGGATATGCCGTGTCACATCCACACGAAGAAAGATGAAGAGGGTAATATCATTTACCCGAAGCATACCACTCGCCAGTGTCGACTCCTGATCCAGCAGTTCCAAGGGAAACAGTCCAAGGACAAGGAAAAGGAGTCGGACAAGGCCGAAGACAAGGAGGACAGTGAGGGAGGATATCCACATGTCAACTCCACTCTGATGATTTTCGCGGATGTGGAAAGCAAGAGCCGACTGAAGGTCATTAACCGTGAGGTGAACATGGTTGCCCCAGCGAAACCAAGTTATCTGAGATGGTCCCAAACGCCCATCACATTCGACCAGTCTGATCATCCGACTCATATTGCCACCCCTGGGAGGCAAGCTTTGGTGGTCGACCCAGTTGTCGAAGGCACTCGGCTGACGAAAGTGCTGATGGACGGTGGTAGCGGACTGAACTTGTTGTATGCAGACACACTGAAGGGAATGGGCATTCCGATGTCCCGACTAAGCACTAGTAACATGAGCTTTCATGGAGTTATACCAGGAAAGAAAGCCGAGTCACTCGGCCAAATAGCTCTGGACGTGGTGTTTGGTGATTCAAAACATTTTCGCAAGGAAAAGCTGACGTTCGAGGTCGTGGATTTTCAGAGCGCATACCACGCTATTTTGGGGAGACCAGCTTACGCACGGTTCATGGTTCGACCATGTTATGTCTACCTCAAACTGAAGATGCCCGTCCCCAAAGGAGTGATCACTGTCACTGGTGATCGGAAAAAGGCAGAAGAATGTTTCCAGAAAGGCTCAAAGATTGCCGATACCCAAGTGACAGCGTCGAGTTTGAAGAATATAAGCAAAACGCAGATCCGAGTGATTTGCTGCGATCCAAGAAACCCGCCACAGAATCTGCATTTCAGTCGTCCGGTGAGACGAAGCCTGTCCACATTCACCCGACTGACCCCAATGCAGCCCCGACCCACATCTCCACAACACTCGACCGTAAATAGGAAGAAGCGCTCATCTAGTTCCTCCGTGAGAACTGGGACATTTTTGCATGGAAGCCAGCTGACATGCCAGGTGTTCCCAGGGGACTGGCTAAGCATCGTCTTAGAGTCGACTCATCAGCAAAACCAGTTAAAGAGCATCTTCGGCGGTCCGCCGTCCAGAAGAGATAGGCTATTGGTGAGGAAGTGGCTCGACTGTTGGCGGCAGGATTTATCCGAGAGATATACCACTCCGAGTGGCTCGCTAATGTCGTCATGGTCCCTAAGAAGGACAACTCGCTCCGAATGTGCATTGATTTCAAGCACATCAATCGGGCCTACCCGAAAGATCATTTTCCTCTCCCTCGCATTGATCAAATTGTTGACTCGACCGCAGGATGCGAGAGATTGTCTTTTCTAGACGCCTATTCCGGGTACCATCAGATCCGTCTGTACGGGCCCGATGAGATAAAAACAGCTTTCATCACTCCATTTGGGTGCTTCTGCTATATCACCATGCCATTCGGCCTCAAGAATGTCGGAGCCACATTTATGCGAATGATTCAGAAGTGTCTGCTCACTCAAATCAGTCGGAATGTGGAAGCGTATATGGATGATATCGTGGTCAAATCACGAAAAGGTGCTGACCTGCTCACTGACCTCGCCGAAACATTTGCCAACCTCAGAAGGTATGATATCAAGCTCAATGCATCAAGGTGCACATTCGGAGTTCCTGGTGGCAAGTTACTCAGTTTTCTTGTTTCCGAACGAGGGATCGACGCTAATCCAGAAAAGATCGGCACTATACTCTGAATGAAACGCCCCGTGCGAGTGCACGATGTCCAGAAGCTTACTGGATGCTTGGCCGCATTAAGTCGATTCATCTCATGACTTGGTGAAAAGGCATTGCCTCTTTACCGACTGATGAAGAAGGCAGAGAAGTTCGAGTGGACTCCAGAAGCTGATGCAGTGTTTGCCGAGCTAATAGCTCTGCTATCCACCCAGCCGGTGCTTGCTGCTTCAATCAGCAAAGAGCCTCTGTTGCTTTATATCGCAGCCACAGGACAAGTCGTCAGTACAGTACTTACGGTCGAGCGGGAAGAAGAAGGGAAAGCCTTCAAAGTTCAGCACCCAGTGTACTATCTATCTGAAGTTTTAACTCCATCCAAGCAGAGATACCCTCATTATCAGAAGCTTGTGTATGGGATATACATGACCACAAAGAAGGTTGCTCATTATTTCTCTGATCATTCCATCACAGTCGTCAGCGACGCTCTACTTTTAGAGATTCTGCACAACAGAGATGCAATTGGTCGAGTGGCGAAATGGGCGATTGAACTTCTTCCCCTTGATATCAAGTTTGAGGCAAAGAAAGCCATTAAGTCCCAGGCAATAGCAGATTTCCTCGCCGAGTGGATTGAACAGCAGCAGCCGACTGAAGTTCACTCGGAGCATTGGACCATGTTCTTTGATGGCTCTAAGATGTTGAATGGTTCCGGTGCTGGGGTTGTCCTGGTTTCCCCCAGAGGAGATAAGCTCAGATATGTGCTCCAGATTCACTTTGATTCCTCCAACAATGAGGCAGAGTACGAGGCCCTTTTGTATGGGTTGCGCATGGCCATTTCTCTCGGCGTCCGTCGCCTTATGGTCTATGGCGACTCGGATTTAGTGGTCAACCAAGTGATGAAGGAGTGGGACGTGAGAAGCCCAGCCATGACTGGATACTGCAATGCAGTGAGGAAGCTGGAAAAGAAGTTTGAGGGGTTAGAGCTCCATCATATACCCTGACTAAAAAATCAAGCAGCTGATGATCTAGCAAAGATAGGTTCCAAGAGAGAAGCCATTCCGAGTGGTGTGTTCTTAGAGCATATTCACACTCCATCAGTTAAAGAAGATCCTTTCACCGAAGAAGCCCCGCAGCCCAAGAGTGCCACAGATCCGACTGAAGTAGAAGTCCCAGCAGTGGTCGACTTGGTTATGGAGGTCTTGGTAGTCACTCCTGACTGGACAGTGCCATATATCTTGTATATCCTGAGAAAAGAGCTCCCAGAGGATGAGGAAGAGGCTCGACAGATCGTCCGTCGATCCAAGGCCTTTACCGTAATCAAAGGACAGTTGTATAGAGAGAGCGTGACTGGAGTTGGTCAGAAGTGCATAACGCCAGAAGAAGGTCGAATCATCCTTGATGATATCCACTCGGGGACCTGTGGTCATCATGCGTCCTCTCGGACCATCGTGGCCAAAGCATACCGAGCCGGATTTTACTGGCCAAAGGCGAATGAGATGGCAAAGGAAATAGTGGACAAGTGTGAAGGATGTCAGTTCTACTCAAATATGTCACACAAGCCTGCATCAGCTCTGAAGACCATTCCACTCATCTGGCCCTTCGCAGTATGGGGGTTGGATATGGTTGGCCCCTTGAGAACAGGTCGAAGCGGTTTCACGCATGTACTGGTGGCAGTCGACAAGTTCACCAAGTGGATTGAGGCAAAACCCATCAAGAACCTTGACGCCGGTACTGCTGTGAGCTTCATCAGGGAACTAATATTCAGATATGGAGTCCCACACAGCATCATTATAGATAATGGGTCGAACTTTGACTCAGAAGAATTCAGGGATTTCTGCAATTCTCAAGGCACGCGAGTCGACTATGCTTCAGTCGCCCATCCGCAGTCGAATGGACAAGTAGAGCGAGCCAATAGCCTGATCCTCAAAGGGTTGAAACCCCGACTGATGCGTGATCTCAAACATGCGGCTGGAGCATGGGTCGACGAACTTCCCTCGGTGCTTTGGGGACTGCAGACCACGCCTAATCGGTCGACCGGGAGAACTCCATTCTTCTTGGTCTATGGTGCTGAAGCAGTTTTGCCGAGTGATCTTCTCCACAATGCTCCTCGGGTTGAACTCTACAACGAAGCAGAAGCTGAACAAGCGCGGCAGGACGCAGTCGACCTCTTAGAGGAAGAAAGGGAGATGGCTCTGATCCGATCGACCATCTACCAACAAGACTTGCATCGCTTCCACGCCAGAAATGTGAAGAGTCGAGCCTTCCAGGAAGGAGATTTAGTTCTCCGAGTGGATCAGCAGAAACAACATAAGCTTGCTCCTTCTTGGGAAGGACCCTTCATCGTCACCAAGGTTCTCCATAACAGAGCATACCGTATCTACAACGTCAAGCACAATATCGACGAGCCCCGGGCTTGGAACGCGGAGCTGCTCCGCCCATTTTACACTTAAGTTTTTCACCCGGATGAGTTGTAACAAAATACTTCTGTAGTTCATGGATTGCAAAATAATAGTGTCATAATTTCCCCATAATTTTTGTCACTTTTTATTTGTCCAGTAAAATTTTCCCCCTCAGTGGGTGACTTAGCTGCGAATCCGTTTCGCCTAAGTTTGTAAAAAATCCTTGTCGAGTGATGAGCCAGACTCCCACTCGGAAGGCTTAGCTGCGAACCCGTTTCGCCTAAGTTTAAATAAAATCCTACCGAGTGGTGAGCCAGACTCCCACTTGGAGGCTTAGCTACAGTCCAAGTACTCGCCTAAGTTTAAATAAAATCCTACCGAGTGATGAGCCAGACTCCCACTCGGAAGGCTTAGCTGCGAACCCGTTTCGCCTAAGTTTAAATAAAATCCTACCAAGTGGTGAGCCAGACTCCCACTCGGAGGCTTAGCTACAGTCCAAGTACTCACCTAAGTTTAAATAAAATCCTACTGAGTGGTGAGCCAGACTCCCACTCAGAGGCTTAGCTGCAGTCCAAGTACTCGCCTAAGTTCGAATAAAATCCTACTGAGTGGTGAGACAGACTCCCACTCAGAGGCTTAGCTGCAGTCTAAACACTCGCCTAAGTACAAGTACAACGTGCGCTCGCAAGGAGGACGAGGTGCAGGTCGACTGCGACCCTCTCCTCTGAGCTACGCCACAAATACAACATGCGCTCGCAAGGAGGATGAGGTGCAGGTCGACTGCGACCCTCTCCTCTAAGCTACGCCACAAATACAACGTGCGCTCGCAAGGAGGATGAGGTGCAGGTCGACTGCGACCCTCTCCTCTGAGCTACGCCACAAATACAACGTACGCTCGCAAGGAGGAAGAGGTGCAGGTCGACTGCGACCCTCTCCTCTGAGCTACGCCATAAGTACAATGTGCGGTCGTAAGGAGGACGAGGTGCAGCTCAACTGCGTCCCTCTCCTCTGAGCTACACCACAAGTACAACATGAAAACCCTACCAAGTGAAGAGCAAACCTCTCACTCGGGGGCTTAGCTGCAGTCCAGTGCTCGCCTAAGGTATAAAAATCCTACCGAGTGAAGAGCAAACCTCTCACTCGGGGGCTTAACTGCAGCCCAGTGCTCGCCTAAGGTATAAAAATCCTACCGAGTGAAGAGCAAACCTCTCACTCGGGGGCTTAGCTGCAGCCAAGTGCTCGCCTAAGGTATAAAAATCCTACCGAGTGAAGAGCAAACCTCTCACTCGGGGGCTTAGCTGCAGCCCAATGCTCGCCTAAGATATAAAAATCCTACCGAGTGGTGAACACACCTCCCACTCGGGAGCTTAGCCGCAGTCCAGTGCCTGCCTAAGCGAATTGAAGAGAAAGTCGACTACAGTAAGCACCTTGCTTTAAAACCTGCAAAAGACATTTCAAGCCAAAAACAAGCGTATTCAAACGTCGAGTCCAAGTTCAGATGGATACCTAAGAGAACTGAAAGTGCTCAGGCACTAAGCCTGTTAAGGTTTATCGGTTACAAAATCACTCGGCATACCGAGGCAAATTTAAAGTGTCGGGCTCAAAGAAGTTTTTTACCCCTCCTGTGTTGGGCTGGAAGGTGCAACAAACTCATCAAGATCAATTCCGTCCGCGATCCGAGTGGCAGCAGCGATGAAGGTCTCCATGAAGGACCTGAAGTCGTGCTTCTTGGTGTTGGCCACCCGAAGGGCCGCCAACTTATCTTCTCGCGCATCCTTGCAGTGGACTCGAGCCAGACACAGAGCAACATCTGCGCCACACCTAGCAGAGGACTTTTTCCACTCCTGCACTCGACCAGGAACTGTGTTTAGTCGAGCCATCAGAGACTCGAGGTCGTTCTGGAGTGTCTCCCTGGGCCAGAGCGTGGTGTCAATGCGGGAAGTGGCGACTTTCAGCCTTGCAAGATAGTCAACAACAGCAGCAACGCGGGACTCAAGTCGGAACACATTCATGGCAACTTCATCGTTCATCGGAGAGTTGACGGGGTCCAGGTTTGGTTCCAGCCGACTAGTTTCCTCTTCAAAGTTTTGGCAAAAATCTGCAAGTACAATCACTGAGTCAAGGCAATGGTCGAATGGAAAGATCACTGTAAAAATAACTGTTTAACACAAAAGATTACCTTCGAGCATGAGGAACAACTTCTTGGCAAGTCCACTCAGAAAGGCCTCCAGATCATTCTTCTTCCCAGCCAATTGACTAGCCTTGTCATTCAGAGCAGCTTTGTCGTTTTTCAGTCGACTAACCTCCTTGTTGGCAATATCAAGAGCAGCTTTCAGATTAGTATTTTCTTCTTCAAGCTTGGTGACCGAAGCTAACTTCTCGTCAACAAGCTTAGTCTTCTCAGCTAGTTCAAGATCTTTCTTCTTCTGGGCCTCCTTCACCTTGCCTGTGAAGTTACAGCAAGGTCAGATTTTGAAACAGATGAAGGACAAAAGTAGTCGTCGAGGTCTCACCAAACATACCTTTGGTCTCCTCCTTCGCCTTCGTCAGATTCTCCTGAACCAGCTTCAGATCCAGCTCGAGTTGGAGGTGCTTGTTCTCCAGCTCGGTGTAATGAGCCGCAAGGTCGCAGGATTTCTGCAAAGAACCAATCGACAAAATGTCAAAGATAATTCACTTCCGAGTGGATAAGAGAAAATCATGCGTTTCTAAGACTACAGCCGAATACAAGCATTCGACTGTAGTCTCGGGGACTACACCCAGTGGGTGCACTCAGCGTGCCCCCACTAGTTCTATTAAAGATAGAGTCAACCAGTCGACCCAAAAAAAAACGAGACATATTCTTCAGACTGTAATCGACTGCAAGCAGTCGACCACAGTCTCGGGGACTACACCCAGTCGGTGCACTCAGCGTGCCCCCACAGGTTTGAGAAATCCTTTCGACCTAGTCGACGGACGGAAGAATTTAACTTCTAAAGCCTATGGTCGACTGCCAGCAGTCAACCATAGCCTTGGGGACTACACCCAGCGGGTGCACTCAGCGTGCCCCCGCCAAACCGGAGTTTCAATCGACACACCCAGTGGGTGATTGCTATGGATTCCGGAAAGAAAATATTTTTGATAGCATATCCTAACAGAACAGGCGATTCGACTGACCTGAACATTGCTTTGAAGGGCAGAACTGGCGTCGTAGGCTGCCTGGCTTGTCTCCCAGATGGCCTTCACCTGCTCCATCATGACCCCCGCCTGGCGTATTGTTTCCTTTGCAACACTGGCTTGGTCCTCTAGGACGTGGTGCGTCGTGAAGAGGGAAGGCTGTGCGTCACTCGACGACGCGAGATGAGCACTCGTCAGCGGCACCGCGAAAGATACGGTGTGCCGAGTGGTGTTCTCTTCCTCCGCGACCAGAGTCTCGGGTGCCGTCACATCCTGAGCCATCCTGCCTGGCAGACGCTTTCCTGCTTCTCCTGTGCTTTAGCGGTTCCTCGTCGTCGTCGTCGTCAGGAAGGGTGACAACGACGTTGGATGGAGCTACAGAAAAGAATCAGAATTAGAGACGAAGAGTCAATCGACTAAAAACGGAATTAAGAGAGTGGTACCAGGTTTTGAGGTTGCGGCATCCTCCATCTCATGATCGTCAGCCCTGGCTGAGGTATCGGAAGTAGCAGCACTGCAATTCCAAAAAATCAGTCGGCTAACTCAAGTGTCAATCAAAGATAAAGCTCGCACAAAACAAGAAGACTCAAGCAGCATGTTTACCCTGATATGGTGGGGATGGACACCTTCATCTTCGGCAGGACCTTGGTCGGCTTCGACGGTGCCACCCTAGACTGCTTCGAAGCCTTTTCAGTCGGCACCGGAGAAGTGGTCCGAGGGCGCTTGGTCGACTGCGCGACAGTCGCAACCCCCTTACCACGTTCAGTCGCAGGGTCATGGGCAAGCTTCGACCGCCTTTCCAAGCGCGGTGGTGCGACCTCCTCCTCCTCCTCTTCTTCTTCCTCCTCATCGTCATCATCATCATCATCTTCAGCAGCATCCGAGTCCCACTCCTCCTGGCTCTCGCCCCCACTCACTTCTCCCTCTTCAGTCGGAGTCTGTGCTCCATTGGGCATCGAGTACAGTTCGGTGAGGGCCTGTTAGACATCAAGACAAAGATCAATCGACCAATTTGCGGAGAAAACGGAAATAAGTATGGCAAGAATACAATTGGAGGTAGAGTGGGCATACCTTGTCTGGAATGTTGCGATGGTCGAGTGGAGGAATCCTCCTGGCTCCATGAGGGTTATCCTTGTTCCCAGTGACCGCGGCCATCCACCTTTCCAGCATGGCATCGTCGACTGCTTCTGGATTGATCCGAGTCTCATCTTCGGTCCCGCGGTACAACCACATGCAATGGCTCCGGAACTGAAGAGGCTGGATACACCGCCTAAGAAAAACCACCAGGAGATCCATACCCGTCACTCCCTCCCGAACCAACTGGACTACGCGCTCCATCAGCATCTTCACGTCGGCTTTCTCCTCCGGAATCACCTTCAGAGAGGAGGGTTTGTTGGCTCGGTCCATGGTAAACTGAGGGAGTCCACTCGACTGCCCCGGCGTCGACTCATTCTGGCAGTAGAACCAGGTCGACTGCCAGCCTCTGACCGACTCGGGGAGCGTCATGTCTGGGAAGGTGCTCTTGTTCCTCATCTGGATCCCCAGACCTCCACACATCTGGATAACTTTGGTTTTGTCGTCATCTGGACTCGCCTTCTTCACGGTCTGAGAGCGACACGTGAATATATGCTTGAACAGGCCCCAGTGCGGTCGGCAACCCAGAAAGTTCTCACACATGGACACAAATGCGGCAAGGTAGGCGATAGAGTTCGGAGTGAAGTGGTGGAGTTGCGCTCCAAAGAAGTTCAAGAAACCACGGAAGAAAATACTCAGCGGCAAAGAAAACCCACAGTCGACGTGGGTAGCCAGAAGCACACACTCACCCTCTTCCGGCTGGGGTTGCCACTCGTTCCCCAGGAGCCTTGCTGCTCCGTGGGGGATCAGACCGTCGTTGGCCATGTCGAGGAGATCCTTCTCTGTGATGGTCGACCGGATCCAATCTCCTTGGACCCAGCCGTTCGGCAGACGAGATCTGGACGACGACCCGCCTCGACTGGTGGTTCTCCCCTTCGCCTTCCCCATCGCCGACGCCTTCTTCGCGTGTTCCAATGCCGCCGTCTTCTCCTTCACCATGGCTACCGGGAAGGGCACAAGGAGCGGTTACGCAGGGGCAGGAGCGGGCGGAGTGGGCGGAGGCAGGGAGGGTAGCGAGAGAGAGAATGGAGATGTACTGTTCAAAGTTCCTCGCCGGGCGCCTTTATAAGATCACTTCCGAGTGGATGACAGGTGGGCTCGAGAGATCCAATCACATCCCGAAACAGTCGCGCGTACGCGATACGTGGCGAAAAAGGTGGCGTGAGAATCGAGGCGTCTATGCCCTATCCCATCCGAGCGCCGCGGTCCGCCCCGCTTCGCGCGCTTCCCCAAATTTCGTATCCCGCAGAATCCACGAACGGCAGAACGATCTGTCAGGCGCGAGATTTCCTGCGACCCGTCGCTTGGAAATTGTTAAGTTCAAAAAGTCACTCGACGAAAGAAAAGAATGGATCGAGTCGACTGAAGAAAAGTTGCTGATTATCAACAAAGAGATTATTGATCCAAGGCAACGCATATCCAGCACGCAGAAGCAAGTCGGAAACAACATCAACTCCTTCTTCACTCAAGCCTCAATCCATTCGGGGGCTAATGATGGAGTCATGTACCTAGGGTAGGGTCATAGACCTGATCTAAGTACCCTACCCAAGGACACCCTTAGAAGAGACTACCTTCCAGTCGACCAAGGAGGATGTCACTCGACAGACTTGAAGGACTCGACCATGAAGACTCACTCGACCACCAGAAGGTCAAGAAGTACTCTGTACCGCAACGGTCTGTAGTTAAGTAGACTTTATGGTATTTAAGACACTTTATGTGGGGCATTACCAGTAACGCCCCAGACTTAATGTACTTTAAACCCCGCATTACTGAGGGCCGGAGGGGTCCGGCAGGCACTATATAAGCCACCCCCCACCTCAGTGTAAAGGGTTCGCACCCCTGTAATTCATACACGCATAATCCACTCGACCGCCTCCGGGCTCCGAGACGTAGGGCTATTACTTCCTCTGAGAAGGGCCTGAACTCGTACATCTCTTGTGTTTACAACCTCTCCATAGCTAGGACCTTGCCTCTCCATACCTACCCCCCACTCTACTGTCAGACTTAGAACCATGTCAAGGCTCATCCTCGTCTTCACTTGGCGTCTCCTCCCTTTGTGTTCGGCGTTTAGCTTGCCGGCCTGCTTGAAAACCCAGCATTCTCTATGGGTGTGATTCGCAGGTTTTTCGGGGGTGCCATGAATCTGACATAATCTGTCCAGAATCTTATTTAGGCTGGACAGTCCATCTCTGCTGCCTTTAAATGGCTTTTTTCGTTGACTGGGTCAAGAGCCCCTGAATCCTGCGTTGACCGCCGTGTTATCTGGGCTGTCTTCATTGTTTCGAGGCTTGTTTTTATTGCGTCGCGACTTCCCGTTGCCATCCTTGACTTCGGATGTGCCTGGGTCGCTGGTGCCGCTACGGGCCAACCAGCTGTCCTCGCCCGCGTAGAAGCGGGTCATAAGGCTTGTTAGGGCTGCCATTGTCCTCGGCTTTTCTTGGCCGAGGTGTCTGGCGAGCCATTCATCTCGGATACTGTGCTTGAAAGCCGCTAAGGCTTCGGCATCCGGGCAGTCGACGATTTGATTCTTCTTAGTGAGAAATCTATTCCAAAGCTTACGGGCTGACTCTCCGGGTTGTTGGATTACGTGACTTAAATCATCTACATCCAGAGGTCGGACATAGGTCCCTTGAAAATTGGCCCTGAAAGCGTCCTCAAGTTCCTCCCAACTTCCAATTGAGTTGTCGGGGAGGCTTTTCAACCAGTGCCGAGCTGGTCCTTTCAACTTGAGGGGCAGGTATTTTATGGCGTGGAGATCATCTCCGTGAGCCATGTGGATGTGAAGGATAAAGTCCTCAATCCAGACCCCAGGGTCTGTTGTTCTGTCGTATGCCTCTATATTCACGGGTTTAAATCCCTCTGGAAATTCATGATCCAGCACCTCATCGGTGAAGCACAAGGGGTGCGTGGCACCCCTGTATTTGGCTGTGTCATGGCATGCTGTCGAGGGTTGTTGTGTTCGGTGTTGATTCCGAGCTGGTATTCGGTCCATATGATCGTTTTGGTGGCTGTGATCCGTAGCATGCTTCGTAGATCCATAGATGGACCTGGCCATGCCGGCTTTTTTGTCCAGGCGCTCACGTAAATCATGTGCTGATTTGTGTGCGGCATCATTTGCCGCCCTATCGCGGCCACGGGGTGGTCGGTCCAGCTGATCAGCCGTTTTATTTTTCGGCTGGATGGGCTCTATAGCCTCGTCGTCGAATTCGGGAAGCAGCTTGCGCTTTGGATAGCTCTTTGTGTGGCGATTACCACCGTATTTTTCTTCGGTTTCGAGCACTTTGTTCCATCTACGGTTGAGCGTATCCTGTGCGGCCTTAAGCCTTTGCTTCTGCTTCTTTAAGCTCCTCGCGGTGGCAATAAGCCCTCTATGGAGGTTCTCTTGTTCCAAGTGTTTTTCTGGGATGATGAGTGCGTCGTCGTCCGGACTATTCTCCTCTTCGGAGACAGGTTGATGAATTTTACCCTCGGGATCGGCGTCATCGGACATCGGCTCCAGACTATGTTCACCGTCCCCTGGCTCATCCTGCTCCATCGTTGGGTCCATGGGGTCATCGTTTCCTTTGGAGTCGACCGGGGTATTGTTCTTTCTTGCGCTGTTATCGCTTTTTTTTACTATGGCAGGATTTAGAGCGGCACCTACGTCGTCGCTTTGGTGGCTTCTCGAGGGGATTATCCTCCGTTGCATCATCGACATCGCCTTCTTTTGGCGTATCCACCATATATATATCATATGATGAGGTGGCAGTCCAGCGCCCCGTGGGCAGTGGTTCCTGTTTGTCTCCGGCATCGTCGTCCATACCGTCGATGTCTTCGGAGTCAAAGTCAAGTGTGTCGGTTAAGTCATCGACAGTGGCTATGAAGTGGGTGGTGGGTGGGGAACGAATTTCTTCGTCGTCCGCTTCCCACTCGAGCCAGACATAGTTCGGCCAAGAGTCCCCTGACAGAGCGAGAGACCTTAATGAATTTAGCACGTCGCCCAAGGGCGAGTGCTAAAGATATCCGCGAAGGTAAACTCCATGACCGGTGCCCAATCAGATTCGATAGGCGCGGACGTACGCGGTTCAGATCCTATGGCCGGAGACGAATCCGAGGGTCCGATGACACGGTTCTCTTTAGAGGTGAAGTCTGTGTTCGGCTCCAGCGCCGATGAGTGTGCGGCCTCCTCGGTGTGGTCCATCCACCCGTCCTCGGATGGCACGATCTGCTTCGGTTGATTCCTGGGGCGGCCGCAGGCGCAATCTCCCGAACACTATCCGATGGGAGATCAAAGTCATGCTCGTCGTGACTGTTCGGCGCACCTGACATGGGCTCGAATCCATCGAAGATCAAGTCTACACGGATGTCGGCAGTATAGTTCAAGCTTCCAAACCTGACCTGACGGCCAGGGGCGTAGCTATCGATCTGCTCCAGATGGCCAAGCGAGTTGGCACGCAGTACGAAGCCACCGAATACGAAGATCTGTCCGGGGAGGAAAACCTCACCCTGAACCGCATCATTGAAGATGATTGAAGGAGCCATCAAGCCTTATCATGACAACACAGTGGAACTCTCAGTGAAAGCACCAATGTCAGTGTCAAAACCGGTGGATCTCGAGTAGGGGGTCCCGAACTATGCGTCTAAGGCTAATGGTAACAGGAGGCGGGGGACACAATGTTTACCCAGGTTCGGGCCCTCTCGATTTAGGTAATACCCTACTTCCTGCTTGATTGATCTTGACGATATGAGTATTATAAGAGTTGATCTACCACGAGACCGTAGAGGCTAAACCCTAGAAGCTAGCCTATGATTATGATTGTTGTTGTCCTACGGACTAAACCCTCCAGTTTATATAGACACCGGAGGGGGCTAGGGTTACACAGAGTCGGTTACAGAGAAGGAGATCTACATATCCGAATTGCCAAGCTTGCCTTCCACGCAAAGGAGAGTCCCACCCGGACACGGGACGAAGTCTTCAATCTTGTATCTTCATAGTCCAACAGTCCGGCCAAAGTATATAGTCCGGCTGTCCGAGGACACCCTGCTCAAAATTGACCCCTTTTCTACAAGTTTGTCTTTAATTTGAGCTTTGATCCTCGTCTAGTTTGTCCGTCTATATTCATGACGTCTCCTTGGGGCAGTGAGGTTATGGTTTCTTGTCATGTGGAATTTTTTTGTGTTATATGTTAATATAGTGCTTTAGATCAAAATGACGACAACTGCGCCTCTGCGGCACGTGCATGAAGACTTCTCGATAGTCATTGACGAGGATAAGCCGACTCCGGTAGATAAAACAAAACTACTCCACTATATAGGCAGGAACCTCCGCGCTTGCTTGCTAGTGTTGCTCTCTTTCACACTCTCTCATCCTCTCTAGATCTAAACACGACAACGGTGGCCACACTCTCTCTCTGCTCACCACTAGTCACTGATCCAGACGGAGCCCCTCTGTCGGGGAAGGTGAGAAGGTGCAATGTTCACGCGGTCGTCCTCGGCGATAGCTCTTACCCGCTGCCGACGCGTCCCGATCAGCATGCCTTGCTGTTCTCTCCCACACAGCACCGGCTAGGGAGGGCCTCCGACCCCTTCTTCCTCGCTGTCGTAGTGAGGGCAGATCCATCCTCCCATCGCCCACCTAGCGTGACATCGCTGTATTTGTATCTTTTACTATTTCTCAGGGCCCCTCGTAGATAGGATTGATCGGCTGTTCAATAGACACCTAAATTTTCACGATTAAAAGGTGAAACTACTTCATGCAGTCGAATTTAGTACTACTTGGTTCAAACAGGGAAGAAAAGGGGTGGGGTGGGGGAAGATTTGTTACATGAATCTAGGACTTGGTCGAAAGAGGAAATAATGGGGGCGAAAAGTAGCAGAGACTGGCTATCCAACCGGAGTCTTGGTCTAGTAGGGAAATAAAGGGAAATGCAGTACAAACTCAATATAAACCAATCTATTGGTTGAAAAAGGAAAGAAAGTGGGGACTGGGGGACAAGTCAATAGAGTATGTCCAGCACTAGATTTGCTGGCCTGACACAGTATAAGGTGGCTATACCGAACAAAAATGGGACCAACCCAGATATCCTGTTATGATGTTTGCTGCCCCGAGCCCCTCTTATGTAATGCCACTGGTAAAATGTAGCAGTCCCACTGTTAAAAGTAAGGACACGTTAAACCATTGTTGTTTTCAATGTAATGCCTCCAGTAATATGAATCAATGGCACTATTTTTCATGTCCTGCTAAATTTCCCATTAAGATAAGGTGCTTCTTTTCGTTAGAAATGTAACTATCCTGATCCGCCTACTCTCCCATGCCCAAATACCAACTCTTTAGCAGCTGTTAATGTAATTTTGCTGGTAAAATGAAGCAATGGCACCATTAAAGTAATGTCGTATTTAACGGTTGTCATAGTTAATCCTAATGCCCACACTAATACCTAGCAATGCTGTTGCTTTAGAAATTGCTATTGTCCTTGTAGGATCGCCATTCAGATAAGGAACATGCTTCTTTTCATTTGATGTACGTTTAATCACTTGTTAGTCACTATCCTTTCCACCTTTTTCCAAACAGAGATATACATTTCATGCTTGATCTTAGTTGAACTGCACAAATGATATCCAAATTATAGTTGAACATTCCACGAGCTTCACGACCAACCTTGATGTTGCTCAATTTTATTGCAACTAATGAAGAAGAAGCTGCTAGCTCATGGGACATTGCTTCATTTTAGGTGAACTGCAGAAAAAGGTCCCATGAATTGAATCATCCATGTTGGTGACTGGTGTCATCCCTTCTAGATGGCGTTGACTACAGATATGGTTCCCATCATGAGGTATGTTCCTTTTTGGTCCGACTATTTGCCAAAGATCCTGCATGTTGACTCTGGTCTTGTGCTACTGTTTTGGCACTGCCACGATAAAGCAGTAATGTTATTATTTTGCACCTTAATCTAGTGGCACTATTAATTTGAGGCAATGTTTTGGCACCGCTAGTGCCACTAATTTTTTATATATATCGAAAGAGGGGGTTTCCCCCGATTTCATTAAAGAAACCCAACCATAGAGAACCATTATCCAACATCTCAGTGTAAATGGGCAGTTATGCAACTACTACTAGAACGGACAGAGTACTAGCAGGAGACAAGTTCGCCACATAAGCTAGGCAGGTAGGGGGACGCAGCACCAACTTGACAAAGTTTGGATTACAACCCAAATGCTACCACAAAAACATCTGGGGGGGAAGATAGGGACTGAAAGAGCCAGCTTCAGCATCACAGTCTAAGCACCTCCGGCCTCCATCCTTGTGACGCATGGTACACCTCGCTTGCCACCTGCTCGACCCTAGTGCCATTCATAAAATGAAGTAATAATATAGTTAAAATAGAGCGAGTGTCCTCTATCATTTCATTTCCAATGTAGATAAAGAAAGTGCTTCTCTTTGTTAGTATATGTTTCATCAACTATTCCCATTGTTAATGTTTAAGTGTTTGTGCAAACTGGGGTGCTTAATTTTAGTTGATCTGCACAAAAATAGAGATTGGAATGTCTCAAGGCCCCTCCTTGTACTACTGCTGTAAACTGATGTTCATCACTGGCAGAAGGTGTATCGGGGAGAATTGGGCCGATTTCCAGTATGAGGCCTACCGTATGAGGCGTCGCGGGCCCATCTCGCCTCATAGCATGGAATACGATGATACTATCGCAATATTTTATTCTATTTACTAGTGTATGTTTCATCAACTAGTGCCACTATAATGTAATCATGCTTTTTCATTATCTGTGCAAATAGGGTTATTCAGCTGCATTTTGGTGGAACTGCACAAATGTACGGATGGAACCGGCATATATGCAGAGTTCGAGGTGTGCCAAGTAATATTCACCGACACCAACCATGCTCCATGTAAGCATTGGCATCCACCACCACTAGTGGGATGTGTGGCACTCTCTGTGGACGGATCTTTCTCGGTAACAAATCCTCTAACCAAATACTAGTAGCTTATATTGGCACTTTTCTAGGGAGTACTCTTTTTTGAAAGAAGCACCAAGCTTTTTATTTATTTATTTGTAAACAATGTCACAACTTTGTTTTTGGTCCAGAGCTATTTTAGGGTGATTGGCGTAGTACTCGGAGACTGATTGTAAGCATGATTTTCATTAGTCGTCACACTGATTGTAAGCATGAGCAGATGGAAGATTAGGTTAGTGCGAAGCTTACCTTAAACCCTTCCGTCGTCGTTGAAACGAGGCGAGCGTCGAGGGAACCGTGGAGAACGGCGGGGAAGCGATGTTGCACCATCCGACCTCCTCTTGCAGTTGGAGAAGGAATACTACTGTGGCTCCGGCTGGCTCTGCACCCTCACGAACGGCACACCGTACTCGATTGATTCGTTATCCTCTGGATGCTCGACCTTCGACCTTTACGCCCACCACCTCCGCTAACTTTCGCATCGGGCGAATCTGTCTACTCCATTTCCTAGATGTAATGCCCCTGACACACCCGCCGGTGGTCGTTACTCCTGGCGGGATCTACACTGGCCCCACGGATCAATACTAGTCTTTTTTGCGCACTTTGTCCTCACTCATGCGCAACCGGGAGCAACTTCCCGGTCGGTCACCCATCCTGAAACTACTCCAAGCTAAGCACGCTTAACTTTGGAGTTCTGTCTGAATGGGCTCCCGGAAAAGAAGGAATTCTTTATTGATATGAGTAGTCTATCATTCCTAATAAGCCGGCTATCACATACACCCCCACTCAGAGGAACCGACGTCCTCGTCGGGCCATAGGAACGTTCCCTCTTGGCACATACGTCTATGCATCCAGTCCGGTACCTATGCCATGCCATGTGCCACGACGGGTCACATACATCATGAACAACATGACGACGCACCTGTCCGCAAACATCCGTGTAACCATGAGGGTCGGCTCTGATACCAACTTGTAACGTCCCGGACACACCCTCCGGTGGTCGTTACTCCTGGCGGGATCTAGACTGGCCCCGTAGATCAATACTAGTCTTTTCTGCGCACTTTGTCCTCACTCATGCGCACCCGGGAGCAACTTCCTGGTCGGTCACCCATCCTAAAACTACTCCAAGCTAAGCACGCTTAACTTTGGAGTTCTGTCCGAATGGGCTCCCGGAAAAGAAGGAATTCCTTATTGATATGAGTAGTCTATCATCCCTAATAAGCTAGGCAATCACACTAGAGGAGATACTCGATGAACTCGAAGGACTACAGCATGACTGCTGCCGAGGAGTACATCGCCGCCCTCATCGCCGCCGTCTCGCTCTTTCGCATACATTGCCACATGGCCCTCACTGTCCTTGAAATCTCCCACTTGTTGTCAAATCAAGTAAGGATCTCCTTCAACCTGGCTAACTTCGCCTGGTCGCCGCCGGCGATCTGCCCGATTCGCTGTTGCATCCTCTCCATAGATGTCCTTCTGAGAGGTCTAGTGCTAGCTTTCGCAGATGGAAGGAGAGACAGTGGTCTTGCAATGGAGAAGAGGGATAGGTGAGACGGTGGTTTTGCAATGGAGAAGATGGAGAGGAGAGGGGTTGGTTTTGCAATGGAGAAGAGGGAGAGGCGAGATGGTGGTCTTGCAGTTGAGAAGAGGGAGAGGCGAGATGGTGGTTTTGCAATGGCGAAGATGGACAGGAGAGGGGTGGTTTTGCAATGGAGAAGAGGGAGAGGCGAGACGGTGGTTTTGGAATGGAGATGATGGAGAGGAAAGGAGGTGGTTTTGCAATGGAGAATAGGTAGAGGAGCGTGTGGCAACGATTTAGGATTGGACGAGAGGGCCGGCGCGCTGTGACTGAATCAAAATCAAAATCAATTTACCCTTCAATTAAGAAAGCGACCCCACATTAACTAGTTTCCCTTTTATTATGGGTCATATTTGACCATGATTTTCATAAATAAAACATATGTTATACGTTGCAAAAATAATATAAATTGAAAGTACATTCAGATATGAACCAAATGATACAATTTTTTGTGACATGCATTCACATTTTGCTTGTCAAATACAGCACATGGTCAAACTTTGACCCAAAATACGCAAAACAAAAAAAATACTTCCAAGTCCATCGCCGCTCCTCTCCTCTTAAACCACCGCCGCTCCTCTCCTGTTCCAATCTAAATCTAGCGCCACTCCTCTCCTCTTCCATTTCAAAACCACCGCCCCTCCTCTCCTGTTCCAATCCAAAACCAGTGCCGCTCCTCTCCCGTTCTAATCCAAAACTAGCACCGCTCCTCTTCTTCCATTCAAAAACCACCGCCGGCGAGTGAAGGTGTTGTGGAGAAGTAGATCGATGGAGGAGTACAACCGATACATGAGGATCGCAGATGGCGACCCTGTGAAGCTAGCTAGGATGTTAGAGATACAGTCTTCGTTTGACAACAAGGACCAAGTAGCGGCAACGGAGACATCCATGGCCAAATATCTACAACAGAACGAAAAGGCGGCGATACTCCCGAAGGGATTCACGCAGGCGTACATAGAGCTGCTCCTCTGGGCCATGGAGCAAACAGATTCACCGAATCCGATCGTGATGCAGCGGTGGTGGGAGTATCGATCCAAGATGGAGCATCCACCAGAGATTGAAGGATCGAGCATCTACAGGGTGCCGTTTGTGAGGGTGTCGTGCCAGAGCGAGCTGGTGGAGTCTTCATCGACCGAACCCAACCGCAACAGGAGAAAAGCAGTTGGCCCGATGACGCTTCCGCACCATCCACATAGTCTCACGAGGCGGATGTCTGCTACCGAGGAATAGGAGGGGACTGCCCCCCAATCCAATAGTCAGGCAGGTTGTGAATTGTCAGGAGGAGTTTAGGGTTGTCAGTATTTGCAGGTTGTGAATTGTGTTTTGTGTTGTGTATTTTGAGAGTACTTTCAGATATGAATGTCTTTTGAATTTCAGATTTGCAATATTGAGCATATGAAGTATTTTATTAATTCTAGAGATTTAATTTTAGCACTTAAAAAATGTAGTTTCATATAGAAGTGCAGACAGTGTGATTCTCAGAGAAGAAACAACAAGTTTCAGTTTCAGATAAGAAACTGCAAGTTTCAGAGGTAGAGCATTTATATCAACACGCCCTTTTCAAATAGGATAACATCATGTTGGAAGTTTTATTCATGGCCAAAAATGGAACTACCAGCCAGTTAACATCATGGTGATCAACATGCCTAGCACATCTTCATATGATGCAGAGTCAAAAAGATATGGTATTTTAAAAATGCCCACACAATGTCTTGTGTGCGAAAAACAGAGAAAACGAGGGACGAAGTTTTGGCAAGTGTTGGACGTGGTGTGCGTAGATGACAATAGGGACCCACATGTCAATAATGGCAGAGGCAAAAAATTTGGAGATATTTTCACTGCATCAGGTGGAATCAAACCCGAGCGGAACAACGGTCGGGTAGTGTCACTTGGCCATTGGGCTAGTTCAGCAGTTTCGGTAGAAATAAGTCACATCATCTACCATTTACTGTAGCATGCCTTCCCCGGCTCCGGTGGTTTGTTCTTGTCCTCCGCCTTTGTGCACTCACCGCGGCACCACTGTCGGACGTTGTGAACATGCTGAACAAACGAGAGGAATCTGGAAAGGACTGTACGTGGAGAGGCGGACAGTCGGGATCCACCAGGTCTTTGGTTGTATGGAAGCAAGTGCCTCATTGAAAAAATACTTCCTTCTAATGCTATACTAACGTTGGGGCCCATGTGTTTGTCAACATAGTTATATTTTTTTAGGTGCTTCAACATAGTTACTTTTTTTGCGGGAAGCCAGGGAGCTGGTAGGTATCATTTATTATTAGTGGGCCAACAAGTATCAGCTGGATTGTGGGTTGCCCCGTCTAGACTTCCCTTTTTAACATGCGCAGCCCACGACATGCCGATTTGTATTTTCTTGAGGGTCGCCATGTATTGACCGGCCTATGGACCTCCCATCCTAGGTTTTATTTTTCCTGAAACATCCACAACCCAACTTATGTATTTTTTTGAAGAAAATGTAGAGGTTTGTTCTATTTTTCTATATAAGAATAGGAACGTCGGGTCCAACTTATGTTTCCCTTCTAACTAAATTATATATATTTACATTATTTTATATGTTATTATATATTATTGTTATTGTCATCATATATTTAACAGATACTTACATATATAAGAAAACAATATCCCGTGTCTTATTAATTTATAAAAATAATCTTTTAACAATAAAATCCTGGATTTTTTTTACATTAGGCAACGAAAATCCTGGTGATTGTGTACAAAAGCTTGTTAAGATTTAAGGACCAATGTAATAATAAAGCACTTATTATTTAAATATATTTATAACAAAATTCTCAGCCCATGTTTATTTTTTGATAACATTGCTTCGCCCAACCCAACATTATAATTAGAACCAGCCCAGCAAAATCATGTATTTCGAGAAAGTGCAAATGGGCTGTAATTATTTAGGAAAAATAAATGGGCCGCATGGATGGTACATTATTTGTTCAGCCAGCCCGGCAAATTTGTGTATTTCGAGAAAGTGAAAATGGGTTGTAGTTTTTAAAAAATGCGCCGCATGGACGCTACATTATTTGTTCATCCAGCCCAGCAAATGGACTGTAATTCTCAAAAAAAGAGCAAATGGACTGTAAATTCTGAAAAATGGGTTGAATATGTGCCACATTTTTGGAGGCTGAAATGTGGGCCAATAGGTAGGCAATCCCTCCACCCCTCGACACCTCATGTTCTTCCCAACCGACTATCGAACCGCGCCGCACCAGAACCAGTTAACCCTCGCACACCTCTCCCTCTATGACTCCACTCCTGCGTCTTCCCATCTCCGGCTCGTTGCTGTCCGGGGCCTCGTCGTCGTCCACCACCTTGGATGCGCTTGGCGCGGCGTGGTCAACACACAAAAAAATGAATACTCCCCTGCTAGCTGGGACCCACCATAGAGGGAGGCTGACTTGTGGGCCTACTAAGTTGACGCGGACGTAGGGCTTTGTCAACTTAGTCAATATGAATGATTCTAGCTCGAGTGACCATACGATGTCCATCCAATGGCCGTAGTGCTTCTTCAACCTCTGGTCTTCTTGCTCCAGCCGCCCAAACCAGCGCCGGTCGTGCCGCCTGCTCCTGTCTCTCGTGGCTAGCTGTGCTGCCGCGGAGGCCTCATCGCCCCTACTACTCCCACTGCTGGCCAGACCATCCCTCTACTCAACCAAACCCCCCATGTTATTCTGCGATGACGGCAGCCTTACACCGCAGTCGAACCAGTCAACCATCATACTCCTATTCGCGTGGGCATCTGCTGCCGCGACTTCCCGGCTCCGTGTCGTCCCCTTCCTAGGCCTTGCCATCGACCACCGCCTTGGTGCGCTCGGCGTGGCGTGGTCAATGTGATCAATGAACGACTTCCATCAGAAGAGTACTGTACGTGGAGAGGCTGACAATTGGGTCTGATACGTCCATTTTGCATCATGTTTTCCTACTGTTATTTATGATGTTTTATGCATAATAATGCTTTTTGGAGTAATTCTAATGCCTTTTATCTCATAATATTCAAGGTACACACAAAGAGGGAGAAATTCGGCAGCTGGAAATCTGGACCTGGAAAAGCTACGTCAGGCCACCTATTCTGCACAACTCCAAACGAACTGAAACTTTACGGAGATTTTTGTGGAATATTTGAGGAATGTTGGAGCCAATAAGTACCAAAGGGGGCCAACTAGGCGGAGTCAACCCACCTGGGCACGCCAGGGAGCCCAGGTGTGCCCTGATGGGTTGTGCTCATCCAGGCCCACCTCCGGTGCCCATCTTCTGGTATATAAGTCATTTTGACCTAGAAAAAAATAAGGAGAAGACTTTCGGGATGGAGCGTCACCGTATTGAGGCGGAACTTTGGCAGGAGCACTTTTGCCCTCCGGCGGATCGATTCTGCCGGGGGAACTTCCCTCTCTGAGGGGGAAATCATCGTCATCATCATCACCAACAACTCTCCCATCTTGGGAGGGCAATCTCCATCAACATCTTCAACATCACCATCTCCTCTCAAACCCTAGTTCATCTCTTGAGTTCAATCTTTGTACCGAAACTATAGATTGGTGCTTGTGGGTGACAAGTACTGTTGATTACATCCTGTAGTTGATTACTATATGGTTTATTTGGTGGAAGATTATATGTTCAGGTCCATTATGCTATTGAATACCCCTCTGATCATGGGCATGTTTATCACTTGTGAGTAGTTACTTTTGTTCTTGAGGTCACGGGAGAAATCATGTTGCAAGTAATCATGTGAACTTGATATGTGTTTGATATTTCGATAGTATGTATGTTGTGATTCCCTTAGTGGTGTCATGTGAATGTCGACTACATGACACTTCACCATATTTGGGCCTAAGGGAATGCATTGTGGAGTAGTTATTAGATTATAGGTTGCGAGAGTGACAGAAGCTTAAACCCTAATTTATGCGCTATTCCGTAAGGGACCGATTGGATCCAAAAGTTTAATGCTATGGTTAGAATTTATTCTTAATAATTTTCTCGTAGTTGCGGATGCCTGGAAGGGGTTAATCATAAGTAGGAGGTTTGTTCAAGTAAGAACAACACCTAATCACCAGTCCACCCACATATCAAATTATCAAAGTAGCGAACACAAATCGAACCAACAAGATGAAAGTGACTAGATGAAATTCGCGTGTGCCCTCAAGAACGCTTTGCATTTATAACAGACCTTTTTGGCATGTCCTTTGCCTCAAAAGGATTGGGCTACCTTGCTGCACTTTTGCTACTATTATAGTTACTTGCTCGTTACAAATTATCTTGCTATCAAACTACTCTGTTACTTACAATTTCAGCACTTGTAGACGTTACCTTGCTGGAAACCACTTGTCATTTCCTTCAGCTCCTCGTTGGGCTCGACAGTCTTACTTATCAAAAAGAGCTAAAATTGATCCCCTATACTTGTGGGTCATCAAGGCTATTTTCTGGCGCCATTGCGGGGGAGTGGAGCGCATTTGGTAAGTGGAATTTGTTAAGGAAACATTTATATAGTGTGCTGAAATTTACCGTCACTTGTTACTATGGAAAACAATCCTTTGAGGGGTTTGTTCGGGGTATCTTCACCTCGACGGGAACCACAATTAGCTACCCCTCAACCTAATGCACCTACTGAAAATATTGAATATGAAATTCCTTCGGGTATGACAGAACAACTGCTAGCTAATCCTTATGCAGGAGATGGAACCGAACATCCTGATATGCAGTTCATATATGTGGAACAAATTTGTGGATTGTTTAAGCTTGCAGGTTTACCCGCAGATGAAGTTATGAAGAAGGTTTTCCATTTATCTTTGAAGGGAAAAGCATTGGCATGGTATAGGCTATGCAATGATATTGGATCTTGGAATTGGAATTGATTGAAATTGGAGTTCCGCCAAAACAATTATCATATGCATCTAGTTCATCATGATCGGAATTATATATATAATTTTTGGCCTCATGAAGGAGAAAGTATCGCTCTATCTTGGTGGAGGCTTAGGTCAATGTTATATTCATGCCCCAATCATGAGCTCTCAAGAGAAATTATTATCCAGAATTTTTATGCTCGGCTTTCTCATGATGATCGATCCATGCTCGATACTTCTTGTGCTGGTTCTTTTATGAATAAGACTATTGAATTCCCGTGGGATATTTTGGAAAGAATTAAACACAACTCTGAAGATTGGGAACTCGACGAAGGTAAAGAGTCAGGTATTAAGCTTAAGTATGATTGTGTTAAATCTTTTATGAATACTGATGCTTTTCAAAAGTTTAGCACTAAATATGGACTTGACTCTGAGATAGTAGCTTCCTTTTGTGAATCATTTGCTACTCATGTTGATCTCCCTAAGGATAAGTGGTTTAAATATCACCCACCTATTAAAAAAGAAATTAAAGAACCGGTACTAGCTAAAGAGGAAACTATTATTTATAATGTTGATCCAGTTTTTCCTATTGCTTATATTGAGAAACCACCTTCCCTGTTAGGATAAAGGAACATGCTAAAGTTTCAACTGTGGTCAACAAAAGTTATATTAGAACACCTAAACTTGATGAACAAATTAAAGTAGAGCCTAGTGTTGCTATGGTTAAGGATCCCTTGGAAGAAAATATAGATGGGCATGTTATTTACTTCTGTAATGAAGCTACTAGAATTGTCAAACCTGATAGAATGGATAATAAACCCGTTGTTGGCATGCCCGTTGTCTCAGTTAAAAATAGGAGATATCATGGTTTATGCGACATAGGTGCTAGCGTGAGTGTTATTACCTTTACCTTATATCAAGAAATTATGAATGAGATAGCACCCGCAGAGATAGAAGACATATATGTCACTATTAAACTTGCTAATAGAGACACTATATCACCAATTGGGATTGTTAGAGATGTTGAAGTCTTGTGTGGGAAAATAAAATATCCTGCTAATTTTCTTTTTCTTGGTTCCCCACAAGATGACTTTTGCCCCATTATTCTTGGTAGACCTTTCTTGAACACCGTTAATACTAAAATAGATTGTAAGAAACAAATTGTCGGTGTTAGCTTTGGTGATGAGTCTCATGAGTTTAATTTCTCCAAGTTTAGTAGGAAGCTTCATGAAAAATAATGGCCTAGTAAGGATGAAATAATTGGTCTTGCTTCTATTGTTGTGCCTCCTACTGATCCTTTAGAACAATATCTTCTAGACCATGAAAATGATTTACATATGCATGAAAGAAATGAAATAGATAATATTTTTGTTGAACAACGTCCTCTGCTTAAACACAATTTGCCTATTGAAACTCTAGGAGGTCCTCCTCCACCTAAAGGTGATCCTGTGTTTGAATTAAAACAATTGCCATACACTTTGAAATATGCATATCTTGATGAGAAGAAGATATATCATGTTATTATTAGTGCTGACCTTTCAGAGCATGAAGAAGAAAGATTATTGGAAGTTTTAACAAAGCATAGAGCTGCTATTGGATATACTCTTGATGATTTAAAGGGCATTAGTCCCACTCTATGTCAGCACAAGATTGATATGGAACCTGATGCTAAACTTGTTGTTGATCACCAACGTCGGTTGAATCTGAGGATGAGGAAGTGGTAAGAACGGAAATAATAAAATTACTAGAAGCAGGTATAATCTATCCTATAGCTGATAGTAGATGGGTAAGTCATGTTCATTGTGTCCCTAAGAAAGGAGGTATTACTATTGTTCCTAATGATAAGAATGAACTTATCCCACAAAGAATCATTACAGGCTATAGAATGGTAATTAATTTCAGAAAATTAAACAAAGCAACTAGAAAAGATCATTACCCTCTGTCTTTTATTGATCAAATGCTAGAAAGATTATCTAAGCACACACATTTTTTCTTTCTTGATGGATACTCTGGTTTTTCACAAATACCTATTTCTCAACCTGATAAAAAAAGATCACTTTCACTTGTCCCTTTGGAACTTATGCTTATAGACGTATGCCTTTCAGTTTATGCAATGCACCTGCTACCTTTCAAAGATGTATGACTGCTATATTCTCTGACTTTTGTGAAAAGATTGTTGAGGTTTTCATGGATGACTTTTCTGTTTATGGGAAGTCTTTTGATGATTGTTTAAGCAATCTTGATCGAGTTTTGCACAGATGCGAGCAAACTAATCTTGTCTTGAATTGGGAGAAGTGCCACTTTATGGTTAGTGAAGTTATTTTTTTGGGCCATAAAATTCCTGAAAGAGGTATTAAATTGGACAAAGCTAAGGTTGATGCAATTGGGAAAATGCCATGTCCTAAAGATATTAAAGGTATTTGTAGTTTCTTAGGTCATGTTGGTTATATAGGAGATTTATCAAAGAATTTTCTAAAATTTCTAGGCCTCTTACAAATATTTTGCATAAGTATATCCCTTTTGTTCTTTATAATGATTGTTATGAAGCCTTTGAAACACTCAAGGAAGCCTTAATTTCTGCACCTATTGTTCAACCACCTAATTGGAACTTGCCTTTTGAAATTATGTGTGATGCTAGTTATTATGCTATTGGTGTTGTTCTAGGACAAAGAGTCAATAAGAAACTAAATGTTATTCATTATGCTAGTAAAACTCTAGACAGTGCTCAACGAAATTATGCTACTATTGAAAAAGAACTTCTAGCAAAGGTGTTTGCTTGTGACAAATTTAGATCTTACATTGTTGATTCAAAAGTAATTGTTCACACCGATCATGCTGCTATTAAATATCTTATGGAAAAGAAAGATGCTAAACCAAGACTTATTCGTTGGGTTCTCTTGCTACAAGAATTTGATTTGCATATCACTGATATAAAAGGAGCTGAGGACCCCGTAGCTGATAACTTGTCTAGGCTTGAAAATGTGCTTGATGACCCACTACCTATTGATGATAGTTTTCCAGATGAGTAGTTAGCTGCAATAAATGTTTCTAATAACACTCCTTGGTATGCTAACTATGCTAATTACATTGTTGCTAAATATTTAGCTTTACATACCAACAAAAGAAAAAATATTCTATGATTTAAGACATTACTTTTGGGACGACCCACATCTTTATAAAGGACTAGATGGTATTATTAGACGTTGTGTACCTGAGCATGAACAGGGATGAATCCTACGGAAATGTCACTCCGAAGCTTATGGAGGGCATCATGCGGGAGACAGAACTGCTCATAAGGTATTGCAGTCTGGTTTTTATTGGCCTACTCTTTTCAAGGATGCTCGTAAGTTTGTCTTATCTTGTGATGAATGTCAAAGAATAGGTAATATCAGTAAGCATCAAGAAATGCATATGAATTATTCACTTGCTGTTGAACCATTTGATGTTTGGGGATTTGATTACATGGGATCTTTTCCTTCCTCTAATGGGTATACACATATCTTGGTTGCTATTGATTATGTTACTAAGTGGGAAGAAGCTATTCCAACCAGTAGTGTGGATCACAACACCTCTATTAAAATGCTTAAGGAAGTTATTTTCCCAAGTTTTGGAGTCCCAAGATATTTAATGACTAAGGCATAGCCTAGTGGTGGGAAGGGGCTGATGCCTTCCCACCCACCCAGGTTCAAGGCATGGTACTTGCAATTTGGGTTTGTTGCACCAATTATACTGTAGGGGGTTCCCTTACAGTCTTTATATCAAAAAAAGATATTTAATGACTGATGATGGTTCACACTTTATTCATGGTGCTTTCCGTAAAATGCTTGCCAAGTATGATGTTAACCATAGAATTGCATCACCTTATCATCCTCAGTCTAGAGGTCAAGTTGAACTTAGCAATAGAAAAATAAAATTAATTTTGCAAAAGACTGTCAATAGGTCCAGGAAGAATTGGTCTAAGAAATT
The DNA here is from genome assembly GCA_963921465.1 of Triticum timopheevii. Classification (NCBI taxonomy): domain Eukaryota; kingdom Viridiplantae; phylum Streptophyta; class Magnoliopsida; order Poales; family Poaceae; genus Triticum; species Triticum timopheevii. Next base: position 206,184,774 of record OY997268.1, read on the forward strand.
AGATGATGCACTTTGGGCTTATAGAATAGCATATGGAAATACTTTGGGTATGTCTCCTTATAAAATGGTTTATGGAAAGGCTTGTCATTTACCTCTTGAGTTAGAACATAAAGCATATTGGGCAATTAAAGAACTCAACTATGACTTCAAACTTGCCGGTGAAAAGAGCCTATTTGATATTAGCTCATTAGATGAATGGAGAACCCAAGATTATGAAACTGCCAAGTTATTTAAAGAAAAGGTTAAAAGATGGCATGATAAAAGAATCCAAAAGCGTGAGTTCAAGGTTGGAGAATATATTCTTTTGTACAACTCTCGTTTCAGGTTCTTTGCAGGAAAGCTCCTCTCCAAATGGGAAGTACCATATGTTATCGACGAGGTTTATTGGTCTGGAGCTATCAAAATAAATAATGCCGAAGGTACTAACCCGAAGGTTGTTAATGGGCAATGAATAAAACATTATATCTCAGGTACGCCCATTAATATTGAAAGTAATATTATCCAAACTATGACACCGGAAGAACACATAAAAGAGTCCTTCGGGAACACTCCAAAATCGTGAAAGAGAGGAGGTATGTGATACGGTAAGTAAACGGACTCCGAAAAATCCGCAGAAATATTTTTTGTCAGTTTTTGAATATAAGAAAAATTAGGAAAATAAGAAACTACCGGGAAGCACACCCTGGTGGGCACAAGACACCAGGGCACGCCTGGCTTGCCAGGCGCGCCTAGGTGGGTTGTGCCCACCTGGGGTACCTCCCTGACTCCGTTTTTCTTCCGTTTGCTTGTTTCCCAAGATAAAAAAATCTTTATATACCCCCTGAACCTATTGACCACCGTATCGCGGAGAAATCTTCTATTTTATTTTCCTTGTTGTTTTCTGTCAGATCCCATCTACCATGGTTGCTTCAAGCTCCACCAAGGACATGTTCTTCAAGAACGTCAACAAACCATATTTGCGGGAGGTGGTGCAGCACCCTCAAGTCATCCAGATGCATGAGGGGATGCTTCATATCTGCGATGTGCAAGGTCCCAAGGGGACGGGAACCATGGAGGCCAGGCTTGAAGCTATGGAGCAGGAGGTCTTCAGGTGCAAGGGGATGGTGGAGCATGGACTCAATGCCAATCACCTCATGATCACGGACCTTACCCGTGATCTCAAGGTGGATGGAAAGTCCATGAAGGACATCATCTTCACCCTCAATGGGCAAATCAACTTCCTCCAAAGCCAGATCTACGATCTCCAAAACAAAGTCTTTGAGTATGAGGCGAGGTTCAAAGGTAAGAGTTTGGCTACCAGTTGCAGGACCCATGAGACTCACTCCCCCTCTTATGATGGTGGACCTCTGCCATGGAAACCCGAGGACAAGATCTCTACTTCATCACCACCGCCACCTTCTTCATCACCGAAAGAAAATTTATTATTGGGTATGGGCACTCCCCTTGGCTTCCACCAAGCTTGGGGGATGTGTCCCGGTATTGTATCACCCCACTATCTTTTTCCTTTACTTATTTTAGTTCGATCTTTTGCTTTAGATGAATAAAAGTTTAGTTCGATCCTTTCTTTTTGAGAGCCTTTTTAGTGATCTATCCTGGTAATCGTGTGCAAGATATATAATAAAGTTTAGTTTGAGTTTTTGCTTTCTTTACTTTCATGTGCAATAAAAATAAAGGAAATAAATTAAAAAGATCATATGCTAATCTTATGGTAGGTGATGACACCACATAAGGAAAACTATAAGTAGAAAAATTTGTTAGAGATTGACAAACATAGCATTGGTCAATGATGCAACTCATGAAAGAATTAATAAGGGAAGAGAAGATTCACATATAAATACACTATCCTAGAAATCTTTTGTGATTGTGAGCCCCCATCAAAATATTATATGCCAAAATTGTTGACGTTGGACAAGGAAGACAACATAATGATTTATGTTTGTTCATATTCACATAGAAGTTATATTGTCATAGATTCTTCAACATGTTGTGCTTTCCCCCCATCTTTGCTAGAAATTCCACACTAAGTAGAGATACTACTTGTGCATCCAAAAACCCTTAAACCCAAATCTTATTTTCAAGAGTCCACCATACCTACCTAGGGATTGAGAAAGATCCCTCAAGTAAGTTGTCATTGGTGCAATAAGGCAATAAAAATTGCTTCTAAAAGTGTAAGATCATTTAGTGTAAGAGAAAATTGAGCATTGTACAAACTTGTGATGGTGAAGAATAAAAGCGACAGACTGCATAATAAAGGTTGTCATCACAAGGGGCAATACAACGTGACGTTCTTTTGCACTAAGGGTTGAGCATACAAACAAATAAGCGCATGGCAACATCTACTTCCCTCTGCGAAGGGCCTATCTTTTACTTTATGTATTTACTTTTATGCAAGAGTAAAAGTTTTTCTCTCTATTCCTTTTGATTTTTCTCCTTTGGCAAGCATCATGTGGTGAGGAAAGATCTAGGCACATATGTCCAGTTGAATATGGGTAGCATGAGTTATTATTGTTGACATCACCCTTGAGGTGCATACGTTGGGAGGCAAAACTATAAGCCCCTATCTTTCTATGTGTCCGGTTGAAACATTTTGCTCATGTGTATGTGGCGAGTGTTAGAAATCATAGAAGACTATATGATGGTTGAGTATGTGGACTTTCCTAAAGGCTCTGATACATGACCCTTCCTGAAAAGATGATGAATTGTAGTTGCAAAGTTGACTGAGAACATAGTTTGTTGGTTTCTAATAGAGTTCATGCTTTATACTTCAATAGTGTGGTGAATTGTTGCTTATTCATGAGAAGTCTACGATAAAAGTTTTATGTTTAAACTTGTTGCTATTATAATAATCTACATGATGCTTCTATGTCCGTATTTTGTTTTTATCGACACCTCTCTCTCTAAGCATGTGGACATGTTTTCGATTTTGGTTTTCGCTTGAGGACAAGCGAGGTCTAAGCTTGGGGGAGTTGATACGTCTATTTTGCATCATGTTTTCCTACTATTATTTATGATGTTTTTATGCATAATAATGCTTTTTGGAGTAATTCTAATGCCTTTTCTCTCATAATATGCAAGATACACACAAAGAGGGAGAATTCCGACAGCTGGAAATCTGGACCTGGAAAAGTTACGTCAGGCCACCTACTCCGCACAACTCCAAATGAGCTGAAACTTTACGGAGATTTTTTATGGAATATTTGAGGAATATTGGAGCCAATAAGTACCAGAGGGGGACCACCAGGTGGGCACAACCCACCTGGGCGCGTCAAGGAGCCCAGGCGCGCCCTGGTGGGTTGTGCTCATCCAGGCCCACCTCCGGTGCCCATCTTCTGGTATATAATTCATTTTGACCTAGAAAAAAATAAGGAGAAAACTTTCAGGACGAAGTGCTGCCGTCTCGAGGCGGAACTTGGGCAGGAGCACTTTTGCCCTCCAGCGGAGCAATTCTGCTAGGGAACTTCCCTCCCGGAGGGGAAATCATTGTCATCATCATCCCAAACAACTCTCCCATCTTGGGGAGAGCAATATCCATCAACATCTTCAACAGCACCATCTCCTCTCAAACCCTAGTTCATCTCTTGAGTTCAATCTTTGTACCGAAACTATAGATTGGTGCTTGTGGGTGACTAGTAGTGTTGATTACATCTTGTAGTTGATTACTATATGGTTTATTTGGTGGAAGATTATATTTTCAGATCCATTATGCTATTTAATACCCCTCTGATCTTGAGCATGTTTATCACTTGTGAGTAGTTACTTTTGTTCTTGAGGTCACGGGAGAAATCATGTTGCAAGTAATCATGTGAACTTGATATGTGTTCGATATTTTGATAGTGTGTATGTTGTGATTCCCTTAGTGGTGTCATGTGAACGTCGACTACATGACACTTCACCATATTTGGGCCTAAGAGAATGCATTGAGGAGTAGTTATTAGATGATGGGTTGCGAGAGTGATAGAAGCTTAAACCCTAGTTTATGCGCTATTCCGTAAGGGACCGATTGGATCCAAAAGTTTAATGCTATGGTTAGAATTTATTCCTAATACTTTTCTCGTAGTTGTGGATGCTTGCGAGGGGGTTAATCTTAAGTAGGAGGTTTGTTCAAGTAAGAACAACACCTAAGCACCGGTCCACCCGCATATCAAATTATCAAAGTAGCAAACACGAATCGAACCTATATGATGAAAGTGACTAGATGAAATTCCCGTGTACCCTCAAGAATGCTTTGCTTATTATAGGAGACATTTTTGGCATGTCCTTTGCCTCAAAAGTATTGGGCTACCTTGCTGCACTTTTGCTACTATTATCGTTACTTGTTCATTACAAATTATCTTGCTATCAAACTACTTTGTTACTTACAATTTCAGCACTTGCACACATTACCTTGCTGAAAACCACTTGTCATTTCCTTCTACTCCTCGTTGGGTTCGACACTCTTACTTATCGAAAAGAACTACAATTGATCCCCTATACTTGTGGGTCATCAGGGTCCACGGCCGCAGCAAGGAAGTGCAACCTTATTACGTGTAAAATAATAATTCCTCCACCTGACAACAGGGACCCATCGGACGGGCCACCGCATTTCAGGAAAAAAATGTTTCCCTCCTAACTGCTGGTACTCACCAGCTACAGCTTTGCACGCAAGGAAGTGCGTCCATATTACGGGCAAAAAATATGATTCTCCCCCTAATAGCTGGGACCCACTAGCAATAACTTCGTACGCAAGGAAGTGCCTCCTTATCCTCCCTGACAGTCGGGACCCACCGGGTCGAAGCGTACGTAGCGTTGTCATTCTGGTAGTGAATGTGTACGTACATACTGATTGATCGGTCTGTCTGCAGGCTGCAGCGATGAACCATGGCCGAGTAAGGAAGGGCGGGTGTCATAGTAGAGGCGCGGACGTAGCATGTCACGCAGTCCCGTCAATATTGTGTACACGTACGTACAGCCAGGGTGCAAGAAAGCAAATACGGCCACGTACGTACATATGGGCAGGGTCTCGAACGCCTAATCGCGCATACGTATGGCCAGGGCTCGTGTACATGGAGAGGGCAGCGGAGAGCAGCAACTACGTCATGTTCATTGGCAGCCAACCAGCTAGGTCAAAACGGAGAAACTGCGTCCTCGTGTTCATCGGGAGGCAATGGAATGCGTGGTGTTCATCGGGAGCCAACTGGCTTGGACGGAACAGCCGAAATGAGGCCTGGCGTACCGCAGAATGGAGGAAACGGCCTTGTGTTCGACCGCCTACAGTCGAAACAGGATCTAGTTCGCTAGGAGGGTTCTGGCATACCACAAAACAAAGGAAACGGACTTCTCTTCGACCTCCTACAGTCGAAACGGGGTCCTGTTGATCGGGAGGGGTGTGGCGTACCGCAAAATGAAGGAAACGGACTTCTCTTCGACCTCCTACATTCGAAACGGGGGTCCTGTTCATCGGGAGGGGTGTGGCGTACCGCAAAATGGGACTCCACGGGCTACTGTTCACCCACCGTCTACTTCCTCGCTTCAGCCTCCACGGGCTACTATTCATCCACCGTCGACCTCCTCCTGCCTCCACCTACGACTGTTCATCCACGGCGTATCCCTCCTGCCTCCACCACTTCTGTTCATCCACAGGCTCCTATTCATCCAGCCTCCACTGAATACTGTTCAACCAGCCCTCTCCACGGGGTCCTGTTCAACCATCCCTCCACGGGCTACTGTTCATCCAGCCCTCCACCGGCTACTATTCAACCACCCCTCCACTGACTACTGTTCATCTAGCCCTACACGGGGTCCTGTTCATCCAGCCCCAACCGGCTCGATTGGGGTCCTGTTCATCCAGAGGCAACGGCCTCTACTACCACGGGGTCCTGTTTATCCAACTCCCACCAAGAACTATTCATTCAACCCCCAACAATGCTCACTGGTCATCAAGAGGCAGCAGGTTCGATCGGCTTCAGTTAGCAGTAGTAGCGAAGGAATCGCTCGATCGGGTCCAGTTAACAGCCAGATCGATCAATTGATCGGGTTCAGTAACGCATAGCCTATAGTGCAATCTCTCAGGTTCAGTAGGCGAACGCCTCGCTCGAGTTCAGTTAGAGCCCAATGCCTCACACCCACGCGCGTACTTGTACGAGAGAAATGCGCAATCCCTCCATGCATCGCTCGGCCCCGACCACCCATCGTAACCGGGAACTCCCCGATAATTTCCTCGCCCTTGCTTCTACCATGGTTTTTTCCGTCATGGACGACCCAAAGATTGTCATGCAGCTGCGTCTCCGGCCCGCCCAGGAAGAAAAGCCCATTTTCTATCATGATTTGTTGTCATAGAAGTAGGAGCCCACCACATCTATGATGATACCGGGTTTCGTCACAATTATCGTCATAGAAGTCTCATAAGCATGATAGGGAAAAAATTCGTTCGGCCCAAAATGTCACGGATGTGTCTTTTTTTATAGTGAATAGTCTAGTTTTGACATGAAGATTTCAATACTCAGGCATATCAACCAACAATCATGTCTTCCAAAATATCAACACTAATGCAAGTTATCCCTAGCCCATTATGCTCAGTCATTGATCCATTCATGAAACACACTCGCATATTAGCTACACCCAATGCTCAAGTACGATCATAGTGCCCCTTAGTTGGTGCTTTATAAGAGAAGATGGAAACTCAAAAATAAAAATTGCATAAAGTAAATAGAGAGCCCTTCGCAGAGGGAAGTAGGGGTTTGTAGACGTGCCAGAGCTCAAAGCGGAAAAAAATAGAGATAAAACATTTTGGGTGGCATGCTTTTCCTATTAACGAAAATGGTCGAGTAGTTCCCGATACTTTCCATGCTAGTATCATAGGCAGTTCTCAAACAGAAAATAAAGTCTATTCCTTTTTCCACCATACTTTCACATTCCACGGCTAAACAAATCCACGGGTACCGTCCATACAACCACTTTCCAAGTAATTTATTATTTGACAACATAAAGTAAATTCATTTTTCATTTCGGGATTGGGCATCCCTAATACCTTTGTCGTACTCTCGTGCAATGACAAGTGAATAAACACTCATCTTGAGAATAACACATCTAGCACGGAAAAATATCGGCCACCCCCTACCGTTTCATGAGCGGCATGAGCACACAAAAGAGAAATTTATTTTCAAAATTAGAGATGGCACATACAAATTTGCTTAGAATGACACGAAAATACCGCATATAGGTAGGTATAGTGGGCTCATATGGCAAATCTAGGTTTAAGGATTTGGATGCACAAGTAGTAATCCCACTCATCAACATGACTCACATATTATATCATCATATTGCAAAACTATTACAAAGAATCCAGTTTATTTTGTCCAATGATCTTCATGAATTTTTTTATTATATCCCTCTTGAATATCTATCACTTTGGGACTGGTTTCATAGGTTGTTTTTGATATCTCAAACAAATCTAAGTGATGAACATGAGCATAAAATTTTTCTTCTTTGAAAATAATTTAAGTGAAGCATGAGAGAATTTCTTAAAATTTTACTAACTCTAAAATAAATCTGACTGAAGGATGAGAGCATTTCTTCAAAAGTAATAAAGCACACCGTGCTCAAAAAGATATAAGTGAAGCACTAACGCAATTCCATAGCTCAAAAAATTTAAGTGAAGCACATAGAGCAATTCTAACAAATCATAGCATAATTTTGGCTCTCTTATATAAGTGTGTTCAGCAAGGATACTTGACTTAAACTAAAAAGAAAAACAAGCAAAGACTCGTATAATACAAGACGCCCCAAGCAAAACTCATGATATGTGACGAATAAAAATATAGCTCCAAGTAAAATACCGATGGTCGTTAGAAGAAAGAGGGGATGCCACTCAGGGCATCCCCAAGCTTAGTTGCTTGTTCCTTTTTGGATAATAACTTGGGGTGCCATGGGCATCCCCAAGCTTAGGCTCTTCTTACTCATTATTCCTTCATCCATCGTGATCTCACCCAAAACTTGAAAACTTCAATCACACAAAACTCAACAAAACCTCATAAGATCCGTTAGTATAACAAAGCAAATCACTACTCTAAGTACTGTTGCAAACCCATTCATATTTTATTTTTGCATCATATCTACTGTATTCAAACTTTACCATGGCTTATACCCTCCAATACAAACCATAGATTCATCAAAATAAGCACACAACACAAAGAAAACAGAATCTATCAAAAACAAAATAGTCCGTAGCAATATGAAAACTTCAAATACTCCTTTAAGTCCAAAAATTCTGAAACATTAGGAAAACATGGGCAATTTGTATATCAATCTTGTGTACAAAAATCAGGATTTTATCGTGCTTCTGTGATTTTTAATAATTCTGTGACTGGCGCACAAAGTTTTTGTTTATCAACAAGATCAAAGCAACTATCACCCAACCAAAGGCTTTGCTTGGCACCAACACTAATTAAAACATAAAAACACAATCATAACAGTAGCATAATTGTGCAAACACTCAAGAACAAAAAGAAAAAGACAAAAATAAATTTTATTCATTGGGTTGCCTCCCAACAAGTGCCCCTAGCTAGGCATAATGCAAAGATCTAAGTGTTGTCATCTATAGTTCTAGATCCGTAAGATGCCCTCATGATTGATTCATACGGTGGCTTAATTCTCGTTCTAGGGAAGTGGTCCATTCCCTTTCTTAGTGGAAATTGAAATTTAATATTGTCTTCTTTGATATCAATCACGGCACCAGTAGTACATAAAAACGGTCTACCAAGTATAATGGGACAAGGCGGAATGCAATCAATATCAAGAACAATACAATCTATGGGCACATAATTCCTATTTGCAAGAATAAGAACATCATTAATTCTTCCCATAGGATTTTTAATGGTAGAATCCGCCAACTACAAATTTAAAGAACACTCTTCAATATCGGTAAGACCAAGCACATCACATAAAGATTTTGGAATTGTGGAAACACTAGCACCCAAATCGCATAAAGCAAAACACTCATAATTTTTTATCTTGACTTTGATAGTAGGTTCCCGTTCATCATGTAATTTTCTAGGAATTGAGATCTCTAATTCCAACTTTTCTTCCAAAGCTTTCATCATGGCATCTACGATATGTTTAGTAAAAGCTTTATTTTGTTCATAAGCATGGGGTGCATTAATCATGGATTGCAACAAAGAAATATAATCAACCAAAGAACAATTATCATAATTAAAGTCTTTGTAATCCAAAAGAGTTGGCACATCACTTGTTAAAGTTTTGACCTCTCCAAACCCACTTTTATTAATTTTCTTAACAAGATTTTCACCCTCCGAATTATCGGGACGCCTTGTAGCTAAAGTTGACTCTTCTTCAGTCCCTTTATCGTCAATCTTAATTCTACTAAACAAGAAATCAATAGAAGAAACACCAATCATTTTAAGATCTTCATCATTTTTATCTTCTAACGAGATTGGTTTAGCGGCCATTTGATTTACTAGGGTAGCTTGTGCATCGGATTTTTTGCCTAGCAAACTTTCAGCAAAAGCATACTTAGATTGGAGATTACAAACTTCTCTACTAATATCATCAAGTTGTTTTGTTATAGCTTCCAGCACAATAGAGTCTTCCTTAAGTTCCTCAGTAAAATAGTTATTGTGCTCAAATTGTGATATGACATGTTTCAATAATGTTTGTACCGACAGTGATAATATACAAGCCACTGGTCAAGATCAAGTTATCGTTGCCCCATTAGTTACAGTTAACGATGTATATGCTGGAATATATTTACGGCTGAGTTACGAAGGAAAGTATGGGCTAGTAAATATAACATGCACGCATGTTGATACAATTCATGGTGTGACAAGAAGTCTTCACGGCCTTGGTTTGGATTGGGAGAAAAGGAATCATGATGAAAGCATGCATGTACAAGGAGTCCAATACACGCATGTACATGCAAAGGATACGTACATTTGGACGTTTGATCAAGCTGTGAAGTTATTTGGTTGTTTTCTTTGGTTGCCACGTACAAAAGAAGTCCAAGTTGTACACGTACTAGAGTACTACTTTCTTGAGATTAACCGAAGAATCCTAAGCTGCTACTATTTCTCACGATCACGGCCACCAGAACCAGAGGTGCGCGTCTGAAGATTTTGCTGGTGGAGATTATTTTGTCTGAGAGAGATTGGATGGGGGCCACCAGATAATTTGGGTCTATTTATTTTTGGTAATTATTTTGTGATGATTACCCACTAAAATAAAGCATGTAATCAGGTTTGTTTTCTTAGTTGTGTGGACGTGGATTAGAGATATGGTTCGGTCAACTTGTTAGGCAAGTTACAAGAGGTCGAGTAATATATATAGTCTGGTCCCGCCATTGAAAAAGGGAGAGGTTATTTTCTACAGGTTAGACAACATGTGTATCGAATATTAAGCGGCTCTCTTTGGGTGTCGTTATTATTTATTTTGTGTGATATTTCTGCATGAAAGTTGCACTTGGCTCGAGGTCCGTCGTTCTGGACGAGTTGCGTGCTGGTTACGTCTACTTCGGCGGGAGGTTCCTCGTGTGTCGAGGGATTGTCCGTTGGTCGTCCTCACCCCTGCTTCAGGTTACGCGTACTGCTCGTGTAATTGGGAGTTTTTTTATTGGTGGATCTAGAAAGTTATTGCATCGTAAAAGATCGGGCCAAATCAGCGGCGCGTCCGAGGTCGTGCTCTCATCAGTTGGTATCAGATTACTGGATTTATTACGGTGCAATTTGTTCCTATAATTTGTTGGTACAGATTCTAGAGTTGTGATGAAGACAGAGCACTACTTTAATGGTGAGATGTCACACAGTGAGAAGGATCCATCCCGTGCCCTTTCTTGGTTTCAAATCTACACAAGGGTGAAGGTTGGAAAATTTTCTTGCGCCATGATGATTGATCGTTCTTCAAAAATAAATTTGGTGAGTCAAACTTTGGTTGATGCATTGAAGCTAGCAGTGATAGAGCATCCAGACCCATATAAGCTCGCATGGCAGGAAAAATATGTGGGAATAAAACATCAAGTTGAGGTGCCTTTTGAATTTTGTGGATTTTACTGATTCATTTTTTTGTGATCTTCTTCCATATCATATGTATGCGTGTAGCTTGATACTTGGCCACTCTTGGACAAAGGAGAGGGTGCTGCAGATAGATAAATCTGGCACTTTTTCTTGGAGGAAATGTAAGTTTGTTTCTCAAGGATAATGGGCTTATTTTGAAGCATATTCTTCAGAACAATATTTGGAGGATCGTAAGAGAAGAGACCGTGCACATGCTGCAATTGATGCATAGAAACACCAAGAGAAGATGAAAGAGCTAGAAGAAGAAAAGCAAAGGGAGGCTGAGACCGCTAAATTTTTAGCCTCCAAAATCACTAATGATGCAACTGCTCAGGAGGAGAACTCAAAACCGAGGACGGTTCTGTTTCAAGGGCGAGAGGATGATATAACCAGTTTCAATAATGTTTGTACCGACAATGATAATATACAAGCCACTGGTCAAGATCAAGTTATCGTTGCCCCATTAGTTACTGTTAACGATGTATATGCTGGAATATATTTACGTCTGAGTTACGAAGGAAAGTATGGGCTAGTAAATATAACATGCATGCATGTTGATACAATTCATGGTTTGACAAGAAGTATTCACGGCCTTGGTTTGGATTGGGAGAAAAGGAATCAAGATGAAAGCATGCATGTACAAGGAGTCCAATACACGCATGTACATGCAAAGGATATCTACGTTTGGACGTTTGATAAACGTTTGATCAAGGTGTGAATTTATTTGGTTGTTTTCTTTGGTTGCCACGTACAAAAGAAGTCCAAGTTGTACACGTACTAGAGTACTACTTTCTTGAGATTAACCGAAGAATCCTAAGCTGCTACTATTTCTCACGATCACGGCCACCAGAACCAGAGGTGCGCGTCTGAAGATTTTGCTGGTGGAGATTATTTTGTCTGAGAGAGATTGGATGGGGGCCACCAGATAATTTGGGTTTATTTATTTTTGGTAATTATTTTGTGATGATTACCCGCTAAAATAAAGCATGTAATCAGGTTTGTTTTCTTAGTTGTGTGGACGAGGATTAGAGATATGGTTCGGTCAACTTGTTAGGCAAGTTACAAGAGGTCGACTAATATATAAAGTCAGGTCCCGCCATTGAAAAAGGGGGAGTTTATTTTCTACAGGTTAGACAACATGTGTATCGAATATTAAGCGGCCCTCTTTGGGTGTCGTTATTATTTATTTTGTGTGATATTTCTATATGAAAGTTGCACTTGGCTCGAGGTCCGTCGTTCTAGATGGGTTGTGTGTTGGTTACGTCTACTTCGGCGGGAGGTTCCCCGTGTGTCGAGGGATTGTCCGTTGGTCGTCGGCACCCCTGCTTCAGGTTACGTGTATTGCTCGTGTAATTGGGAGTTTTTTATATCGGTGGATTTAGAAAGTTATTGCATCGTAAAAGATCGGGCCAAATCAATGGCGCGTCCAAGGTCGTGCTCTCATCAAATTGTGTAGTCATATATTCCTTAGTAGTTTTCTCAATTTCAAGCAAAATATTGGGGTAAGGAACATCATAATTTTTTTTTTTTGAGGCATCATGACTACACAAGCAAGATTGCACACAAAAACAAATCTGATGAGAAAACGGCGAACGAAAAAGATGGCGAATAAAACCGCAAATTTTTGTGAAGTGGGGTAGATGAAAATGAGAGGCAAATGGAAAATAATGTAAATTGCAAAGAGATGAGATTTGTTATTAGGAACCTGATATTTTTTTGATGATGTCTCCCCGGCAACGGCACCAGAAATTCATTTTGATGCGGCTTGAACTACGTCGGTATTTCCCCAAAGAGGAAGGGATGATGCAGCACAGCTACGGTAGGTATTTCCCTCAATGATGAGACCAACGTTATCGAACCAGTAGGAGAACCACTCAACACTATGTAAATGGTACCTACATATAAAGAATAAATACTTGCAACCCGACGTGTAAGAGGGGTTGTCAATCCCTCCCGGCTAAAAAGATAGATAAATTTGTAGTAGATTGGATAAATAGATCTCGCGGAAACACGAAATAAAATAAATAACAAAAAAGTGCACCAAGGTATTTTTGGATTTTTGGATTAATAGATCTGAAAATAAAAGTGAATAAAATAGATCTCGAAGGCAAATATGATAAAGAATAGGCCCGGGGGCTATAGATTTCACTAGTGGCTTCTCTCGAGAAAAATAGCATATGGTGGGTAAACAAATTACTATTGGGCAATTGATAGAACGTCAAATAATCATGACGATATCCAGGCAATGATCATTATATAGGCATCACGTCCAAGATTAGTAGACCGACTCCTGCCTGCATCTACTACTATTACTCCACACATCGACCGTTATTCAGCATGCATCTAGTGTATTAAGTTCATGGAGAAACGGAGTAATGCAATAAGAACGATGACATGATGTAGACAAGATTTATTCATGTAGGAACAGATCCCATCTTGTTATCCTTAATAGCAATGATACATACGTGTCATGTCCCCTTCTGTCACTGGGATTGAGCACCATAAGATGGAACCCATCACAAAGCACCTCTTCCCATGGCAAGAAAACCCGATTTAGTTGGCCTAAGTAAACCAAAGATTTGAAGAAGAAATACGAGGCTATAAGCAATCATGCATATAAGAGATCAAAACTCAAATAACTTTCATGGATAAAATAGATCTGATCATAAACTCAAAGTTCATCGGATCCCAACAAACACACCAAAAAAAGAGTTACAACAAATAGATCTCCAAGAGACCATTGTATTGAGAATCAAAAGAGAGAGAGGAAGCCATCTAGCTACTAACTACGGACCTGAAGGTCTACAATGAACTACTCACGCATCATCGGAGAGGCACCAATGAGGATGATGAACTCCTCTGTGATGGTGTCTAGATTGGATCTATGGTTTCTGGAACTTGCGGCGGCTGGAATTGTGTTTCGTCGACTCCCCTAGGGTTTTTGGATTTTCGGGGTATTTATAGAGCAAAGAGGTGGTGCAGGAGGCCACCAAGGTGGGCACAACCCACCAGGGCGCGCCTGGGCCCCCAGGCGCGCCCAGGTGGGTTGTGCCCCCACGGGGCACCCCTCTAGTACTTCTTTGGCCCATCTTGTTTCTTTTGGTCCAGAAAAAATCTCCAAAAACTTCCGCTGCGTTTGGACTCCGTTTGGTATTGATTTTCTGCGAAGTAAAAAAACAAGCAAAAAAATAGCAACTGGCACCGGGCACTATGTCAATAGGTAAGTCCCAAAAAATGATATAAAGTTGCTATAAAATGATTGTAAAACATCCAAGAGTGATAATATAACAGCATGGAACAATAAAAAATATGGATACGTTGGAGACGTATCAGGCCCGTCGTGTCATTGCAAAAGATCATGTTGTCGAACACAAAAAGCTGGTCAGGGCGTAAACGCTCCTACGGCAATTGCCACAGTTGATCTGCGAGTGAGCCATTGATCCTTTTGTTGATCCCACAACAGAACTCTCAATGGAAGCACTAGTGTCGGTGTCAAAACCAACAAACCTCAGGGTAGGGGGTCCTGAGCTGTGGATCTCGGAAAGATGGTAACACGAACAGAGAGACAACTTTTTACCGAGGTTCGAGCCCTCTTGATGGAGGTAAAATCCTACATCCTGCTCTTGTGTATATTAATGGAGATGTATCAAGTACAGAGTCGATCTACCTCGAGATCATAAGATGTGGTCTAATTCTAGGGCTAGGTGAATGATATTGTGTTGATGTCCCCTCTAGAGGCTAAACCCTACGGCTTATATACACGCCATGTAGGGTATCTAGGGTTTCAAGGTTGGCATCTAGGCACAAGGCAGCAAGAGAAATCTTGGAGTATATGACAAGTCTTCGGTGAAGGTAGTCTCGATCACGCCTCCCGCGTACTGCCTCCGGTGTCCCTCCTGAGAATGAGTGAATGTCCATCATCCCCATCCGAGGAGTATGGGCCGACTAGGTTAGTACCCTTAGTCTGGTACACCGTCACTATAGGATCGAATCTCACCCTAACTCGATGGACACCTCTACAGAGGCAACGGCGGTGAGAAACGCCATTGACGGCAACGGTATCCAAAGCCGAGGGTGCGCTGGAGACGAGTAGACGATCCGGAGACCACCGGCGGCAGCAGCAATGGGGTGCGGGGGCGACGTAACTGTTGAGAAATTTCAACGTATGATCCGTGCAATATATAACCTGCTACTTCTTGAGCTTGCATTGATTTTTCCCTTGAAGAGGAAAGGGTGATGCAGTAAAGTAGAGATAAGTATGTCCCTCAGTTGAGAACCAAGGTATCAATCCAGTAGGAGGCACAGACAAGTCCCCAATATATGCACCTGCACAAACTAACAAACACTTGCACACAACATGAAAAAGGAGTTGTCAATCCCTTCACGGTCACTTGCAAGAGTGAGATCTAATAGAGATAGATATAAAAATAAGTAAAAGGCAAAATAAAGTAAATATAAATATATTGTAGCAAGGTATTTTGGGGTTTTTGGTTTTATTAATCTGAAAATATAAGATGGAAAATAGACCCGGGGGCCATAGTTTCATTAGAGCCTTCTCTCTTGAATAAAGCATATGGTGGGTAAACAAATTATTATTGAGCAATTGATAGAAAAGTGCAAAGTTATGACGATATCTAAGGAAATGATAATGAATATAGGCATCACGTCCGTAACAAGTAGACTGACTCATGCCTGCATCTACTACTATTACTCCACACATCGACCGACTCTTGCCTGCATCTAGAGTATTAAGTTCATAAGAACAGAGTAACGCCTTAAGCAAGATGACATGATGTAGAGGGATAAACTCAACCAATATGATATAAACCCCATCTTTTTATCCTTAATGGCAACAATACAATACATGCCTCGCTACCCCTTTTGTCACTGGATGAGGACACCGCAAGATTGAACCCATCACAAAGCACCTCTCTCATTGCAAGAAAAACCAATCTAGTTGGCCAAACTAAATTGATAGATTACAGAGAAATACAAAGCTATCTCAATCATGCATAAAGGAGTTCAGAGAAGACTCAAATAATATTCATAGATAATTTGATCATAAATCCAAAATTCATCGGATCTCAACAAATGCACCACAAAAGATTACATCGAATAGATCTCCAAGGACATTGAGGAGAACATTGTATTGAAGATCAAAGAGAGAGAGAGAGAGAGAGAGAGAGAGAGAGAGAGAAGAAGCGATCTAGCTACTAGCTATGGACCCGTAGGTCTGTGGTAAACTACTCACACTTCATCGGAAGGGCAGCAAGGTTGGTGTAGAGGTGCTCTGTGATCGAATCCCCCTCCGACGGAGTACCGAAAAAGGCCCCAAGATCGGTTCTCACGAGAATAGAAGCTTGCGGCGGCGGAAAAGTATTTTTGGTGTGCCCTCTAACATAAGGGTAATATTTGGGAATTTATAGTGCTAGAGTTAGGGTTGGAAGGTCTCCGAGGGGCCCACGAGCCTAGGGGCGTGCCCCTAGGGCTTGTGGCCTCCTCATAGGTCTTCTGGCCTCCTCCCGAAGCTTTCTAGGTTTCTTCCGGTCCAAGAAAAATCATCGTAAAGTTTTATTCCGTTTGGTATTGATTTTTTGTAAAAGCCAAAAACAAGGAAAAACAACAACTGGTACTAGGCGCTAGGTTAATAAGTTAGTCCCAAAAATAATATAAAATAGCATATTAATGCATATAAAACATCCAAAACAGATAATATAATAGCATGGAACAATCAAAAACTTTAGATACGTTGGAGACGTATCAAGCATCCCCAAGCTTAATTCATGCTCGTCCTCGAGTAGGTAAATGACAAAAACAAAAAATTTGATGTGGAATGCTACCTAACATATTTATCAATGTAATTCTTCTTATTCTGGCATGAATATTTAGATCCATAAGATACAAAACAAAAGTTTAGTATTGACATAGAAGCAATAATATTTCAAGCATACTAATAAAGCAATCATGTCTTCTCAAAATATCATGGCTAAATAAAGTTATCCATACAAAATCATATTGTCTTGTCATGCTCTATCTTCATCACACAAAATATTTTATCATGCACAACCCTGATTACAAGCCAAGCAATTGTTTAATACGTTTAATGTTCTCAAGACTTTTCAACTTTCACGCAATACATGAGCGTGAGCCATGGATATAGCACTATAGGTGAAATAGAAGGTGGTTGTGAGGAGAAGACAAAAAGGGAGAAAGTATGACATCAACTAGGCAAATTAATGGGCTATGGAGATGCCCATCAATCGATATCGATGCAAGTGAGTAGGGATTGCCATGCAACGGATGCACTAGAACTATAAGTGTATGAAAGCTCAAAATAAAACTAAGTGGGTGTGCATCCAACTTGCTTGCTCACGAACACCTAGGGAAGTTTGAGGAAGCCCATCATTGGAATATACGAACCAAGTTCTATAATGAAAAATTCCCACTAGTATATTAAAGTGATAAAATAGGAGACTCTCTATGATGAAGAACATAGTGCTATTTTTGAAGCACAAGTGTGGAAAAGGATATTAGCATTGTCCATTCTCTCTTTTTCTCTCATTTTTTATTTATTTTTTTCTTTTGGGATCTTTGGCCTCTCTTTTTTATTCTTTTATTTGGCCACTTTGATCTCTTTTTTTAAGTCTGAAGCCTCATCTCGACTTGTGGGAAAATCATAGCCTCCATCGTCCTTTCCTCGCATGGGACAATGATCTAATAATGATGATCATCACACTTTTATTTACTTACAACTCAAGAATTACAATGCAATACTAGAACATAGATATGACTATATGAATGTCTTCGGCGGTGTACTGGGATGTGCAATAATCTAGCGTAGTAATGATATCAAAAAACGGACAAGCCATAAAAACATCATGCTAGCTATCTTACGATCACGCAAAGCAATATGACAATCATGGTATGTGTCATAATAAACGGAATGGTGGAAGTTGCATGGCAATATATCTCGGCATGGCTATGGAAATGCCATAATAGGTAGGTATGGTGGTTGCTTTGAGGAAGGGTATATGGTGGGTTTAATGCACTGGCAAAAGTTGCCCTATACTAGAGAGTCTAGCAATGGTGGAAGGGTGAGAGTGCGTATAATCCATGGACCCAACATTAGTCACAAAGAACTCACATACTTATTGCAAAAATTTATTAGCCATCAAAGCAAAGTACTAATACGCATCCTCCTATGGGGATAGATTGGTAGGAAAAGACCATCGCTCATCCCCGACTGCCACTCATAAGGAAGACAATCAAAAAATAAATCATGCTCTGACTTCATCACATAACGGTTCACCATACGTGCATGCTTCGGGAATCACAAACTTTAACACAAGTATTTATACCAATCCACAATTACTCACTAGCATTACTCTAATATCACCATCTTTATATCTCAAAACAAATGCAAGGAATCAAACTTCTCATAGATTCAATGTTCTTTATGAAAGTTTTTATTATATCCCTATTGGATGCCCATCATATTAGGACGAAATTCATAACCTAAGAAAATTACCATACCATTTTTTAGACTCTCAAAATAATATAAGTGAAGCATGAGAGTTCATCAATTTCTACAAAATAACACCACCGCCGTGCTCTAAAAAGATATAAGTGAAGCACTAGAACAACTGCCTAGCTCAAAAGATATAAGTGAAGCACATAGAGTATTCAAACAAATTCATGATTAAAGTGTGTCCCTATGAAAAGGTGTGTACAGCAAGGATAATTGTGGAAAACTAAAAAGCAAAGACTCATATCATACAAGACGCTCCAAGTAAAATACATATCATGTGGTGGATAAGAATATAGCCTCAAGTAAATTTACAGATGCATTGAAGCGAAAGAGGGGATGCCATCTGGGGCATCCCCAAGCTTAGATGCTTAGTTGTCATTTGATATTACCTTGGGGTGCCTTGGGCATCCCCAAGCTTAGGCTCTTTCCACTCCTTATTCCATAGTCCATCAAATCTTTACCCAAAACTTCTCAACACAAAACTCAACGGAAAACTCGTAAGCCCCATTAGTATAATAAAATAAATCACCACTTTAGGTACTGTTGTGAACTCATTCTAAATTTATATTTGTGTTATATCTAATGTATTTCAACTTCTCCATGGTTCATACACCCCTATACTACCCATAGATTCATCAAAATAAGCAAACAACACATAGAAAACAGAATTTGTCAAAAACAGAACAGTCTGTAGTACTCTGGAAACTCCGTATACTTATATAACTCCAAAAATTCTCAAAAATTAGGAAAATCTAGGAATTTGTATATCAATCTTGTGTAAAAAAATCAGAATTTTATCACGCTCTAGTGAACTTTAACAATTCTGTTACCAGGCGCAAAAGTTTCTGTTTTTTCAGCAAAATCAAATCAATTATCACCATGACCATCCCAAAGGTCTTACTTGGCACAAACACTAATTAAAACAATAAAACACAATTACTACAGAAGTAATAATGTGTATTTATTGAAAAACAGAAGCAAAAAACAAAAAACAAAATAAAAATTGGGTTGCCTCCCAACAAGCTCTATTGTTTTACAACCCTAGCTAGGCATATTGCATAGATCTAGGTATTGTCATCTTTGGTATGCAATCCATAAGTAGCCCTCATTATAGATTCATATGGTAACCTAATTTTCTTTCATGGAAAGTGTTCCATGCCCTTCCTTTATGGAAACTGAAATCTAATGTTTCCTTCTTTCATATCAATAATTGCACCAATCGTTCTTAGTATAGGTCTACCAAGTATAATAGGGCATGTAGGATTGCAATCTATATCAAGCACAATAAAATCTACGGGCACATAATTCCTATTTGCAACAATAAGAACATCATTAATCATTCCCATACATTTCTTAATAGTGGAATCCGCTAGATGCAAATTCAAGGAACAATCATCAAATTTTTGGAAACCTAGCACATCACATAAAGTTTAAGGAATAGTGGAAACGCTAGCACCCAAATCACACAAAGAATTACACTCATAATTTTTAATCTTAATATTAATAGTAGGTTCCCATTCATCATAAAGCTTTCTAGGGACTAAAACTTCCAACTCAAGTTTTTCTTCAAAGGATTTCATCATAGCATCCACGATATGTTTAGTAAAAGCCCTATTTTGATTATAAGCATGAGGTGAATTTAGCATGGATTGCAACAAGGAAATACAATATATTAATGAACAATTATCATAATTAAAATCCTTGAAATCCAAAAGAGAGGGTTCATCGCTACTTAAAGTATTGACCACGCCAATCCCACTTTTATCAATTTTTTCATTAAGATCTTCACCCTCCAAATTATTGGGATGCCTTTTAGCTAAAGTTGACTCAGATCCAGTCCCATGTTTATTAAGTTTTATATTAGCAAACAAAGATTCAATAGGAGTCATACCAATCACTTTAAGATCTTCATCATTATTATCACAAAAACTAGAAGAACATGCTTTTTCTAGCCAATCTCTCTTAGCACGCATCCTAGCGGTTCTCTCTCTACTTTCATTAACAGAAATTTGGATAGATTTTAGAGATTCATTAATATCAATCTTGGGTGGCATAGATATAATCTTAAAAGAATCAACCCCTTGAGAAATTCTATCAACGTTCCTAGCCAAATCATCAATCTTAAGTAATTTTTATTCAACCATAGCATTGAAATTATTTTGAGAATTAATAATATTTAATATTATTCTCAAGATCAGTGGGTATTTTGTTATAATTTCCATAATAATTGTCGTAGAAATTACCATAATTATTAGAGGAATTACTAGGAAGCGACCTAGGGTTAAAATTTCCTCTATATTTGTTGTTACCAAAATTGTTCCTACCAACCAAATTCACATCCATAGATTCATTATTATTCTCAATCAAAGTGTACAAAGGAATATCATTAGGATCCATAGGAGCACTCTTACTATCAATCAATTTTATAAGCTCATCCATCTTTCCACTCAAAGTACAAATTTCTTCAATCGCATGCACTTTTTTACTAGTAGAAGACCTTTCGGTATGCCATTGAGAGTAATTTGCCATAATATTATCTAGGAGTTTAGTAGCTTATCCTAATGTGATTTCCATAAAAGTACCTCTCACGGTGGAATCTAAAAGATTTCTAGATGCAAAATTCAATCCGGCATAAAAATTGTATGATCATCCATAAACTTAAACCATGAGTAGGCCAATTTTTCATCATCAATTTCATCCTCTCCCAAGATTGTGCAACATGTTCATGATCAAGTTGGTTAAAATTCATTATATCATTCCTAAGGGAGATGATCTTAGCGGGAGGAAAGTACTTGGAAATAAAAACATCTTTACACTTATTCCATGAATCAATACTATTTTTAGGCAAAGATAAAAACCAAGTTTTAACACGATCTCGTAGTGAGAACGAAAATAGCTTCAATTAAACAATATCATGATCCACATGTTTTTTCTGTTGCATATCACACAACTCAATGAAAGTATTTAGATGGGATTCAGCATATTCATAAGGACTACCAGAAAATTGTTCTTTCGTAACAAGATTCAACAGAGCGGCATTAATTTGGTAAGATTCCGCACTAGTGGCGGGCGCAATCAGAGTACTAATAAAATCATTATTATTAGTGTTGGAAAAATCACACAACTTGGTATTTTCTTGAGACATCGTGACAAGGCAAGCAATCTAGCACACAAGCAAACGAAAAGAAGAATGAAAGAAGGGCGAATAAAAAGCCAAATATTTTTGTACTTTTCTGAAAATGCTTTAGAAGTGGGGGAGAGGAAAACGAGAGGCAAATGGTAAATAATGTAAGCGCAAGAGATGAGAGTTTATGATATGTACTTGGTAGGCTTGATGTAGAACCTCCCTGGCAAAGGCACCAGAAATTATTCCTGCTACTTCTTGAGCTTGCATTTATTTTTCCCTTGAAGAGGAAAGGGTGATGTAGAAAAGATGAGCTAAATATTTCCCTCAGTTAAGAACCAAGGTATCAATCCAGTAGGAGGCACAAGCAAGTCCCCAATATATGCACATGCACAAACTAACAAACACTTGCACACAACGCGAAAAAGGGGTTGTCAATCCCTTCAAAGTCACTTGCAAGAGTGAGATCTAATAGAGATAGATATAAAAGATAAGTAAAAGGCAAAATAAATTAAATATAAATAAATTGTAGAAATGTATTTTTGGGTTTTTGGTTTTATAGATCTGAAAATATATGATGGAAACTAGACCGGGGGCCATAGGTTTCACTAGAGGCTTCTTTCTTGAATAAAGCATACGGTGGGTTGATGACCCACAAGTATAGGGGATCTATCGTAGTCCTTTTGATAAGTAAGAGTGTCGAACCCAACGAGGAGCAGAAGGAAATGACAAGCGGTTTTCAGCAAGGTATTCTCTGCAAGCACTGAAATTGTAGGTAACAGATAGTATTGTGATAGGATAATTTGTAACGGGTAACAAGCAATGAAAGTAAATAAGGTGGAGCAAGGTGGCCCAATCCTTTTTGTAGCAAAGGGCAAGCCTAGACAATTTCTTATAATGATAAAAGCGCTCCCGAGGACACATGGGAATTATCGTCAAGCTAGTTTTCATCACGCTCATATGATTCGCGTTTGTTACTTTGATAATTTGATATGTGGGTGGACCGGTGCTTGGGTGCTGTCCTTTATTGGACAAGCATCCCACTTATGATTAACCCCTACTTCAAGCATCCGCAACTAAAAAATAAGTATTAAGGTAAACCTAACCATAGCATGAAACTAGTGGATCCAAATCAGCCCCTTACGAAGCAACGCATAAACTAGGGTTTAAGCTTCTGTCACACTAGCAACCCATCATCTACTTATTACTTCCCAATGCCTTCCTCTAGGCCCAAATAATGGTGAAGTGTCATGTAGTCGATGTTCACATAACACCACTAGAGGAGAGACAACATACATCTCATCAAAATATCGAACGAATACCAAATTCACATGACTACTAATAGCAAGACTTCACCCATGTCCTCAGGAACAAACGTAACTACTCACAAAGCATATTCATGTTCATAATCAGAGGATTATTAATATGCATTAAGGATCTGATGATCCTCCACCAAATAAACCAATTAGCATCAACTACAAGGAGTAATCAACACTACTAGCAACCCACATGTACCAATTTGTGGTTTTGATACAAGATTGGATACAAGAGATGAACTAGGGTTTTGAGAGGAGATGGTGCTGGTGAAGATGTTGATGGAGATTGACCCCCTCCCGATGAGAGGATCGTTGGTGATGACGATGGTGATGATTTCCCCCTCCCGGAGGGAAGTTTCCCCGGCAGAACAGCTCCGTCGGAGCCCTAGATTTGTTCCGCCAAGGTTCCGCCTCGTGCCGGCGGAGTTTCGTCCCGAAAGCTTGCTTATGATTTTTTCCAGGGTAAGAGACTTCATATACTAGAAGATGGGCACCGGAGGGCCACCAGGGGGCCCACGAGGCAGGGGCGCACCCAGTAGGGGTGGGCGCGCTCCCCACCCTCGTGGCCAGGGTATGGGCCCCCTCTGGTACTTTCTTTGCTCAATAATTCTTATTAATTCCAAAAATGACTTTCGTGGAGTTTCAGGACTTTTGGAGCTATGCAGAATAGGTTTCCAATATTTGCTCCTTTTCCAGCCCAGAATCCCAGCTGCCGGCATTCTCCCTCTTCATGATAAACCTTGTAAAATAAGAGAGAATAGCCATAAGTATTGTGACATAATGTGTAATAACAGCCCATAATGCAATACATATTAATATAAAAGCATGATGCAAAATGGACGTATTAACTCCCCCAAGCTTAGACCTCGCTTGTCCTCAAGCGGAAGCCTATATCGAGAAATATGTCCACATGTTTAGAGATAGAGGTGTCGACAAAAATAAAATACGGACATGAGGGCATCATGATCATTCTTATAATAGCAACATATATATATATATATATATATATATTGTCATATGATTACTTATGCTCAAGTAACGATCTATTCACAATGTCAAGTATGGTTCAGAAACTTCATTGAGAACTAACAAACTATAATCTCAGTCACTAAAGCAATTGCAATTTATCATAACATCGGTAAGAGTCAAGAATAGAGCTTTTCACCAAGTCCACATACTCAACTATCATATAGTCTTCTACAATTGCTAACACTCACGCAATACTTATGGTTATGGAGTTTTAATCGGACAGAGAGAAAGATAGGGGCTTATAATTTCGCCTCCTAACGTATTCACCTTTGGGTGATGTCAACAATAATAGATCATGCTAACTTACATCCAATTGGATATATATATCAGGATCTTTCCAACACGAGGTGCTTGCCAAAGGATAAAATGAAAAAGGGAAAGTTGAGGATCACCTTGACTCTTGCACAATGTAAAAGACATAAAGTAAAAGATAGGCCCTTTGCAGAGGGAAGTAGAGGTTGTCATGTCCTTTTAGGGTTGGATGCACAAAATCTTAATGCAAAAGAACATCACTTTATATTGCCACTTGTGATATGAACCTTTATTATGCAGTCCGTCGCTTTTATTACTTCCATATCACACAATCGTATAAAGCTTATTTTCTTCGCACTAATAAGTCATACATATTTAGAGAGCAATTTTTATTGCTTGCAACATGACAACTTACTTGAAGGATCTTACTCAATCCATAGGTAGGTATGGTGGACTCTCATGGCAAAACTGAGTTTAAGGATATTTGGAAGCACAAGTAGTATCTCTACTTGGTGCAAGGAATTTTGGCTAGCATGAGGGGGGAGGCAAGCTCAACATGTTGGACGATCCATGATAATATACTTTAACTAAGATGTGATAAAATATAACCCATTATGTTGTCTTCCTTGTCCAACATCAACTCTTTATCATGTCATACTTAATGAGTGCTCACAATCATAAAAGATGTCCTAGATAGTATATCTATATGCGAAAACCTCTCTTTCTTTATTACTTCCTATTAATTGCAACGATGACCAAAACTATGTTTGTCAACTCTCAACAACTTTTATGCCTCATACTCTCTATGTGTGAAGTCATTACTATCCATAAGATCAATATGAACTCTTTTATTCTTTTTATTCTTTCTATTTTCTCAAGATCATAGCAAGATAGCAAAGCCCTTGACTCAACACTAACCTTTATTATATAGCTCACGGACTCGATTACATAGAGGGATCACAAAGCAAAACTCAAAACTAATTCATACCAAAGCTTTATTCTACTAGATCAAGATATTACTAAAAGGATCGAACTAAGTAAAACAGTAAAGATAGGAGTGTGATGGTGATACGATACCGGGGCACCTCCCCCAAGCTTGGCAGTTCCCAAGGGGAGTGCCCATACCCATGTGATTATGTCCTCGGAGGTGGTGGAGAAGGAGTTGTTGATGATGTAGGCTTGTCGTCCGTCTTCCAAGGCATAGGCTCACCATCATAGAAGGATGATGGAGTCTCCGGAATCCTCAAATCTGCAGCCAAGCTCATCCTCTTAAATCTATATTCATACTCACAGTTTTGGTTTTGCGGGTCATAGATCTGGGCTTGGAGGTGCTCGATTTTCTCATGAAGCTTGAAGATGGTCTCCCCAATGTTCTTGGCGTCTAGCTTGTGGTTGTTGGTGAATTCCGCGATCATCATTTGGTTGGCGTTGATTCCACTCTCCACCATCCCTTGGCACTTGAAAATTTGTTGTTCCATTGCTTCGAGCTTTGTCTCCACGCTTCCGGTACGCCTTGGTCCCTCCACATCGCGGATGTGCAGCACCCCCTCACGCATCTCAATGGTTTGAGGGTGTTGCAGCACCTCTACGAGATAGGGGTTGATAACCCTCTCAAAAAACTTGTCCTTGGGAGCGCTTGGAGACGTCATGGTGCTCTAGATCTGTGAGAAAAATAGCTCGAAACAAAAACAGAAGATTTTTGCATGATAGGATGGTCAAAACCTTCAGGAGATTATATAATGAATTTCTACCAACCTAAAGAAGTAACGTGCAAGAAAACGGAGTTCGGAGAGCACACGAGGTGCCCACGTGGTAGGGGGGGCGCGCCCAGTAAGGGTGGGCGTGCCCTCCACCCTCGTGGAGGCCTTGTGTCCTTTCCGGACTACATCTTATTTTCCTAAATTCTTAAATATTCCAAAATGGAGAAAAATTGCCATTAGAACTGTTTTGGAGTCGGTTTACTTGCCTTACCACATACCTATTCCTTTTCGGAGTCTGAAATGTTCTGGAAAGTGTCCCTTATGTATTCCTCCGGGGTTACGGTCTCAATAATATTAGTTTCAACATTTATAGGGTTACCTGAGATATAATGTTTGATTCTTTGACCGTTCACCACCCTCGGACTTGTGCCTTCGAAGTTGTTGATTTTTATGGCATCAAAACGATAGACCTCCTTGATAATGTAAGGACCTTCCCATTTAGAGAGAAGTTTTCCTGCAAAAAATCTTAAACGGGAGTTGAATAACAACACATAATCACCTACGTTAAATTCACGCTTTTGTATCCTTTTGTCATGCCATCTTTTAACTTTTTATTTAAACAGCTTGGCATTTTCATAGGCTTGGGTTCTCCATTCATCAAGTGAGCTAATATCAAATAACCTCTTCTCACCGGAAAGTTTGCAATCATAGTTGAGCTCTTTAATAGCCCAATATGCCTTATGTTCAAGTTCGAGAGGTAAGTGACATGCTTTTCCATAAACCATCTTATATGGAGACATACCCATAGGATTTTTATATGTAGTTCTGTAGGCCCATAATGCATCATCAAGTTTCTTGGACCAATTCTTTCTAGATCTATTAACAGTCTTTTGCAAAATTAATTTGAGCTCTCTATTACTCAACTCTACTTGACCACTAGACTGTGGGTGATATGGAGATGCAATTCTATGATTAACATCATACTTAGCAAGCATTTTACGAAAAGCACCATGAATAAAATGTGAACCACCATCAGTCATTAAGTATCTAGGGACTCCAAACCTCGAAAAACCCACAAGTATAGGGGATCTATCATAGTCCTTTCGATAAGTAAGAGTGTCGAACCCAACGAGCAGCAGAAGGAAATGACAAGCGGTTTTCAACAAGGTATTCTCTGCAAGCACTGAAATTGTAGGTAACAGATAGTTTTGTGACAGGATAATTTGTAACGGGTAACAAGCAATGAAAGTAAATAAGGTGTAGCAAGGTGGCCCAATCCTTTTTGTAGAAAAGGACAAGCCTGGACAATTTCTTATAACGAGAAAAGCGCTCCCGAGGACACATGGGAATTATCGTCAAGCTAGTTTTCATCACGCTCATATGATTCGCGTTCATTACTTTGATAATTTGATATGTGGGTGGACCGGTGCTTGGGTGTTGTCCTTTCTTGGACAAGCACCCCACTTATGATTAACCCCTATTGCAAGCATCCACAACTACAAAGGAAGTATTATGGTAAACCTAACCATAGCATGAAACTAGTGGATCCAAATCAGCCCCTTACGAAGCAACGCATAAACTAGGGTTTAAGCTTCTGTCACTCTAGCAACCCATCATCTACTTATTACATCCCAATGCCTTCCTCTAGGCCCAAATAATGGTGAAGTGTCATGTAGTCGACGTTCACATAACAACACTAGAGGAGAGACAACATACATCTCATCAAAATATCGAACGAATACCAAATTCACATGACTACTAATAGCAAGACTTCACCCATGTCCTCAGGAACAAACGTAACTACTCACAAAGCATATTCATGTTCATAATCAGAGGAGTATTAATATGCATTAAGGATCTGAACATATGGTCTTCCACCAAATAAACCAATTAGCATCAACTACAAGGAGTAATCAACACTACTAGCAACCCACAGGTACCAATTTGTGGTTTTGATATAAGATTGGATACAAGAGTGTTGGGGAACGTAGTAATTTCAAAAAAATCCCTACGCACACGCAAGATCATGGTGATGGCATAGCAACGAGAGGGGAGAGTGTTGTCTACGTACCCTCGTAGACCGTTAAGCGGAAGTGTTATGACAACGCGGTTGATGTAGTCGTACGTCTTCACGAATCGACCGATCCAAGCACCGAACGTACGGCACCTCCGCGTTCAGCACACGTCCAGCTCGATGACGTCCTCCGGGCTCCAATCCAGCGAAGCGTCGGGGATGAGTTCTGTCAGCACGATGGCGTGGTGACGATGATGATGTTCTACCGGTACAGGGCTTCGCCTAAAC
This sequence comes from Triticum timopheevii, assembly GCA_963921465.1. Lineage (NCBI taxonomy): Eukaryota > Viridiplantae > Streptophyta > Magnoliopsida > Poales > Poaceae > Triticum > Triticum timopheevii. Next base: position 206,213,064 of record OY997268.1, read on the forward strand.
TCCGCGACGATATGGCCGAGGTGGATTATGGTGGAGGGGGGCACCACACACAGCTAAGGAACGATCCGTAGATCAACTTGTGTGTCTATGGGGTGCCCCCCTCCTCCGTATATAAAGGGGGAGAGGAGGAGGGGGCCGGCCAAGGGGGAGGCGCGCCCTAGGAGGGGGAAACCTACTCCAAGTAGGTTTGCCCCCTCCCTTTCCTATTAGGAGTAGGAGAGGGAAGGAAGAGAGGGGAGGGAAGAAGGAAAGGGGGGGCCGGCCCCCTTCCCAATTCGGATTGGGCTTGGGGGGTGCGCCCCCTCCTTTGCTCCTTCTCCCTCCCTTCCACTAAGGCCCAATAAGGCCCATATACTTACCGGGGGGTTCCGGTAACCTCCCGGAACTCCGGCATAGTCCCAATCTCATCCGGAACCTTTCCGGTGTCCAAATATATCCGTCCAATATATCAATCTTTATGTCTCGACCATTTTGAGACTCCTCGTCATGTCCGTGATCACATCCGGGACTCCGAACAACCTTCAGTACATCAAAACTTATAAACTCATAATAAAAATGTCATCGTAACATTAAGCGTGCGGACCCTACGGGTTCGAGAACTATGTAGACATGACCTAGAACTATTCTCGATCAATAACCAATAGCGGAACCTGGATGTTCATATTGGTTCCTACATATTCTACGAAGATCTTTATCGGTCAAACCGCATAACAACATACGTTGTTCCCTTTGTCATCGGTATGTTACTTGCCCGAGATTCGATCGTCGGTATCCAATACCTAGTTCAATCTCGTTACCGGCAAGTCTCTTTACTCGTTCCGTAATACATCATTTCATAACTAACTCATTAGTTACAATGCTTGCAAGGCTTAGGTGATGAGTATTACCGAGAGGGCCCAGAGATACCTCTCCGACAATCGGAGTGACAAAACCTAATCTCGAATTATGCCAACTCAACATGTACCTTTGGAGACACCTGTAGAGCACCTTTATAATCACCCAGTTACGTTGTGACGTTTGGTAGCACACAAAGTGTTCCTCCGGTAAACGGGAGTTGCAGGAACTTTGTATAAGTCATGAAGAAAGCAATAGCAACATACTAAACGATCAAGTGCTAAGCTAACGGAATGGGTCAAGTCAATCACATCATTCTCCTAATGATGTGATCTCATTAATCAAATGACAACACATGCCTATGGTTAGGAAACATAACCATCTTTGATCAATGAGCTATTTCAAGTAGAGGCATACTAGTGACACTATGTTTGTCTATGTATTCACACATGTATCATGTTTCCGGTTAATACAATTCTAGCATGAACAATAAACATTTATCATGATATGAGGAAATAAATAATAACTTTATTATTGCCTCTAGGGCATATTTCCTTCAGTCTCCCACTTGCACTAGAGTCAATAATCTAGATTACATAGTAATGATTCTAACACCCATGGAGTCTTGGTGCTGATCATGTTTTGCTCGTGAGAGAGGCTTAGTCAACGGGTCTGCAACATTCAGATCCGTATGTATCTTGCAAATCTCTATGTCTCCCACTTGGACTTGGTCCCGAATGGAATTGAAGCGTCTCTTGATGTGCTTGGTCCTCTTGTGAAATTTTGATTCCTTTGCCAAGGCAATTGCACCAGTATTGTCACAGAGGATCTTCATTGGTCCCGATGCACTAGGTATAACACCTAGATCGGAAATGAACTCCTTCATCCAGACTCCTTCATTTGCCGCTTCCGAAGCAGCTATGTACTCCGCTTCACATGTAGATCCCGCCACGACGCTTTGTTTAGAACTGCACCAACTTACAGCTCCACCGTTTAATAAAAATACGTATCTGGTTTGCGATTTAGAATCGTCCGGATCAGTGTCAAAGCTTGCATCGACGTAACCATTTACGACTAGCTCTTTGTCACCTCCATATACGAGAAACATATCCTTAGATCTTTTCAGGTATTTCAGGATGTTCTTGACTGCTGTCTAGTGACCCACTCCTAGATTATTTTGGTACCTCCCTGCCAAACTAATAGCAAGGCACACATCAGGTCTGGTACACAGCATTGCATACATGATAGAGCCTATGGCTAAAGCATAGGGAACTCCTTTCATTTTCTCTCTATCTTCTGCAGTGGTCGGGCATTGAGTCTGACTCAACTTTATACCTTGTAATACAGGCAAGAACCCTTTCTTCGCCTGATCCATATTGAACCTTTTCAACACTTTATCAAGGTACGTGCTTTGTGAAAGTCCAATCAAGCGTCTTGATCTATCTTTATAGATCTTAATGCCCAATATGTAAGCAGCTTCACCGAGGTCTTTCATTGAAAAAACTTTTATTCAAGTATCCTTTTATGCTATCCAGAAATTCTATATCATTTCCAATCAACAATATGTCATCCACATATAATATTAGAAATGCTACAGAGCTCCCACTCACTTTCTTGTAAATACAGGCTTCTCCAAAAGTCTGTATAAAACCATATGCTTTGATCACACTATCAAAGCGTTTATTCCAACTCCGAGAGGCTTGCACCCGACCATAGATTGATCGCTGGAGCTTGCACACTTTGTTAGCTCCTTTAGGATCGACAAAACCTTCTGGTTGCATCATATACAACTCTTCTTCCAGAAATCCATTCAGGAATGCAGTTTTGACATCCATCTGCCAAATTTCATAATCATAAAATGCGACAATCGCTAACATGATTCGGACAGACTTAAGCATCGCTACGGGTGAGAAAGTCTCATCATAGTCAACCCCTTGAACTTGTCGAAAATCTTTCGCAACAAGTCAAGCTTTATAGACAGTTACATTACCATCAGCGTCAGTCTTCTTCTTAAAGATCCATTTATTCTCAATGGCTTGCCGATCATCGGGCAAGTCCACCAAAGTCCATACTTTGTTCTCATACATGGATCCCATCTCAGATTTCACGGCCTCTAGCCATTTTGCGGAATCTGGGCTCATCATCGCTTCCTCATAGTTCGTAGGTTCATCATGGTCAACTAACATGACTTCCAGAACAGGATTACCGTACCACTCTGGTGCGGATCTTACTCTGGTAGACATACGAGGTTCAGTAGACACTTGATCTGAAGTTTCATGATCAATATCATTAGCTTCCTCACTAATTGGTGTATTTGTCACAGGAACTGATTTCTGTGATGAACTACTTTCCAATAAGGGAGCAGGTACTGTTACCTCATCAAGTTCTACTTTCCTCCCACTAACTTCTTTCGAGAGAAACTCCTTCTCTAGAAAGGATCCATTCTTAGCAACGAATGTCTTGCCTTCGGATCTGTGATAGAAGGTGTACCCAACAGTCTCTTTTGGGCATCCTATGAAGACACATTTCTCCGATTTGGGTTTGAGCTTATCTGGTTGAAGTTTCTTCACATAAGCATCGCAGCCCCAAACTTTAAGAAACGACAACTTTGGTTTCTTGCCAAACCACAGTTCATAAGGCGTCGTCTCAACGGATTTGGATGGTGCCCTATTCAATGTGAATGCAGCCGTCTCTAAAGCATAACCCCAAAACGATAGCGGTAAATCAGTAAGAGACATCATAGATCGCACCATATCTAGTAAAGTACGATTGCGACGTTCGGACACACCATTTCTTTGTGGTGTTCCAGGTGGCGTGAGTTGCGAAACTATTCCGCATTGTTTCAAATGTAAACCAAACTCGTAACTCAAATATTCTCCTCCATGATCAGATCATAGAAACTTTATTTTCTTGTTACGATGATTTTCCACTTCACTCTGAAATTCTTTGAACTTTTCAAATGTTTCAGACTTGTGCTTCATTAAGTAGATATACCCATATCTGCTTAAATCATCTGTGAAGGTGAGAAAATAACGATATCCGCCATGAGCTTCAACATTCATCAGACCACATACATCTGTATGTATGATTTCCAACAAATCTGTTGCTCTCTCCATAGTACCGGAGAACGGTGTTTTAGTCATCTTGCCCATGAGGCACGGTTCGCAAGTACCAAGTGATTCATAATCAAGTGATTCCAAAAGTCCATCAGTATGGAGTTTCTTCATGCGCTTTACACCGATATGACCTAAACGGCAGTGCCACAAATAAGTTGCACTATCATTATCAACTCTGCATCTTTTGGCTTCAACATTATGAATATGTGTATCACTACTATCGAGATTCAATAAAAATAGACCACTCTTCAAGGGTGCATGACCATAAAAGATATTACTCATATAAATAGAACAACCATTATTCTCTGATTTAAATGAATAACCGTCTCGCATCAAACAAGATCCAGATATAATGTTCATGCTCAACGCTGGCACCAAATAACAATTATTCAGGTCTAAAACTAATCCCGAAGGTAGATGTAGAGGTAGCGTGCCGACCGCGATCACATCGACTTTGGAACCGTTTCCCACGCGCATCGTCACCTCGTCCTTGGCCAGTGCTCGCTTATTCCGTAGTCCCTGTTTCGAGTTGCAAATATTAGCAACAGAACCAGTATCAAATACCCAGGTGCTACTACGAGCTCTAGTTAGGTACACATCAATAACATGTATATCACATATACCTCTGTTCACTTTGCCATCCTTCTTATCCGCCAAATACTTGGGGCAGTTCCGCTTCCAGTGACCAGTCTGCTTGCAGTAGAAGCACTCAGTTTCAGGCTTAGGTCCAGACTTGGGTTTCTTCTCTTGAGCAGCAACTTGCTTGCTGTTCTTCTTGAAGTTCCCCTTCTTCTTCCCTTTGCCCTTTTTCTTGAAACTAGTGGTCTTGTTGACCATCAACACTTGATGCTCCTTCTTGATTTCTACCTCCGCAGCCTTTAGCATTGCGAAGAGCTCGGGAATTGTCTTGTTCATCCCTTGCATATTATAGTTCATCACAAAGCTCTTGTAGCTTGGTGGCAGTGATTGGAGAATTCTGTCAATGACGCTATCAACCGGAAGATTAACTCCCAGTTGAATCAAGTGATTATTATACCCAGACATTTTGAGTATATGCTCACTGACAGAACTATTCTCCTCCATCTTGCAGCTGTAGAACTTATTGGAGACTTCATATCTCTCAATCCGGGCATTTGCTTGAAATATTAACTTCAACTCTTGGAACATCTCATATGCTCCATGACGTTCAAAACGTCGTTGAAGACCCGGTTCTAAGCCGTAAAGCATGGCACACTGAACTATAGAGTAGTCATCAGCTTTGCTCTGCCAGACGTTCACAACATCTGGTGTTGCTCCTGTAGCAGGCCTGGCACCCAGCGGTGCTTCCAGGACGTAATTCTTCTGTGCAGCAATGAGGATAATCCTCAAGTTACGGACCCAGTCCGTGTAATTGCTACCATCATCTTTCAACTTTGCTTTCCCAAGGAACGCATTAAAATTCAACAGAACAACATCACGAGCCATCTATCTACAACAAACATAGACAAGCAAAATACTATCAGGTACTAAGTTCATGATAAATTTAAGTTCAATTAATCATATTACTTAAGAACTCCCACTTAGATAGACATCTCTCTAGTCATCTAAGTGATCACGTGATCCAAATCAACTAAACCATAACCGATCATCACGTGAGATGGAGTTGTTTTCAATGGTGAACATCTTTATGTTGATCATATCTACTATATGATTCATGCTCGACCTTTCGGTCTCCGTGTTTCGAGGCCATATCTGCATATGCTAGGCTCGTCAAGTTTAACCTGAGTATTCTGCGTGTGCAAAACTGGCTTGCACCCGTTGTAGATGGACGTAGAGCTTATCACACCCGATCATCACGCGGTGTCTCGGCACGACGAACTTTGGCAATGGTGCATACTCAGGGAGAACACTTCTTGATAATTTTTAGTGAGAGATCATCTTAAAATGCTACCGTCAACCAAAGCAAGATAAGATGCATAAAGGATAAACATCACATGCAATCAATATAAGTGATATGATATGGCCATCATCATCTTGTGCTTGTGATCTCCATCTCCGAAGCACCGTCGTGATCACCATCGTCACCGGCGCGACACCTTGATCTCCATCGTAGCATTGTTGTTGTTTACGCCATCTATTGCTTCTATGACTATCGCTACCGCTTAGTGATAAAGTAAAGCAATTACAGGGCGTTTGCATTTCATACAATAAAGCGACAACCATATGGCTCCTGCCAGTTGCCGATAACTTCGGTTACAAAACATGATCATCTCATACAATAAAATATAGCATCACGTCTTGACCATATCACATCACAACATGCCCTGCAAAAACAAGTTAGACGTCCTCTACTTTGTTGTTGTAAGTTTTACGTGGCTGCTACGGGCTGAGCAAGAACCATTCTTACCTACGCATCAAAACCACAATGATAGTTCGTCAAGTTGGTGTTGTTTTAACCTTCGCAAGGACCGGGCGTAGCCACACTCGGTTCAACTAAAGTTGGAGAAACTGACACCCGCTAGTCACCTGTGTGCAAAGCACGGCGGTAAAACCAGTCTCGCGTAAGCGTAAGCGTAATGTCGGTCCGGGCCGCTTCATCCAACAATACCGCCGAACCAAAGTATGACATGCTGGTAAGCAGTATGACTTGTATCGCCCACAACTCACTTGTGTTCTACTCGTGCATATAACATCAACGCATAAAACCTAGGCTCGGATGCCACTATTGGGGAACGTCGTAATTTCAAAAAAAATTCTACACACACGCAAGATCATGGTGATGACATAGCAACGAGAGGGGAGAGTGTTGTCTACGTACCCTCGTAGACCGTTAAGCGGAAGCGTTATGACAATGTGGTTGATGTAGTCGTACGTCTTCACGAATCGACCGATCCAAGCACCGAACGTACGGCACCTCCGCGTTCAGCACACGTCCAGCTTGATGACGTCCTCCGGGCTCCAATCCAGCGAAGCGTCGGGGATGAGTTCTGTCAGCACGACGGCGTGGTGAAGATGATGCTGTTCTACCGGCGTAGGGCTTCGCCTAAACTCCACGACGATATGACCGAGGTGGATTATGGTGGAGGGGGGCACCGCACACGGCTAAGGAACGATCCGTAGATCAACTTGTGTGTCTATGGGGTGCCCCCCTCCTCTGTATATAAAGGGGGAGAGGAGGAGGGGGCCGGCCAAGGGGGAGGCGTGCCCTAGGAGGGGGAAACCTACTCCAAGTAGGTTTGCCCCCTCCCTTTCCTATTAGGAGTAGGAGAGGGAAGGAAGAGAGGGGAGGGAAGAAGGAAAGGGGGGCCGTCCCCCTTCCCAATTCGGATTGGGCTTGGGGGGGGGGCTCCTTTGCTCCTTCTCCCTCCCTTCCACTAAGGCCCAATAAGGCCCATATACTTACCGGGGGGTTCCGGTAACCTCCCGGAACTCCGGTATAGTCCCAATCTCATCCGGAACCTTTCCGGTGTCCAAATATATCCGTCCAATATATCAATCTTTATGTCTCGACCATTTTGAGACTCCTCGTCATGTCCGTGATCACATCCGAGACTCCGAACAACCTTCAGTACATCAAAACTTATAAACTCATAATAAAAATGTCATCGTAACATTAAGCGTGCGGACCCTACGGGTTCGAGAACTATGTAGACATGACCTAGAACTATTCTCGATCAATAACCAATAGCGGAACCTGGATGTTCATATTGGTTCCTACATATTCTACGAAGATCTTTATCGGTCAAACCGCATAACAACATACGTTGTTCCCTTTGTCATCGGTATGTTACTTGCCCGAGATTCGATCGTCGGTATCCAATACCTAGTTCAATCTCGTTACCGGCAAGTCTCTTTACTCGTTCCGTAATACATCATTTCATAACTAACTCATTAGTTACAATGCTTGCAAGGCTTAGGTGATGAGTATTACCGAGAGGGCCCAGAGATACCTCTCCGACAATCGGAGTGACAAAACCTAATCTCGAATTATGCCAACTCAACATGTACCTTTGGAGACACCTGTAGAGCACCTTTATAATCACCCAGTTACGTTGTGACGTTTGGTAGCACACAAAGTGTTCCTCCGGTAAACGGGAGTTGCAGGAACTTTGTATAAGTCATGAAGAAAGCAATAGCAACATACTAAACGATCAAGTGCTAAGCTAACGGAATGGGTCAAGTCAATCACATCATTCTCCTAATGATGTGATCTCATTAATCAAATGACAACACATGCCTATGGTTAGGAAACATAACCATCTTTGATCAATGAGCTAGTTCAAGTAGAGGCATAATAGTGACACTATGTTTGTCTATGTATTCACACATGTATCATGTTTCCGGTTAATACAATTCTAGCATGAATAATAAACATTTATCATGATATGAGGAAATAAATAATAACTTTATTATTGCCTCTAGGGCATATTTCCTTCAAAGAGATGAACTAGGGTTTTGAGAGGAGATGGTGCCGGTGAAGATGTTGATGGAGATTGACCCCCTCCTGATGAGAGGATCGTTGCTGATGACGATGGTGATGATTTCCCCCTCCTGGAGGGGAGTTTCCCTGGCAGAACAGCTCCGCTGGAGCCCTAGATTGGTTCCGCCAAGGTTCCGCCTTGTGGCCGCGGAGTTTCATCCCGAAAGCTTGCTTATGATTTTTTTCCAGGGTAAGAGACTTCATATAGAAGAAGATGGGCACCGAAGGGCCACCAGGGGGCCCACAAGGCAGGGTCGCGCCCAGTAGGGGTGGGTGCGCCCCCCACCCTCGTGCCTAGGGTGTGGGCCCCCTCTGGTACTTTCTTTTCTCAATAATTCTTATTAATTCCAAAAATGACTTTCATGGAGTTTCAGGACTTTTGGAGCTGTGCAGAATAGGTTTCCAATATTTGCTCCTTTTCCAGCCCAGAATCCCAGCTGCTGGCATTCTCCCGCTTCATGATAAACCTTGTAAAATAAGAGAGAATAGCCATAAGTATTATGACATAACGTGTAATAATAGCCCATAATGCAATAAATATTGATATATAAGCATGATGCAAAATGGACGTATCATGGGTAAACAAATTATTGTTAAGCAATTGATAGAAAAGCGCAAAGTTATGACGGTATCTAAGGCAATGATCATGAATATAGGCATCACGCCCGTGAGAAGTAGACCGACTCCTGCCAGCATCTACTACTATTACTCCACACATGGACCGACTCCTGCCTGCATGTAGAGTATTAAGTTCATAAGAACAGAGTAACACCTTAAGCAAGATGACATGATGTAGAGGGATAAACTCAAGCAATATGATATAAACCCCATCTTTTTATCCTTAATGGCAACAATACAATACGTGCCTCGCTACCCCTACTATCACTGGGTGAGGACACCGCAAGATTGAACCCATCACAAAGCACCTCTCCCATTGCAAGAAAAACCAATCTAGTTGGCCAAACCAAATCGATAGATTGGAGAGAAATACATAGCTATCTCAATCATGCATAAAAGAGTTTAGAGAAGACTCAAATAATATTCATAGATAATCTGATCATAAATCCACAATTCATCGGATCTCAACAAACGCACCACAAAAAAATGTTACATCGGATAGAACTCCAAGAACATCGAGGAGAACAATGTATTGAAGATCAAAGAGAGAGAAAAGCCATCTAGCTACTAGCTATGGACCTATAGGTCTGTGGTAAACTACTCATGCTACATCGGAAGGGCAGTAAGGTTGATGTACAGACCATCCATGATCGAATCCTCCACTGGCGGAGTGCCGGAAAAGGCCCCAAGATGGGATCTCACGAGAACAGAAGCTTGCGGCGGAAGAAAAGTACTTTTAGTGTGCCCTCTAACATAAGGGGAATATTTGAGAATTTATAGTGCTGGAGTTAGGGTTGGAAGGTCTCCGAGGGGCCCACAAGCCTAGGGGCGCGCTCCTAGGGCTTGTGTCCTCCTCGTAGGTCTTCTAGCCTCCTCTCGAAGCTGCCTAGGTTTCTTCTGGTCCAAGAAAAATCATCGTAAAGTTTTATTCCATTTGGACTCCGTTTGGTATTGATTTTATGTAAAAGCCAAAAACAAGGGAAAAAACAGCAACTGGCACTAGGCACTAGGTTAATAAGTTAGTCCTAAAAATAATATAAAATATCATATTAATGCATATAAAACATCCAAAACAGATAATATAATAGCATGGAACAATAAAAAATTATATATACGTTGGAGACGTATCAATACACGTGAGCTATTGGTGAGACCGAGTGAAATGGATCGGTGGCACCGAGATGAGTAACTACTATGAGCACATCAACTCACTGGTGCCGAGAATTTCAAATCGGTTTCTCTGAGATAGAAAATCATATTCGTCCAAGTGATTTCGGTGAGACCGAATGGTTGTTTATTGGTCTATCCGAAAGTCACTTAGAGGGTTTGGGAGGTCAGCCCTAGTCGGATTGTGGCTCTGAGTGCTCCTCACCTGGAGGGGCCGAAAAGGAACTTGTTCAAGTTGTTGTGATATAGCAAGAATGAATTGAGACAAGTTGAGATAGATAACTAAGGGAAGTTCTTAGGCATTCTTGTACATCCATTTGGCCAGATAAAACCAAATCAATCAAACTACAAATGGATGTCCTCGAATGAGAAATATGCATAGCAACATGCTCACATAAAAAGATAGCAAATGAAATATGTGTCAAACATGCACAATCAACACTTAGCAACTATCAAACAATGGGCGATGACATAGTCGTCTATATATGAGTATATTGACTTAGGATCCAAATGAGAACATTTGATCATAGGTCATACTCATCGTTTAAGCACAAGTAGGGTTGCCACTTTTACATAAAGCATTTATGTGTTCACACCATCAGAGTTGCTTTAGCTCAAGTCTTAGAGCAAAGCTCCCCCTAGATGTGATATCCCCCCAAAGAGGGATGAACTAACCTTGGGTTTTGTCGATGATGACTTCATGTAGATAGTGTAGATGTGGATTATCAATGTTGATGTAGACCATCAAGAGTTGGGAGCAATCCCTGTATTTTTGCACTTTCAATACCTACATGGGTTAGTCTCACAAGGAACAAACAAGGATATCCATAGACATAGAGTGAAATGCACATATGATGATGTCCCTGAATGCATTGAATACCTTGTCCCTTGTCTTACCAACAAGAGGGTTTATGACTCCATGAATTAGTGCAATATGTTGAAGTTGGTTGCACAAGTTCTTGCCATAAATGAATATGAGTGAAGATTGTTGGTGGAGTCACCCTCAAGAAATCTCTAGTTCTTATTCTTTGGGACCCACATCAGTTTGATGGGAATCCTTGGAGTTGTAGTAGCACTTGATGAAGTAGAACTTGATGAGGCCTTGGGAACCCACTTGACCAAAGCTTGAGGTGGTTCTTCAAATGAGTCAATTGCTTCTTGAAGTTTGTCCTTGCTTTTTAGCTTGTGGTCTTGTGGTGGAAGATCATGTTGAGCTTGTGTTCCCTCAAAATAAGTGGGGTCATACTTGTCTTGTTGAGGAACAAACTTCATCTTGGGGTATTGATCTTCTTCCCATTCAACTCCATTGGCATTGAATTTCTGTTCAAAACCAATACCTTGGTTCTTCCGGTGCCTTCCTGGCTTGCGCACAATTTCCTCAAATTGCTTACTTCTGGCGAGGCTCTTGTAGACACATTTTTCTATAATTCCTTTCAATCAATTGTTTTATTGCTCAAGTGTAACTTGGCTAAGAGAATCATTAGTGCAACCAATAGAACTACTAGAAGCAACAACATTGGATTTAGCATTGTTATTGTTACTACTAGAGGTAGAACCTTCCTTACTCTTGTTACTAGCTTGAGTAGATTTAACTTGTGGCATAAAAAGTAGACAAGATAAGATGTTTGGCAATGTAAGAAGAACTCTTCTTTCGAAGATCATCATTGATTGTTTTAAGAAGCTCATGCTCTTTCTCTAAATTTAGCTTCTTGAAGCATAGCTTCTCATGAGTTCTTAGAACCTCTCTACGATCTTCTTGAGTTGTTTCATGAGCTAACTTAAGAGTGTTTAGTTCTTTAGTTAGACACTCAATATCCTTCTTAGCATTGTCATTTATTTCATCTTGACTACCATGATTACTAGCAAGTTCATTATAGCTCACATCACTAGTTTTATCAATAAGCAAATCATCATCACCTAGCAAATCATCCTCATCACTATTGAAATCAAGATACTCGGGGTGTGATACCTTGGGGACTTTAGCCATGAAGCATCTTCCAATTCATTCATTTGGTGAATCAAATATGTCATGGGAGTTGGAGGATACTAGAGCAAGTCCGGCAACACCTTCATCTTGACTATAGTTGGAGTCGGAGTGATAACTTCTCTAGGAGTTCTTGTTGGAGTCGGATCCAGAAACCCATTCACCAACATGAGCTTGATGTATTATTCTAGAGTAGCTCTTGGTTGACTTGAGTTTCCCTTCTGATTCCTTGTTTATTCGAGAAGGTCGTTGTTAGTTCTTTTGTTGTGAGGTGTCGTACACTCATAGGAATAGTGTCCGGGTCTTCCACAATTGTAGCAATTATGGTCACGGCCTGATGATCTTTTCTCATATTGCCTTGAGTTGGAGCTTCTTTCTTTGTTCTTGTAGAATTTGTTGAAGTTCTTCACCATTAAGCTTAATTCCTCATTGGATACTAGCTTGTCACTTGAAGTTGTGGGGGCATCACTTGAAGCTTTGTATGCACCACCTGACTTGTTGTGGAGCTCCTCCTTGTCCTTGAGTGACATCTCATGAGCGACAATTCTTCCAATGACTTCCGTGGGCTTGAGATCTTTGTAATTGGGCATCATATGGATCAAAGTGCACACGGTATCATATTTTCGATCCAAGGCTCTAAGGATCTTCTTAACGATGAATTTGTCGGTCATTTCTTCACTTCCTAAGCCGACAATCTCATTGGTGTGGAGAGCTAGCCTAGAGTACATTTCGGTGACTCCTTCACCATCCTTCATCTTGAACTTGTCAAGTTGACTTTGAAGCACATCCAACTTGGATTCCTTGATGGACTCGGTACCTTCATGCATATCAACCAAAGTATCCCATATTTCCTTTGCATTCTTGAGGTGGCTAGTCTTGTTGAACTCCTCGGGGCACAAACCATTGAAGATAATGTCACATGCTTGAGCGTTGTATTGCAACATCTTTAATTCTTCCGCGGTTGCTTCACTATACGATTCTTTACCATCCTCAAAGAATTCACCTTGAAAGCTAACATGAACAATAGCCCAAATGGCAGGGTTATGACCAAGAATATGCATTTTCATCTTATGCTTCCAACTAGCAAAGTTTGTACCATCAAAATATGGACATCTACGGTGATAGTTTCCCTCACTAGACACGATACTCTCCTAGGTTGTGAAACCAATGCAATGGAGACCAAAACTCTGATACCAATTGTAGGATCGAAACTATGTCTAGAGGGGAGGTGATTAAACTACTTACCAAATAAAAACTTATCCTTTTCCCAATTTTAGTTGTGGGCAAATTTTAGCAATTCTACCAAGTCAAGTACCCCTACACATGCAAATATAAAAGTTGTGCAGCGGAAAGTAAAGACTTTGCATATGAACATAAAGGAGGGATTGAAGATTTAAAACACAATTAATGAAGACACAATGATTTTTGGCGTGGTTTCGATAGGTGGTGCTATCGTACGTCCACGTTCATGGATACTTCAACCCACGAAGGGTAACAGTTGCGCGAGTCCACGGAGGGCTCCACCCACGAAGGGTGCACGAAGAAGCAACCTTGTCTATTCCACCATGGCTTACGTTCACGAAGAACTAGCCTCACTCGGGTAGATATTCACGAAGTAGGCAATCTCCTTGCCCTTACAAACTCCTTGCTTCAACTCCACGTGATCTTGGAGGCTCCCAAGTGACACCTAACCAATGTTGGAGACACCACTCTCCAAAACGTAATACATGGTGTTGTTGACAATGAACTCCTTGCTCTGGTGCTTCAAATGATAGTCTCCCCAACACTCAAACAATAACTCATAGATTTGGATTTGGTAGGAGAGGGGATTGAATGGAAAGCAACTTGGGAAGGCTAGAAATCAAGGTTTCAATAATTGGATTGGAATCTCTTGATCCCAACACATGAGTAGGTGGTTCTCTTCTCAGAAAATGAATGGTGGAAGTTGTGTTTCGTTCTGATGGCTCTCTTAGAGAGTAGGTGGTGGTGGAGGGGTATAAATAGGCAGCACCAAAAATCCAACTGTTACAAGTCTTCGACCCAACTCGGTGACACCAACATGAGAATCTCGGTGGGACCGACTAGTACAAAAAACTTGACCGTTAGGCTTTTCGGTGAGACCAATCATACCAACTTGGTGGGACTAAAGTGCAATGGCTAGGTCATGACCTCGATTTGGTAATTCCAATCGATTCATCTCAGTGCTTCCGAAATGAAACAACTTCACAGAAACTTAGTCAGGTCATCTCGGTGGGACCGAGAACCATTTCGGTCAAACCGAATTGCTAGGGTTTTGGTTGTGGCATAGAATGGGATCATCTCGGTGGGTCCAGATAGGATTGTTTCGGTGGGACCGAGATGGATTTTAAGGGTTTTAGATATGATGAAAGTGGTGAAGTATTTGAGGGTTTTAGAGCAATATCACTAAGCACTTGAGCAATTGAGTCATGAACAAAACCTCATCCCCTTTTAATAGTATTGGCTTTTCCTATGGACTCAAGTGATCTTGGATCACTCAACCAAAAATGTAGAGCCTTGAAGCTTTGCCAATCTTTGTCCTTTGTATTTTTTAGGGGTCCACATCCACTAATCCTTGCCATGCCAATCATTTATCTTTTGTGAAATCTATCATCAATGTTCATTAGATCAATGACATATATGCTGTTATTAATTACCAAAACCACCCAGGGATTAAATGCACATTCAACCTTACTTACCGCAAAATTGCTACGAAGTCGTGCACTTGTAGGTCATCATGGGGCTTCCAAGTACAAGTTATGGTGAAATAGGTTGGTTCCGCTTCATGGGCCGTTTGGTGGACGTCATACCTGGGATACTTGAATCAGCTGATTTGGGTCGTCTTCCATGGCAGACAACAAAGGACCAGAAACCTGACGGCAAAGGTCTTTGTCGTCAGTCGCGGACGGCAAACATGCCCGGCACAGTAAGTAATGGTAAACCGCTAATTTGTCGTATACTATTTGCCAGCGGACGGCAAATACCCATTTGTTGTCGGTGGCAGACGGCAAAGAAGGTGGACGGGAAGCAACTGACGTTAGCCACGTTAGGTGGCTAACAAGAGGCTCTGCCATTTGCCGCCGATGGCAAACATGCCCTTCCCTTTGTCGTCTACTATCTGACGTTAGTCACACGTCATACCCTCCCCAGCCTTTGTCGTTTGCCATAGACGGCAAACCCCCCCAGCCTTTGCCGTCTTCCACAGACGGCAACCCCCCCTAGCCTTTGCCGCCTTCCACAGACAGCAAAGTAACCAAATGGGTCAGCTCCCAGGTTGCACAGGTTATTGCCACGTGGCCTCTTTGCTGTCTGTGGCAGACGGCAAAGGCCCCTTTGCCATCGGTGGCAAACGGCAAAGAGGTTGCATTGCCTTTTTCTGTTTTTTCTTATATCCAAGCATTTTCACAGCAAATATATGATATATATTAATTTTTTTCACAACGCAATTTAACAGCAAACATATGACATGTCCAACACATAAGTTTCATCATACATACATATCCAACACATAGTTCCATCCGTACATATTACAATAGTTTCACATTGTTCATCCATATAGCAAGTTCACATTTTTCATCGATACAAAAGAAAAACATAAAGGTAAAACAAGCACTCCATCAATGCAAGCTTCCGTAAAGTGAATGAAATCTGCAATATGGGAAACAAGAAAGTTAGAAGAAGAAGACTAGAAGAAGAAGAAGAAGAAGAAGGAGAAGAAAATGAAGAAGAAGAAGAAGTATATGACATTTATGAGCTAACTTAGGTAAATATTACATTTATGATCTAACTTAGGTAAAAGGGATCATTTATGAGCTAACTTAGGTAAAATGGATCATTTAGAGCTAACTTAGGTAAAATGGATGATTTATGAGCTAACTTAGCTAAAATAGATCATTTATGAGCTAACTTAGCTAAAATGGATCATTTATGAGCTAACCTAGGTAAAATGGATCATTTTGGAGCTAACTTAGGTAAAAATGGAACATTTTGGAGCTAACCTAGGTAAAATGGATCATTTTGGAGCTAACCTAGGTAAAATTGATCATTTTGGAGCTAACCTAGGTAATTATGCCATTTTTGAGTTAACTAAACATATTATGCCATTTTTTATATAAGTAAGCTAAGTATAGGTCATTATTGAGTTAACCTAGGTAACTAAGCATATTAGAGCTAACTTAGGTCATTTTGGAGCTAACTTAGGTAAAATGGATCATTTTGGAGCTAACTTGGGTAAAATGGATCATTTTGGAGCTAACTTGGGTAAAATGGATCATTTTAGAGCTAACTTAGGTAGAATGGATCATTTTTTAGCTAACATAGGTAAAATGGATCATTTTGGAGCTAACATAGGTAAAATGGATCATTTTGGAGGCAACTTAGGTAAAATGTTTCATTTTGGAGCTAACTTAGGTAAAATAGATCATTTTGGAGCTAACCTAGGTAAAATGGATCATTTTGGAGCTAACTTAGGTGAAATGGATCATTTTTGGAGCTAGCCTAGGTAATCATGTCGTTTTTGACGTAAGTAAGCTAACTATATGACATTTATGAGCTTACCAAGGTTATCATGCCATTTATGAGCTAAGTAAGCTACTTATATCATAAATGAACTAAATAAGCTAATTATAGGTCATTATTGAGCTAACCTAGGTAATTATGCCATTTTTTAGTTAACTAAGCATATTATGCCATTTTTGACATAAGTAAGCTAAGTATATGTCATTATTGAGCTAATCTGGGTAACTAAGCATATTAGAGCTAACTTAGCATATTATAGCTAACTTAGAGCTAACCTAGGTCATTTTGGAGCTAACTTAGGTAAAAGGAATCATTTTGGAGCTAAGTAAGGTTATTATGTCATTTTGGAGGAACTTCTTCTTCTTGTCCTTCTTCTTCTTCTTCTTCTTCCTCTTCTTCTACTTATTCTTTTTTTTCATCTTCTATTCTTCCTCTTCTAATTATCTAAACCTAAACCTAGCACTAACTAAAATCTACACCTAGCACTAAACATAAACCTAAACCTACACCTAAACCTAAAACAGAGAAAACAGAAAAAAGAACAAACCCTCACCTTGGATCCGCCGAGGTCGGTCGGTGGAGGATGGCGCGGGGAGGGGCGGTGCGGCGTGACTCAGGCGGCGGGGTGCGCGGCTCCGGTAGTGGGGGCGGGGCGGCGCAGGGGCCCAGCGGCCTTGCTCTGGCGATGGGGCGGGGACGGAGCGGTCACCGCGGCCTGGGTCCGGGGGGCGGGGCGGGTGAGGGAGTCCTGGATTAGGGGGTATCCGGACAGCCGGGCTGTGTACAACGTCCGGACTATTGAAGCATGAAGATACAAGACTCAAGACTTTGGCCCATGTCTAGATGGGACTCTCCTTTGCGTGGAAGGCAAGCTTGGCGATCCGGATATTGTGTTTCCTTTCTTGTAACCGACTCCATGTAAACCCTAGCCCTCTCCGGTGTCTATATAAACCAGAGAGGTTGGTCCTTAGAAGGCCGATCACAATTCCAATCATACCATCATAGGCTAGCTCTTAGGGTTTAGCCTCTACGATCTCGTGGTAGATCTACTCTTGTACTACCCATATCATCAATATTAATCAAGCAGGAAGTAGGGTTTTACCTCCATCGAGAGGGCCCGAACCTGGGTAAACATCTGTGTCCCTTGCTTTCTGTTACCATCAGCCTAGACGCATAGATCGAGACCCCCTACCCGAGATCCGTCGGTTTTGACACCGATATTGGTGCTTTCATTCAGAGTTCCTCTGTGTCATCGCTGCAAGGCTCGATGGCTCGTCTCATCGTCAAGGACGACATTACCTCGGGGGGAGCTCTGGCTGTAGGCCAAACTCTCCGACTTGGCAGCTTTACCATGGCTGCCCCATCGGCGGTTGCACCGACTATGGCCTCTCGGGTCATCAAGCATAACCTTCGCGTCAGTTCGGAACTCGCCGAACAGATGGATCCGATGGAGCTCTCCTCCCTTAATGAGCTCTTGGATCGCATCGCCGCTCTGGGAGTCGCTACAGACTATGACCGGATCGGGCTTAAACCCGACCAAAGGGACATCAGATCCCCGTCGGCCACCCATGAGATAGCCATAGTGGAGGAACCACACGCGGATTGCCCCTCAAATTTGAGGACAAATTATGTTCGGATCACCGAACTCCTTGAGCCGGACACCTGCTCAAAGGAAGACATGACCCGGGTCCCGGACTTAGAGTCGGGCATTGGGCCAAAGAAATTGGGCAGCACTCCAGATTCTGAGCTGTTAAGCTCGGAACCTCCCGCGGCCCTGGGTGTTAGATCGGATCAAAATTCGGATTCAGCTAACAACACCCACCTGGACTTAAAACGTCTCTCCCGCATTAGGCAAGAGCCCCAGGAGACTGTACATCGCTATTGTGCCAGATTCCTCCTTGCGCTTAACAAGGTCAGGGACTACCACGAGGAGGACGTAGTCTCTCTCTTCTGCAAAAACTGCATGGACAAAGGACTCCTTAATGCTATAAGCCGCCGTGACATAGTACACTTTGCAGACTTGGCAATCATAGTACGGAAGTACTGTGCGATGGAAAGCGCGTGGAAAACCCGAGCAGAATTTTGGGATAGTACTGCTCTCACCAAAACCTTTGTCCAAACTAAACGAGCGAACTCTCGTAAGTCGGCCAATCCAATCCCCAAGAAATCAAAGCCCACCCTAGGGCGGGGAACCGTATTGGAAGAATGGCTCGATGGGCCATGTAAGCTCCACAGTACTCCGGATACAATACCAACTCATAGCCTTAGGGCATGTTGGATACTCCGGCAGGTAGCAAAAAGTGGTGAGGATCTTCTTGTAAGCCATAAAGCGGAACAACATCCTGCTAATGAACGCAATACGGTACTAACAGTCTTTGAGACTTTTGCCTCAAACAATAGGCGCAAGCAAGCTCATCGAAGCTCCGCTGAAATTTGCCATGTGGCAAAAATAAACCCCTGGAACGACACTGCTATAACTTTCAATGGCAGTGATGAACCTCGATTCCAGACTATCCGGGCACCGGCCGCTCTGGTCCTTAGCCCGATTGTAGACGGCTTTCGGCTCACTAAAGTACTCATGGACGGCGGAAGCGGATTAAATCTGATCTATGAAGAAACACTCAGCAAGATGTGGTATTCGGCACAACCTTTAGGGGAATTATCCCTACTCGGGAAGCGCGGTCTGCGGGAAAGCCGCATTGAACAAAGTGGCACAACCTTCAGGGGAATTATCCCTACTCGGGAAGCGCGGTCTGCGGGAAAAATCACACTCGATGTGGTATTCGGCACCCCGGAGAATTATAGGTCTGAAGAAATCACATTCCAAGTGGCTCCCTTTAGCAGCGGATACCACGCCCTTCTAGGGCGGGACGCATTTACAAGCTTTCAAGTTGTACCCCATTACGGGTACATGAAGCTTAAAATGCCCGGACCCAATGGAATCATCACTCTAGCCAGTGACCCAGACATCACACTCCACGCCGAAAACAAAACCGCAACACTAGCCCTGGAAGCATTATCCGAAGCCCTAGCAGCCGAAGAGTTAACAACACTACGGGCCACCGTGGACAGCGACGACGTAATACTCGACAAGTGACCCAAGTCCACCTCATTTAAACCTGCAGACGAGATAGTCAAATTGCAAGTCCATCCAACGAACCCCATGAAGACAGCTTCCATCGGGACACAGTTGAGCCCCGCGATGGATGCCACACTGCGAGATTTCTTACGCGAAAATTGGGACATTTTCGCCTGGCACCCATCGGACATGCCGGGCATCCCACGCAGATTGGCCGAACACAGCCTCAATATTCTAAAAGGATACAAACCGGTCAAGCAGACTCTAAGACGGTTTTCAGAGCCCAAAAGGCAAGCCATGGGGGAAGAGCTAGCCAAACTACTCGAGGCCGGATTCATCAGAGATATCAAGCATCCGGATTGGCTGGCAAACCTAGTAATGGTACCAAAGAAGGACAAATCCTGGCGCCTGTGTGTCAACTTTAAAGACCTCAACAAGGCTTGCCCCAAGGATCCCTTTCCCCTCCCTCGCATCGATCAAATCATCGATGCCACAGCTGGACATGACTCATTGTGTTTTCTCGACGCATACTCTGGATACCATCAAATAAAGATGGCAGAGTCTGACCAAGCTGCAATAGCTTTCATAACGCCATATGGCCCTTTTTGCTTCAACACTATGCCTTTCGGGCTTAAGAACGCCGGCGCAACCTATCAACGCATGATTCAAACATGCCTGGAAAAACAAATCAGCAAAATAGTGGAGGCATACGTGGACGACGTGGTCATAAAAACAAGACACGTCAAAACCCTAATAGATGACTTGAGGCTTATATTCGATAACCTCCGGACATACGACATCAAGTTGAATCCGGAAAAATGCGTTTTCGGCGTCCCCTTGGGGAAACTGCTAGCCTTCATTGTTTCCAATAGAGGAATTGAAGCGAATCCGACAAAAAACCGAGCTCTGTCGCAGTTGGCCATACCAACAAACCTCAAGCACATCCAGAAACTAGCTGGATGCGTGGCCGCTTTGAGCCGCTTTATCTCCAGGTTAGGATAAAAGGCATTACCTCTTCACCGCCTCCTTTGGTGCACCGAACACTTCGTATGGACGGATGCAGCTGCGGCCGGACTCGATGAAATAAGGACCTTACTGGCCAGTAATCCAGTCCTAACAACGCCAAATATCGGTGAGCCTATGCTACTGTACATAGCTGCAACACATCAAATGGTAAGCGTAGTGCTCGCCGTCGAACGAGAGGTGGACGGATACAAATTCCCGCTTCAAAAGCCGGTTTATTACGTATCCACGGTCCTCACCCCATGAAAATCCCGATACCCACACTATCAAAATATAGCATACGCGGTCTTCATGGCATCCCGGAAGCTGCGACACTACTTTCAAGAGTGTTCGATTACGGTGGCCTCCAAAGTACCACTTAATGACATAATAAATAACCGCGATGCTACGGGTTGGATTGCTAAATGGGCTATCGAGCTCCTTCCGTTCGACATAATATACAAACCACGGCGAGCCATTAAGTCGCAAGTACTGGCCGACTTTGTCGCCGAATGGACAGAAGCCGAACTCCCTAAAGAGTACGGCGCATACTCAAATTGGATCATGCACTTCGACGGCTCTAAAATGCTGGCCGGATTGGGAGCAGGTGTAGTCCTGACATCTCCCA
Source organism: Triticum timopheevii (assembly GCA_963921465.1). NCBI lineage: Eukaryota > Viridiplantae > Streptophyta > Magnoliopsida > Poales > Poaceae > Triticum > Triticum timopheevii. Next base: position 206,234,487 of record OY997268.1, read on the forward strand.
CCAGAGACACGGTCTAGTACGTCCTTCAAATATTATACACAGACTCCAACAATACAGCCGAATACGAGGTGCTCTTGCACGGTCTTCGGATGGCAGTCTCTATGGGCATCCAATGCCTGGAAGTGCGCGGGGATTCGAACCTCGCAATATCACAAATAAACGGAGACTTTGATGCCAAGGTTCCGAAAATGGCGGCCTACCATAATGCCGTCCTCAAAATGTTAGCTCGGTTCGAGGGGCTCGAATTCCACCATGTGGCTTAAGAAAACAATCAAACGGCGGACGTCCTCGCCCGCATCGGCACCAAACGCGACCCTGTCCCACCTAACATATTCCTGGAAAGGTTGTTCAAGCCATCCGTGGTATGGGAAGGGGAGTCCGGCAATACTAGCACGGATCCGAACACACCCCCAGATCCCGAACCATCAGACACAATCGGAGGCTCTGCCACCGAAATAACATCTTCGGCCCACGAAATCATGGTTGTAATCACCCCGTGGACTGAGCCTTTCTTGGCCTACCTAAATAGTAAGGAGCTCCCCAAAGACCAAAATGAAGCACGCTGCATTGTCCGGCATTCTAAAGCTTACAAAGTCCATGAAGGGGAACTCTATAAGAAAAGCGCGACCGGAGTGCTCCACAGGTGCATCTCCGACGAGGAAGGGCGGCAACTCTTGGCTGAAATCCATGTCAGACTAGGCGGACACCACGCCGCGGCTCGAGCGCTAGTCAGCAAGGCCTTCCATACAGGCTTCTATTGGCTGACGGCCCGAGCAAACGCACAGGACCTTGTCCAACATTGCGTCGGTTGCCAGCTCTTCGCCAATCAGAGTCATATGCCCCCTACCACTCTCCAAACAATCCCCATAACTTGGCCCTTCGCGGTCTGGGGGCTGGATATGGTCGGACCTCTTAAAGGGAGAAGCCATAAGAAAAAATACTTATTGGTCATGGTGGACAACTTCACCAAATGGATAGAAGCCAAACCAGTCAAAACGGCCAAATCCGGACCAGTAATAGACTTCATATCCGGGGTCGTACACCGATACGGTGTCCCCCATAGCATCATCACTGATAATGGCTCAAATTTCACAGCCAATGAAGTGAAAACTTGGTGCGGCAAAATGGGCATTAAGCTCGACTACGCTTCCGTTTACCATCCCCAAACAAACGACCATGTCAAAAGGGCAAACGATCTCATCATGAGCGGCATCAAACCTAGACTAGTGCGATCTTTGATAGAATCGGATACGCACTGGGTGGAGGAGCTCGACTCCGTACTCTCGGGGCTGCGGACCACACCAAATCGCACCACCGGATATACACCATTTTTTATGGTGTATGGTGCGGAAGCAGTACTACCCTACGACATAATACATGATTCGCCATGCGTACGCATGTACGAAGAGAAGGAAGCCGAGTTAGATCGGTAGGACAACTTGGATGCCCTGGAGGAGGAGCGCGATGTCGCAAAAGCCCGTTCCGCATTCTATCAACAGCAGGCTCGACGATATCAAAGTAGAGAAGTGCGGGCCAAAACTTACAATATTCGCGAGCTCGTTCTACGCCTACCGGAGAAGAAGAAGGACAAACTCAAACCCAAGTGGGAAGGTCCCTTCGTCATTGACAAAGTTCTCACCCGAGGAGCGTACCGCTTACGTAATGCATCCGATAACAGACTCGAGCCGAACCCATGGAAAGCGGCCAGACTCCGGAGATTCTACGCCTAACGCCGAACTCAGTGTTCGTCTCCTTACTCCCTCCCTTTTATTTATGCTCCATCCCACTTTCCCTTTCTCGACCTTTTTTTTCTCCTCACACAAAGTACTTAATACAGTGCGGACTCCTGGATTACTCCGGCCACACTATGTGTGTAAGCAATACCTGGGGGCTTCCTATACGGAAGCTAAAAATAATTACTCAAATGGCTTTTTGCCCATCACATATGAGTTTCTTTTTCATATGTGCCTTTTCTTCACCATTATATGCATAGATATGACTTAAGATGTGGCCAAGCTGGGTTGCCTGGCTCTTGTGTTTATACCCTACGTTCCCGTTAATTCGGCTAGGGCATAAGGGACCACCTCTGCGATTGTTACTGCCGGTTCAGCCGGATGTGTACCTCAGACTGGGTGAAGCCGAAAGCTAGTTTCCTTAAGAGAATATTCGATCGGTGAACAAAAGATGTATTCGTTTATACAACGTAAATCCCCAGAAGTCTTGTATCCTGCGCCATCGTTCGTAGTCCGGACATGTGCATTGCCGCATGCGTACCCGGGGAAAGGAACCCCTAACGGAACTATTCTCCCTGGAAGATGTTTCTTACTATCCATGTAATATAACATAACTAGTTGGGTACTTGTCTGTTCAAGCACTTATGACCCCTACGCCTTGTCTCCACGCATACCCCGGTCTTGTATAACTGAGCGGGTATTCGGACACACCCCGGACTATAGGATCCTGGGGCTGAAGCGAAAAGGTCCGCCATGACAAATGATTTTAATCCGGCTAGGGACTAATTATGTCCATTAAATTATATAGTCACTTGGACTGACTATATTCTTCCTCTATACCATCCAACAGGCTATCTAGCTTACAATCCTGTTGATAATACTTGGCAGCTAACGCTACCTGGTCATATACCAGGCTCACGGGAATTTCTTTCCCATCGGGCCCCGCCGGTCCTACTTCGGCCATATGGTTCGGGTCCAGCTTGGTGTAGCACATCTTCACCATAGCCCAGGCTTCTCTTGCACCTTGCCGGCAGGCTGACATCTTCCACAATTGGAAGCGCCGCCGTGCTCCTTGAAGCATATCCACAAGCTCCCCCATGCCGTTCGGCAATAAGCTTGATGGCCACAAGGCCTGAGCAACACCCTGCATCACTTGCCGAGCTCGCTCGTGCAGTTACGAGAGGTCTTGTAGTAAATCACTTGCAGGTGAGGGCATATCCTCTTCAGGGCGACTCATTAACATTACTGCAAGGAAAATTCTTTCAATATACTTCCTCGCTGAACTATCATACAGTTCGTCTGGGCACTCACCATATGCCGCGTCGAAGCCTTTTGTTCTCCTTCATGGAGTCCGCCAGTTGAGCGCGGACGTCTTTTAATTCCACGTCCAGCCGAATATTGGCATCTTGAAGATTGTTCTTCTCTTGCTTAACTTGCGTAAGGATGCGCTCGCCAGCCTTTAGCTTCCTTTTAAGATGTGAGTCGTCATCCGTTATGCCCTCTGGATTCACCCCGGGATTGTCTGCAAAATTTTCTGTTAGACTAGTCATACCAGCCATTTACTAACTGGTGCATCTTCGTACAATTGAGACAAATGTTACCAGATGAGGCCTTCTAGGATTCCTCTAACTTGGCATATGTGTCCCTCAGCTGGGCCTTGCATTCCCCCAGCTCCCGAGCCAATTGTTCATTCTTCTCTACAAGGACCTGTGCATAAATTGATCCTTCAAACAGTTGTTCCAACTATTTCAAGTCTCAGGGGCTACCGTTATACATACTTATCAAAGCTTCTTACCCGTATATCTTTGGTATACTGGTTCATCGCTCGGGCAAGCCCGCCTTGAGCAGCTCGGATGTATGCTTCTACCGAATTGAAGGCATTAAATGCCTCTTCGGAAAAGATGTTGTTCTGAAGCACGGCCCTCCGGCGCCGGTGATTCATGGCGCTCTCCACTTCGGAGTTTGTGGCCGAACACATATCCGCATCCTCCGTCGGAGAACTATGCGGAACTGGCCCCGTGTCCGCCTCCGCCCTCGAAGCTGGTTCTGGAACCCAGCTGGTGGAGGCGTGGTTGGCGGGATCCCCGGATATAGTCCGGCTGCTTCTCTTCCTGCCAGACACAAAGGGCGCTGTTATATTTCAAATACTATAATCACAGGACAGTTTATTACTTTACCTCTGCAGCGGCGTGTCGACCCTCACTGCCTTCCTCTTGAGCCTGCCCGATCCGGACGCCCGTAGTTGACGAGTCCCTAGCGGCTCGGCCCCGCGCTCCGACCGTCGTCTCTGCAAACAGCACAACGCCTCAAGGGAAAAGCATAATACCTGAGGGGAGTCCTCTTCGGAGGATAGGGTTTTTTAGTTCGGCTTACACGTGACACTGGGAGCAGTCCGGGATAGGCGGCCATAATGGCCACTGAGGCACCATCCCAGCTCGCTTGATAAAATACCCCGTTGACAAGCTCCATGGTAATATCCGAATCTTCTTTAGTCCTGGATCTAGGGCCCTTCCGGGGTCCTCTGGCTGCGGGGAGGGGCTGAAGATTCCTTCTATGGCCCTCCTCAGTTCCTGCTCGGAAACATCGATGCGGGTAATCTTAGCAGAAGAACACTAAAGTAAGTAAAACAGGGAAAGGAATGACGACTTACCCACTCTGGGGGGTTGTACATGGAGAATCCGTCCCGCGGTTTAATGCGAAGGAATTCCTCCTCTTCCCCTTTGTATAAATCGGACAATATCCTTGCCAGAGCAGTGGCCGAGTCCGGGCCCTTATGACCGCAGCGGGTGGCGTCGTCTTCCCCGTTGAAGTGCCACATGGGCTTCCCCCGATATTGAAGCGGTTGCACTCCCTGCATTATGCATATTGCCATGACCTCGACTATCGTCAGTCCGGATTTGGCCAGTAACTTTATCCTGCTCATCAGGAAGTGTATTTCCCTCGTATCCTCTTCTTGAGGGCCTCGGGGGCGCCAGCTTAGGCATGCCCTCGGTGGGGCGTTACTGAACTTGGGGAGACCTGTCTGGACTGGATCCGGAAGGGGAATGTCATCAATGTAAAACCACTCTGAAGGCCAGTTTTCTGGTGCCTTCTTAGGAGTGCCGGACAGGTATCCGGTCTCGGCAATGCGCCATACTTCGGCCCTGCCCACTTGACATAGGGATTCTCCCTGGGTACGGGGGACAAGGCAGAACAGCTTCCTCCATAATCCGAAGTGAGGTTCGCAGCCTAAAAACAGCTCGCAAAGGGCGACGTACCCCGCTATATGCAGAATGGAGGCAGGGGTAAGGTCGTGCAATTGGAGGCCGTAGAACTCCAGGAGCCCACGAAGAAACGGGTGGATGGGAAACCCGACGCCCCTTAGCAGATGCGGGATGAGGCATATATGCTCCTCTGGAGATGGATTTGGAGATCCCTCCGCTTGTTCCCCTCCGTCATAAGTGGCTATTCCGGCTCGGACAGGGACCATGAACGCCAGTGGGAGAAACCCTTGGGTTTGTAAGTCTATCAAAAGGCTATGAGGAACTGGACACTCTCCCCAATCCCCCGACTTGGAGCGAGGAGGGCGAGCAGAAGAGCTGCGACGGTCGGCCCTGTTGGAATGGTTTTTCGCGGAGCACTCTGTTGGATGCTAGCTCAGGGAGGGAGAGTGAAGTTTGGATCTGAGAATCCCCGTCCCTTCAAATAGACGGTCAGCCCAGAGGATTGAGGGTGGCAAATGCAAAAATGCCTCGGCTCCTTGCATTCGCTCGACACATGGAGATGGTTATTATTGAGACACTGAAGCCGAGGAGTACAACATTGATGGGAAGCCGGACACTATTTGTCGTAACAGATACTTTGGAGTATTCGGAGATGGAACCCGCCTTGCAATGCCGATAACAAGACTGCATGCCGGACTCATCGTCATTGAAGCCTGGTTCAGGGGCTACTGAGGGAGTCCTAGATTAGGGGGTATCCGGACAGCCGGACTTTGTACAACGTCCGGACTATTGAAGCATGAAGATACAAGACTCAAGACTTCGGCCCGTATCCGGATGGGACTCTCCTTTGCGTGGAAGGCAAGCTTGGTGATCCGGATATTGTGTTTCCTTTCTTGTAACCGACTCCATGTAAACCCTAGCCCTCTCCGGTGTCTAGATAAACCGGAGAGGTTGGTCCTTAGAAGGCCGATCACAACTACAACCATACCATCATAGGCTAGCTCTTAGGGTTTAGCCTCTACGATCTCGTGGTAGATCTACTCTTGTACTACCCATATCATCAATATTAATCAAACAGGAAGTAGGTTTTACTCCATCGAGAGGGCCCGAACCTAGGTAAACATCTGTGTCCCTTGCTTCCTGTTACCATCAGCCTAAACGCACAGATCGGGACCCCCTACCTGAGATCCACCGGTTTTGACACCGACAGCGGGCAGGCTGGCCGGCGGCGGGGAGGACTCCGGGGGGCGGCGACAATAGCCCTGGCTACGGAGGGGCGGCACGTGGGTGAGAGTGAAAGAGAGGTGGGAGAGAGAGGGGGCGGCGCTCGACCGTTACTTAGGCAGCCTCTTTGCCAACTGCTAGCAGACGCAAAGAGGTCTGCAAGCAGACGACAAAGAGTGGTGGGGCCGGGGGGACGAACGCCCGTTAGGATCATTTCTTTGTCGTCTGCTAGCGGACGGCAAAGGTCCCAAAGGCAGATGGCAAAGGCAAGTAGACAGCAAAGAACCCGTTTGTCTGACCTAACTAGCCCCAGGGTCTAGTGGGGCCCAGCTGGGCTCTTTGTCGTATTCATTTGGTCCCTTTGCCGTCCGTTGGCTGATGGCAAAGAACTGGCGCATGGCAAAGTATATATTTGTTGTCAGCTAGGTCTTTATCGTCTGCTTTCTGATAGCTGATGGCAAAGACCTTCTTTGGAGAACTGGCTGATGGCAAATTCCCTGATTCCAGTAGTGCCTAGAACTCTTTGGTTTGAAGCCTCTATCAACGTGGACGTAGAATAGCTCCAATTGTCCGACGGGAAAATCCTCGCGCCATGAGTGTTTGAATTCTCTAACTCTACATCCTACTTACTTGCCAGATTGTTATTTTCCAATGTTTATCACTCATGAATACTTTTTTGTTAAGTGCTTCTGCTTGTCCAATCCTTGGTTTCTCAAGCTAAAAACAGTCAACCTCAAAATTGTATAGTTGCGTTATTTTTATAGGACTATTCACCCCCCTAGTTCTTAGAACTCGATCTAAACACTTCCTCGTCAACAAGCCATGTGAAACTCCACTACAAGAGAGGGAGGAAGAATCGATGGAGAGATCAACAACTCAGTGAGCTTTGAGCCAACATCAACAACGTCCCCAAAAGCTCTTCAATCAAACTCAACAAGTTCAAGCCGAGAGAGAGGGGGGAGGAGAGAGTCTAGTTAATAGTGTCGTTCAAGAATATTCTACACTCCATCAATCGGAAAATGCCTCCATCACGAAGGCATGGAAATGATCTTCAATGTCGACTTCAAGCATGAGTGCAAGCACGAAGGGCGGTGGACCATGACCCAAACGATGAGCAAGAGGAAGAGAGGTTAAGAGATTGATTAATGCCAAAGGGCACCGCCTACAAGAGGAATGTTACTCAAAACATCAACCTCCTCGGCATGACTATTGAAAGGCACCCCCATCAAGATGAAAAGGAGTATGGAAAGATCAAGTTCACTATACCCAAGCTCTTTGACAACGTTGACCCGAAGACCATCTTCGTTGCAAAGCTCTAGTCATTGTGTCCAAGTTTTGCGGTGTGTTTGTATCTTAGACCCGGTTGCACGTATTGGACTTAGATATCCAACTCTCTGGTAATTATAAATCCAACTTAACCTAACTCCTACATATACTATACAATTCAAACATAATTGCATATACCAAAAATAATACCTTTTTCATGGGTAAACCAAATATCATATTTAATTGTGTAAATAGAAAGAATGGATAAAAGCTCATCCATCTCAGTGTTCTGGAACTATTGGACCGCCCAAAAAATTTAAAGGAAACAAATGGCGGGTACAGATCCTCCCAAGCCCATCCTTGGTAAAATGTGTTTTCTTGACAATCCGCTAGGCAAAATAGTACTCTCAGTGTTCTATAATATACTAGATGAGCCGTTGCGCCCAAGGCGCAAAGGCCGAGCGCAAGCTAGGTATTGGAGTAGTGTGCATTGAAATATGCAGATACAGATTGAAACATGTATAAGAGCCTTTTCAGTTGGCATACATCGAGCTAATATTGGCATCCTCACACTAAGAATTTCAAAAGGTAGAGCTTGCATAGTTGCACTGAGCAGAGAACATGCAGTAGACAAAGGAAGGTTTTTTTAAAGTATTGCTGCTGCGAAAGCACAACTCATTGCATGCAGCAAGCAAGTGATACTGATAGATAATTATGCCGAGGCCCTTGGACATGCACTTGAAGGCAAAAGCATATATTGGTTCAGAAATGCACCACACAACAGTCTAAGTAGAATTTAAAGTTGATACACTGCTTTAAACCAAAGAGGCAGCAATGGAAGGCTACAAGCTATACATATCTTACTTAGAGTGCTCTAAAATGACAAATAGACCATGCTGCTTGATATGAAACAAAAGGTGGCTGTTCTAGTAACCTTAGAAGCGTCCTGGTGAGTGCATATTGACCGAAGTTTACCCAAAGCTATCTCTTGTAGTCTCCAGGCGTTGTTCAGACCAATATAGCACAATCTTTGTGTCAGTTCTTCAATGCTTGCAAGTGCTACTTTCATAACCCCTTTGGTGTTATCCTGTCCTCTCAAGTGTCGAGCAGTCGTTGTGTTTTGTACTTGAGTAGAATATGAACTCATATATCTAACGGCGTAGTTCCATCCTTTGCGTAGCTTCTTGATTGTCTCATTCGCTGCTACTAACCATCTGACCAGATGCTTGACTTGATTTTCTAGGCTCTTGACATGGGTGTAGTGGTAGTCTCTGATTTCTCTGCCATATGCATTTTCCATGTACCTAATAGCTGAGATAGCAGCACTGTCTTCTGCATCTTCATAGCCATCTACAAATGCACCCGATATTGAGGTCGGAACAAGCAAACCATCAAGCAATTGCAAGGAAGAATTGAAAGTAACCGTCACATGATTCTTGCCGCCCGGACATATCTTGTGATAGTAACTTGCAGGGGGCAACTTTAAAGCTTTTAGCATAAGGTCAAATATGTGGGCATAAGGAATTACTGTCATGTAGTCATCTTCCTATAGAGGAAAAGTAATGGTGTGCCAAATATCATGATTAGAAACCAGTAAGAATGATTGATAAAATAGTAATGATGTATTCTAAATGCATATATAGCGCGCAAAATATAGTGCACTGTATTTTCTTTGATGAACTGTCTATATGAATTCAAAAGCATGTCACTTACTATATGTATTCCATCTGAATATGGAAGAAATGTTCCAAACATTTCCTAAAACAGAGGTCAAAGAGAATTATATTTTCTCCAGTCTTTAGAGTTGGAAGCACAACATGGATTGGGAAAAATTCACCCTTCCAAATTTCTTTTGTGTCTATAACTAATAAATCGATTGCAACTCAGTACAATCAGGACACAGAACAAATGTCACTATTATCTTTTATGGTGACATCATAAACCAGTGGCCACATTGGCTTGACTCTTCTATAGAAGTTGGGATGACACTATTATTTCCGGATGACATAAATATGCTAGGGACAATTGCATTTTTACCCCTAGTTGGTTCCTATCCACGGGTTTTGCCCTTACTTTTCGGGCTTCCTCAGTTTTACCCTTACTTTTTCCATCGAGGTCCCTCGAATGCCCTTTGACCGTTTGACCAAAACTTTGAAAATTCATAACTAATTCATATGAACTCAGAAAAATGCAAATAAGATATCAAAATGTTCATATAAACATTACCTTTATGGGCATATCATTTGCATTCAGGACAAAAGCATTGTTTAAACTACCTGAGGTAATTAATGTTATTAACATTATTAAAAATAAATAGTTATAAACAATATTTTTTCGTGAATAAAAATTATATGCAAATGTAGGTGATGTTTTCTGAACATCCTGATACCTCATTTGCATTTTCCTGAGTTCGTATCAACTTGTTATGAAGTTTCCAAATAATGTTCAAAGTCGTTAGAACATTCATAACAAGTTGATAAAAACTCAGAAAAATGCAAATAAGTTATCAGGATGTTCAGAAAATATCACCTACATTTGCATGCAATTTTTATTCATGAAAAAAAATATTGTTTATACCTATTTATTTTTAATAATGTTAATAACATTAATTACCTCAGGTAGTTTAAATGATGCTTTTGTCCTGAATGCAAATGATATGCCCGTAAAGGTAATGTTTATCTGAACATTTTGATATCTTATTTGCATTTTTCTGAGTTCATATGAATTAGTTATGAATTTTCAAAGTTTTGGTCAAACGGTCAAAGGGCATTCGAGGGACCTCCATGGAAAAAGTAAGGGCAAAACTGAGCAAGCTCGAAAAGTAAGGGCAAAACCCGTGGGTAGGAACCAACTAGGGGTAAAAATGCAATTGTCCCAATATGCTATGTGCCTCACATGGAATAAGTGCTACGAAGTCAAAATTCAGCCCAAACATTCTCGGTAACGCTTTAGCTAGAGAGCAAGGAAAAAAAGAGTGGCATGACCAGTATAGCTAAAATGTAGAACAATAATGGTTTTAGCACTAAGAACCTGTGAAAGCAAAATTGAAGACACAAGGGCAAAAGCTCAATCATGTGTAAAAGAGGCCAAACAGCAGACTGACACATTGTGAAACCTGGCATCTCTAGGACCAAATTATGTGTAACAGAGGCCGCATAACAGGTATTAAAGTGGCATATTCTAAAATCTGAAATCTTTAGGAGCAAATTACGCAGGGATAATGAACTCCATGTATCCTATCGAAGTGGTAAATGTAAAAGGGGAGACATTTTGCGTGCATACGGTAGAAACCAATCAGCATCTTGAAACCATCTCGATAGCTGACAATTTCAATCGGGCACAGTAATTCGCTCAAGCCTATTAGAATGATGAAGTGACTACAATAGAGGTTAGAACATAACCTTGGATACAGGTGTTCTTGTCCTTGACGACGTTGAACCTGGGAATCCCTCATCACGGACCACACCAATGTCGATATCATCGTTCGTTAGGTCTTCGATCTGAGGATGATGAGGGATATTGCAGTGAGGGGAAAGCAGATGAAGAAGGAGATCGAAAATTAGTCGTTGAATCACCTTTTTCCCTGGCAGGTGTTGATGAATCGCTGATGGTGTCACTGCTGAACAGAGAGAGGAACCAGGAGTTCCTCGATTGGGGATTTAGGTCAAATTCTTCCTCCATATCGCAACCATCTATGAAGAAACACACTTCTCAGTTTTTACTGATGAGCAACCCGGCTAAAGCTCCTACAAATTAAAATAAAATATTCAGAAGGGGAAAAGAACACCAATATTCTCATGGAAGCTAAATAAGAGAAGCATAGCTTAGGAACCCTAAAAAACAATGCCATGGGCAAGATAATAAGGTATGACAGCTAAACAAATGTATGAACTGAACTCAGGAACATGGAATACAATATCATCATCAAATAAATAGAACAGTCGAATAAGAACAACACCCCACACTAACTAAATACAACACACAGGCGCTAGAAGCCTTGAATATAGAAATGCTAGCTTAGGAGACGGCTGTGGATGGGCATGAGAGACACTGATAGATGGGTCTGTGGTGGACGAGCGTGTGCAAGCGAGAACCCTCTCCAAATAAGCTGCATAGCGAACAGCCGATGCAGCAACAACACTCGCAGCGTTTCCACAATTCCTATAGACAACAACGCATTCATGGTTGTAATCCCTAACTACAAAGTCATACAATCCCTGCAAAAACCTAATTGCCTCACGAGCAACCTGCTCGTACGCTTCCGCACAACCCAGACACGCAGGACAACAAGAAAAAACTTTGCGCCATCACTAAAACACCATGCCCAGGAATCTGAACCTCTACCCCAGCAAGGACATCGCCATTCTCATCGACCTCACACAGATAGCTAAGAGGAGGAAGCTCATAGTGGGCTACCACAACCTCTAGAATAGGCACAACAAAATGTACCACAACAGGCATCCTGAGCACGGGAAGCAACGATAGAATCACATGCAGAAAAGAACATTCGAGAGCGATCAGTAAAAGTAGCCATAAGGAACAATCATCAACAAGTAATAGTAAAGAAAGACATGAAACGGCACAATGCACGTAACACACATGGTTAGAACCAAGCAGGAGACTAACTTTTAAAGGAGCACAACAAAGGAAATGGCAGGGAAGAAGATGGAACCTTGGCAAGACGAAAGACAAGGCGCAGGGCGTCAGGTGAACCAAATTGCATCAGGCCTTCCACGAACCGGGAGCGAGGAGATCAGTTGATCGGGCAGCCAGAACGTCGGAAAGGAGGACCTACAGCACATGGAAAAGCAAACAAACGTAAGTAAACGCGTATTAACCCATGGACTTGCCTTGGACAGAGTAAGCTTCCGCAATATATTTAAACATAGCAGGCCCTAGACCAAACAAACAGGAAGAAGGAAGGCAAAGAAGGATGACAACCACAGCACACTAAGCACACTGCTACTCTGCTAGTAAACGAACAATATCCATTGCAATGCCACTATGAAAAAGAAAAAATAGAATACTTTATTATGACCGAGTGTAGCAAACCTGATGACTATGAAAGGATATAATTATTGGCCTGACCAAATTCGACTGGTATTAACTAAAAGTCTTTATCCTGAAAGAGAGTGAACTTTCAGTCACGTGAATCCTTACATGCTTCAGGTTTGCTAATTTAATCAGAGCAAATTGATGAGCCTATGGTGTAACTGTATGTATGTATTGAGAAAAATGAAAAGAAAATTATCGAACTAATTGCACGTCTAAAACTGGCTGGAACACAAACACAGCTTTTTTGATTGAATCTAATATATCCAAACATTGCAGGCCCTAGACCAAACAAACAGGAAGTAGGCAAAGAAGGATGACAACCGCGGCAGCTACATGTGTAGGAAGAGCAGACAAAAATTTAAGGAATAAGAACAAGCTCCAGTCAAACAAACAGAGGCATTTAATCAGATGCACAGAAGCATTAAAGGGAAGAACTCAAGAACAAACATAAAATAGAATTCACCTGTGCCAGAGCCCATGGCCATACAAACCTAGACCAAAACAAGACGGCAAGCAAAGTAGTCCTAAACTAACCCAGTCAATGCCTAAACCTAGGAACCTTAGCAACCAAAGCAGAGAAACATATGTAAAATCACTTCCTAGAACGACCACACATTTGTAAAATCACCTCCTAAAAGCACCACACAGCAGATCTAACACTCATTCATGCCACAGAAAACAAAGAAACGGTCCCAGCCCAGCAAAAACCTAGCCACGCGTTTCATCAAGCAGATCATAAGCAGGGGAGCAGGCAAAACCTCACCTCACAAAAGACTAAGCAGACGCACAAGCGGAGAGCAAACCACACGCAGCAGCCCTGCAAACAAGAAGAAAGGAGAGGGGACAAGCAAGAACAAGTCAGCAAAGATCAATCTACGACGGGAGCGGAAATCAACTAAATAAAACAAGAACCTCACCCTAGCCAAACGCAACAGCAGGAGCGCGAGGAGCCATGACGGAAACAAGCGGAGGAGGGCGAGACGAGCAGACAAGGAGCGACAATGGCGAGCGACGAGGAGCAACAATGGCGGGCGAGCGGATGAGGGCGAGGCGAGGAGATGCAGGCGGGGGGAAGTGGGATGAGACGGGAGGCACAGAGGGAGAGACGAGCAGAAGGAGACCACGCATCCGGACCGAAACAGCCGCTGTAACTCCTAGAGAAACCTAGAGAGAAACCCAACTCGCCCGACGCTTGGGACCAAGGACAGAAAGGGGCCACCTGCAGCGTGACGAGGTCAAGCCAGCCCGCGTAGCAGCACGCAAAGGATGAATAGCCTCTTTTACCTTGCGGGCCGAAGCGAGCCGCCCATGTAAACAACGGAGACCAGAATGCCGCGCACCCAGCAGACCGACAGATGGGGCCAGGCGCGGCTGAAGCCGAGGCGCCGCCGCTGGGTACAAACGAGGAAGGTAAAGAACGACCCGCCAGCCCGCGAAAACCGTGCTGTCAACCCACGACCGCTGCGAACCCACGAACGACGTGCTGCCAGCCGGTAAGAAACACATGCACACGCACCCGTCCCGCTGCAATGCTGGCCCGCGCGCAAGCCTGGCCCATGGGTCAGCAGCTCTAGCCTGGTCACGCGGCGTACAGGAAAACGAACGATCGGATGTTTACCACGGTGATTAAAAGGACGCTAGCGTCGGCCAACGAGGCACATCGAGCGAGCCGGATGAATTTGAACCAGCGATGGTGCTAGAACGGCGGGTTGCGTAGCTTGATTTATATGTTCAATTACGTTTTTTAAAAGTCAAACATTACAAACTTTGACTAAGTTTATAGATAAAAATATGTGCATTTAAAATATCAAGTGTATATCATTGGATACGTCATCAGTTATATTTTCATGTAGTATATGTTTGGAAGTGTATATATAAATAGTTTTTCCGTAAACTCACTGATTGTGGAACGGATGGGTACGCTACTCCCTCTAATGAAAAAAAATAATACGCTACTCCCTCTCTAATCTAATGAAAAAAAAAACACGGTACTCCTTTCACCATCTTATCGCGTCCATCTCTCACTGAGAGCAAACCTGAGAGGGAACTGGGCAAGCGATGCTCTGAACTTCTGATTCCTCAATACACCAAACCTTAACCACCGGGCTCACACTTCCAGCAGACGAGAGCCTCGAACCTTCCATCGCCATTCCCGATACGATACGAGAGCAAACATCTGCACGCGACGGCGACGGCCACGGCCACGGCCACGGCTTTCTCCGCTCGTACCCTCCCGATGTGGCTGTCGCGACGAGGCGCCCGCCCGGGTCTCGCCCTTCTCGCCCTCGCCCTCGCCCTCGCCCTCGCGGCCCGCGGCGCGGACGCGTCCATCCACGAGTACTCCGGCGGCGGCTTTGCGCCGCGCGCCAACTCATTCTTCTTCCACGGCGGCAGCGAGGGCCTCTACGCTTCCGAATCCTCCTCAAACTCCTCCAACTCCTTCATCAGGTGCGCCAGGCGTCCCTTCTGGACTGGAATACTCCCCTTAGGGTTTTGCGGGGATCGGGCTACCCCGGATCAGGCGCGCTTTGGTCGGGTGTCCGAGTTAGGATCTGATGCGCTTGTCAAGTGTTGCGTGCGCCTTTTGTTCTGTTATAAATTTCGCAGGTGTTGCTTTTTGGGCGATGATATGCACAGCAAGCGTTATGATGGCGTGCTGCTTGATTTTGTCTGCAATGCTTTAAGTCTCCAGTGTCCCCTCCTGGGGTTCTAGTTGTTTCTGTTCCAATTACGTAGGTGATCAGGCGAGGACTTGTGGAATTTTATGCGCATAGACATTGATCTGTTGAGATGATTGGATGCAGCTGCTTCAAGTTGCCTGTTCTCTCGACAGACGTTGCTTCTTTTTATTTGTATTGTTGTGATCCCATAGACATTAGTGAATTCAACCACCGAGCTTAGTCCAGTTCTTGCTCTTTTTTGTCATATTCAGGAGATGTTAACATTGTCTTCCGATAGCTCGATATGATAATCATTGGCATGGACTTAATGTATGTATTAATCTTTCACATGCTAATGTGATTGTCGTGCCTCGACATGTGAAAGATAACGTGTGTGTGCTTTGCATAGACAACAAACACAACATGATAGCATCTACTGGTGGAAATCTCACTCAGGTACAAGATTTGGTTCGGATTACAAGCTCTCAGAGCCGAATGAGAAGGAAGATGGAAAAGGGGAAAAGAGAGCCGCCGCCGCCAGTTCTGATCCGTCTCTGGATGATCCCTAGCGGAGCCCTTGCTGCGCCTTAAGTAGCCTTCTGCCTGTTGGTGGTTGGGCCGCTAACCCAGTCAGGGCCTGTTACTCGGGTATTGGGCCTCCGGTTACGAACGGGCCGGCCTTGCACCCCTTCCTGGCCCTCGCCACTCTGCTCTTGCAGGCCTGTAGCTGGAGTGTTGCTGACAATCCCCTCTCCTTGAAAAACGGCTTGTCCCCAAGCCGGTGCATCAGGGAATCGTTGTCGAAGGCGGTCGAGGTCTTCCCACTCGGCCTTGTCTTCGGTAGAGTGCGACCAGTGCACGAGACCTTGCTTGATAGGCCCGCGCCCGGACTGCTTGTCGCGAAGGCGGAGGACGCGCAGCGGTACCCAAGCTGGGGCGCGCGGAAAGCGCCGGTGCAGATCCTCCAAGTCTTCCCAGGTGGTGTCGTCGGCCTGCGCCCCGGTCCAACGAATCGCGCCTTGGCGGACCATCTTGTTGGCCTTCTTGCGCCAGCGGAATTGAAGGACCTCCAGAGGAACCTGAAAAGCCATCGCGTCAGAAGGAAGGGCTGTCGGTTGCTGTTCCGGTCTGAGATGCGCTGGCTTGAGCTGGGACACATGGAACATGGGGTGAACCAAAGAGCCTTCAGGTAGCTGGAGACGATATGCCACTGCTCCAATTTTGGCCAGCACGGTGTAGGGGCCGAAGAATTTGAATGCGAGCTTGTGACATGCCCGTTGAGCCACCGAAGTCTGTACATATGGCTGTAGTTTCAAGAACACTCGGTCTCCAGGTTGAAAGACACGGTCCGACCTCCTCTTGTCCGCTTGGTCTTTCATCCGCTGTTGCGCCCGATGCAGGTGTTGCTTGACCAGGTCGAGCATCAGTTGGCGCTCCTCTAGCCAGGCCCGGACGTCCAAAGGCTGGCAGTTGTCAGTAGAGACCAGGCCAAGTGAGCGTGGCTCCCTACCATACAGAACAGCAAACGGCGACTTGCCCAGACTGGAGTGTGTACTCGTGTTGTACCAAAATTCCACGAGAGACAACCATTTGCACCATTGTTTCGGGGCTGCCTGGGAGTAGCAGCGTAGGAAGGTCTCTAGGCACTGGTTGACCCTTTCGGTCTGGCCATCCGTCTGCGGATGTCTTGCTGTGCTTAAGAAAAGTTCATTGCCCGTGATCTTGAATAGGTGCTGCCAAAAAGGTGCTGCCAAAACTTACTTGTGAAAAGAGGATCCCTGTCTGATATGATGTACTTTGGCATTCCGTGATGCTTGTAGACATGGTCCATAAACTGTTGTGCCACTGTCTGAGCGGTGAAGGGGTGAATCAGGGGCACAAAGTGGGCATACTTGGTCAGTTTGTCCACCACCACCATGATGCAATTGTGACGCCCTGATGTAGGAAGTCCATCAATAAAATCCATGGTGGCCATCTCCCATGGTTCGCCTGGAATGGGAATTGGCTGGAGCAGCCCCGGGTACTTCACTCTATCTGGCTTCGCCTGCTGGCATATGGTACATGTGCGCACATATTCCCTGACGGAACGACGCATTCCCGGCCAAGAAAAATGCTGCTTGATTCGGGCCAAGGTAACAGGGAATCCTGAGTGACCTCCCGTCGCAGAATCATGCAGGGCTGAGATAATTTTGTGCTGCAGCTCGGTGTTGTGCCCCAGCCAAACTTTTCCTTTGTGGTGCAATACTCCTTTGTGCAAAGAGAAAAATCCTTGCTGCTCTCCAGCTGCCAAACTTGTAACTAACTTCTGACATTGAGGGTCGGTGGCGTAGCCTTTTTGCAGCTCCTCGAGCCAAGACGCCTTACATTCAGTCAGAGCCGCAACCTCTTCCCCGGTTTCGTGAGCCCGCCTAGACAGTGCGTCTGCAGCTTTGTTATCTTCTCCTTTTTTGTAACATATTCTGTACTGAAGACCCAACAACTTAGTAAAGGCCTTGTGCTGCCAGACAGTGGTGAGACGCTGCTCCTCCAGGTGTATCAGGCTCTTTTGGTCCGTTCGGATCTCAAACTCAGCCACTTGTAAGTACGAGCGCCACTGATCTACCGCATGCAGGATGGCCATGCATTCTTTTTCATAGGTAGAGAGGCCAGCTGACTTGGGGCCCAAGGCCTTGCTGAGGAAGGCAATTGGGTGCCCATCCTGCTGCAGCACTGCCCCAATGCCCTTGTCACAGGCATCAGTCTCCACCACAAAGGGCTTCTCGAAGTTGGGCAGGGCTAGGACTGGCGCTGTGATAAGTGCCTGCTTGAGAGTTTCAAAGGCCTCTTGGGTTTCGGCTGTCCAGATAAACACGGTCCCCTTGCGGAGCAGCTGGGTCAAGGGTCGACAGATCATTCCAAAGTGGCGGACAAACTTACGGTAGTATCCGGCAAGGCCGAGAAATCCTCGCAGTTCCTTGACAGAGACTGGGGTTGGCCACGAGCGAACTGCTTCAATTTTATCCTGTTCAGTCGCCACCCCCTCAGCACTAATGCGGTAGCCCAGATATGAGATTTGCTGCTGTGCAAAGGAGCACTTGGACTCCTTCACCTGCTATTGATCCTTGCGAAGTAATCCCAAAACTTGCTCGAGGTGCTTCAAGTGATCTGCCCAAGTCTTGCTGAACACCAAAATATCGTCAAAGAAGACCAGAACAAACTCTCGCAGGCCCGGGGACAGAGTGACATTCATCGCTCCTTGGAAGGTGTATGGCGCATACGCTAGCCCATAAGACAGGACTTTGTACTCGTAGTGCCCACTGTGAGTCTGGAACGCCGTTTTTGGTGCCTCTCCTTCGGCCAGCCTGATTTGGTGGTAGCCCGCTCGAAGATCAAGTTTGGAAAACCAGCAGGCCCCGGCTAACTCGTCAAGGAGCTCGTCAATCACTGGTAAGGGATATTTGGTCTTGCAAGTTATCGCATTGAGTCGACGGTAGTCCACACACAATCGCCATGTAAGATCCTTCTTTCTGACCAACACAACTGGGGATGAAAAGGGACTATGACTCAGCTGGATGATTCCTTGCTTCAGGAGCTCGGCCACTTGCTTCTCAATTTCTGTTTTGAGTGCTGGAGGGTACCGATACGGTCGAACAGAGAATGGTTGTGCCCCTGGTATCAGGGGAATGCGGTGATCGCAAGCACGGGCTGGCGGCATGCCCCGGGGTTCAGCAAACACATCCCTGTACTTATCGAGCAGATCCTTAACTGGAGGTGGCAGCATCTTTTGCTCGGTCGGCTCCAATTGATACAGCTGCATGATTAGGAGGCAGGCATTGTCCTTACACAAAGCTTGGAGCTGCATTGCCGAAATCGGCGCACACTGGGGGCCATTGTTGGGAAGCCCCTGTAATCTGACTGTGCTCCCTTGTTGCTTGAACTCTATGTATCGCTTCACCCAGTCCACTTGCATCGGGCTGTGACTCTCCAACCAGTCCATGCCAAGGATGATATCATAGCTCCCCAATGGTAGCACCTTCAGATTGTTACAGAATTGCTGACCTTGAGTCCACCATGCACAGTTGACCACTTCATGAGTGCACATCAACTCACCCCCATCTGCTACCTTAACTCTGAGAGGCCGCGCCAATGGTGTGGCCTTGAGTTCTCCCTGGATCAGGTCTTGCTTGATAAAAGAAGAAGAACTGCCTGAGTCGACGAGCACAAGCACCTGGGTTTCCCCGATCCATCCCTGCAACTGCAGCGCTTTTGGCGACGCTGTGCCATCGAGCGCGTGACAGGAAATCGCTGCACAATTTGCTTTTTCCCCATCTTGCTGATCGTCATCTTTGGGTGTGATGCTGTCCTCGGTGTCCAGCATTTGAAGTAGCTCCTCTATGACATGGAGAGGCACGGAGGCTGGGCAGCGGTGATCGCGTCCCCACCGCTCCCCGCACGTGAAGCACAGACCCTTCGCCCGTCGGTAGGCGCGAAGAGCTGCGACCTTGTCGGTCTCTTGCGCCGGCCTTGCCGCCTCGAGCGCCCGGCGATCTTCCGCCCCGGCCAGCCCTCCTCCGCGAGGAAGAGTAGTCGCCGCGGCCAGGGCCGCTGTCGTCTTGGTAATACGCGGCAGCATGCTCTCCAGGCGACGTGGTCGGTCCCTCCGAAGGCCCTCGGTCAGTTCCTCTTGCAGAAGAGCCAAGGACCCCGCCGCTTCGAGATCCACTGGCCGCTGAATCAGTACGACCGCTCGGATGTCGTCGCGTAGCCCCTCCACGAACCTCGTCAAGAAATACAACGGGTGAACTGCCTCTGAATATGATAGTAAATGATTCATAAGAGCATCAAATTGTTCTATGTACTCTGCTACCGAGCCCACTTGCTTAGTATGATAAAACTGTCTAATTAACTGCTGGTGCTGATCACGCCCAAATTTGCTGCATAGGAATTCACAAAAACCCTCCCAGTCCAGGCCCGTGACCTTGCGCTGGACGGACTGCAACCAGATCGCGGCAGTGGTGGAAAAATTTAGAGTCGCCATGGGCAGCCAAAACGACCGGTCCACTCCGTACATGGCAAAGTACTGCTCACATAACCCCTTCCACAGCCGCGGGTTCTCCCCATCGAACTGCGGAAAAGCCATAGCCGGAAAGGCATGGCTATGGCTCCCTCCCACTGAAGACGAAGCTGAGCCGCTTCCCAACAGGGGACTGGTAAACGGGAAAGGAGACGACGGTGGGGGAAGGTTTGGTCGCTGCAACTGACCTGCGCCCGGGGTAGTTCCTTGGAACTGCCCCCGGGTTTGTGGTGGATCGCCGTGGCCAACGGGCCCAGAAGCTTGCCTCCATGGTGCCATGGGTGCGGTGGCCTTTGAGTTCGCCACCGCCTTGCCGGCTCCCTCTGGAATGTCGATGACGACGTGGGGCTGGTACGTCGGTGCCGCCTTCTGAAGCGCATCCACCGCCTCCTGCAGGTCGGAGACGCGGGCCTCGAGCTCGGGTTTCCAGGCTTGGATGGCGTCGACCTTGGCGCTGAGATCGCCAATCGACCCCTTGATGTCGGAGCAGAACTCCCCCATGAGTTCCCTCATGAACTTCTTCGCCTCATCGTCCATGGCAAGTCTCTTCTGCTTCTCCCTCCTCGTCTCGATGATGGAGCGAAAAATCGGGGCCAGATCTGCGGCGGATTTGGTGGAAAAATGGCTCTAGATACCAATTGATAGCATCTACTGGTGGAAATCTCACTCAGGTACAAGATTTGGTTCGGATTACAAGCTCTCAGAGCCGAATGAGAAGGAAGATGGAAAAGGGGAAAAGAGAGCCGCCGCCGCCAGTTCTGATCCGTCTCTGGATGATCCCTAGCGGAGCCCTTGCTGCGCCTTAAGTAGCCTTCTGCCTGTTGGTGGTTGGGCCGCCAACCCAGTCAGGGCCTGTTACTCGGGTATTGGGCCTCCGGTTACGAACGGGCCGGCCTTGCACCCCTTCCTGGCCCTCGCCACTCTGCTCTTGCAGGCCTGTAGCTGGAGTGTTGCTGACACAACATGACACTGCTCCATTGTTTCTGTACATATTAGCACTGACTCACCAACTTTTGGGGGCATACATTTCATGAAGCATTTGTTTCACAATCCTTTGTGTTGTTAAAATGCATAGATGAATAGACAAACACAAATATTTATGGAAATACGAATATCAAGGGCAGATATCCTTCAGGTATTATTGAATTTTCTGCTATCTAATGGGGCTACTCTTTCAGGTTTGACATTGTTACATTTCGACGGTCCCAGGAGTCAGCAGCTAGACATGAAGAAATGCAGCAAAAGACAGAACTAGTAGAGGCCATTATTGTTGAGATCCAGGACAGAGACAAAATCGGGGGTTCTTACTTGCACTCTGATGCAATATGCTGCACCCCTGAGCTTGACAAGGAGAAGTCCTGTAAAGTAGGTGAAGTTATTATACGGTCAAATCCTGATAATCCAGACTGGCCAAAAAGAATTCAGACATTCTTTGATGGTAAAAATGAAGAAACTACCATGGGAACACAGAGTGTCTCTATAAACAAAACAGGGATGTACTACCTCTACTTTATGTTCTGTGATCCTCAACTCCGGGGATTGAAGATTACAGGCAGGACAGTTTGGCGGAATCCTCATGGTTATATCCCTGGAAAAATGGCCCCGATGATGACATTTTTTGGTTTCATGTCACTTGCGTATCTTGCACTTGGGCTTCTATGGTTTCTTCAGTTTGTGAGATGTTGGAAGGATATTTTGCAGCTGCATTACCATATAACAGCTGTTATCGCACTTGGTATGTGCGAAATGGCTTTCTGGTACTTTGAGTATGCTAACTTCAATTCAACTGGGACCAGACCTATGGGCATAACCTTGTGGGCGGTTACATTTACTGCTGTGAAGAAGACCGTGTCTCGCCTTCTTCTGTTAGTAGTTTCAATGGGCTATGGTGTTGTTCGACCCACATTGGGTGGGATTACATACAGGGTTGCTGCTCTTGCTATCATCTATTTTACTGCCTCAGAAGCCCTTGAACTTGTTGAAAATCTGGGAAACATCAATGACTTCTCTGGCAAGACGAGATTATTTCTAGTGTTGCCTGTTGCCATACTTGATGCTACCTTCATCATCTGGATATTTTCATCCCTCTCTAGAACTCTAGAGAAACTGCAGGTAGCTGCCTCACTTTCTTGCTAGTCTAAGTAAAAAATATGTTCTAGTTGGATGGGTCCACCATGCTATTATTATGAAGTATGCTTCTCTAAACTGTGTTTTTTTTGTACATCAACATAGCATTTTTTTTGGTATTTCTGAATGGCTATACAAGGGCTCGTGCTACAGCTGTTTACATTCTAGTAAAACATGTACTCCCTCTGTCCGGAAAAGCTTGTCCCTTAAATGGATGTATCTAGCACCAAGTTAGTGCTAGATACATCCATTTGAGGGACAAGTTTGGGACAAGCTTTTTCGGACGGAGGGAGTAGCTAATTGTATCTTATGCTAAACATCCAACTTATACTCCACTGTGGCCATGTCTTTCAACAGTCAGTATCTGTGTTGCATATTATTGAGTTCACATGAAGTGAACAGCTGTTACCTGCTGTTCACCTGATGTGAACATGCCACTCCAAAAATTGGGTTTATCACCCAACTTGTTCAGGTCCAGGATAAAGTTGGTTGCTCTCCTCTGATACCTATGCTGCCTAAAAACAAGTCGATTAATTTATTGTCTATTCTTTCATTTATATCCTTTTATCATATAGTGTATGTACTAACCTTTCTCTGATTACATGACAGCTGCGGAGAAGCATGGCGAAACTTGAATTGTATCGGAAGTTTACAAATTCTCTAGCTATGTCAGTGGTTATCTCAATTGCTTGGATTGGCTATGAGGTATGTGTTGGGCCAATTCTATCGTTGCAATTTGGGAAAGTAGCCACAAATGGAAAATGAATAAACTCTTAGCATGCAGACTTGTCATACGATCACTAAACATCAATTATTTCATGCAAATTGTTAGCGAACATAGAAGCAAATGCCAAATCAACTATTTTTCCCTTGTCCGCCTTCTATATGATATTGACTCATGGAGTTGCCTCTTGGGAATGAGTGATCACCTTTATGCAGGTTATGTTGGTAAGTATGATCTGACTTATTTGTTTGGTCTTGAATCAGCTATATTTCAATGCAACCGATCCATTGAGTGAGCTTTGGCGAAGGGCTTGGGTCATCCCTGCCTTCTGGAATGTCCTCTCATATGTCCTTCTTGCCATCATATGCACCCTTTGGTCACCATCTCGTAATCCAACAGGGTATTCCCTCTGCTATGAAGTTCACCGTCTTCTCATTTGAGTAGAATTGTTTATTTGGATTTGCATGTACACAATGTAGTTCATTCAGCTTGAGCACTATTTAAGTCTCTAACTGTCATTATGTTGACTAAGCTGTCAATAACATTATTGTGTAAGGTTCATATCTGTTATATTCTAACTCAGTCCTGGATTTGTCTCTTTTTGAGACAGTTCATATTGTTGACTAAGCTGTCAATAACATTATTGTGGAAGGTTTTTATTTATGCCCGGCTGATATGTTGTAACCATCAACACTTCCACGATATTCTGAAGAGATGATTTAACCCTGTTTTTTACTTCCATACATATGTTATTACAAACATGTGCTATGCTTATCCAACAATACAATCAGTGCATTTCTAAAACTATTACTCCATTTTCCACGATACTGGTCACCACTGTTATATACTCCCTCTGTTCCTAAATACTCCCTCCGTCCAGAATTACTTGTCGTGGAAATGGATGAAAATGGATGTATTTAGAACTAAATTATGTCTAGATACATCCATTTCTCCGACAAGTATTTCCGGACGGAGGGAGTATAAGGCTTTTTAGAAGATTTCAATATGGACTACATATGGAGCAAAATGGGTGAATCTCACTCTAAAATCTGTCTATATACATCCGTATCTAGTCCACATTGAAATCTCTAAAAAGACTTATATTTTAGAAAAGGAGGGAGTATATTCTAACTCACGTTATGACTTCTAAAACGAATATATTTACAGTTCCTTCAACATGTTCACTATTTAACATTAGTTGATCACATTGTCTGTAGAAACCCATTTATACCTATAGCTTAGCTTAGGTAGGGTTGAAAGAATGACTTGTTTCGCATAGAGTTGTTAGTATGAACCATGTGCACAGATTTAACTTTGTTTTTTTGTGACCTTGCTGTGTACAGATTTGCATATTCAGAGGAGACAGGTGATGAGGCTGACGAGGAAGGACTCTCTCTTGTAGGCAGTGCTGTTAAAGGAACAGGAGATATTGTGAACATGCATGTGTTTACTGAGGATAAACGTGCATGAGAAGTTATTGACTTAGTGCAGCTGTACTCCTTGTGGAATGCTATGGTATGTAATCTTGTGTTATCCAAGCATGCAGATAGCACTTTTGACTTTGAGCGCCGGAGGCAACTGCCTCTCAAATATGGTTGGATAACAAGTTAGTACATAGCATAGTGAATTTGGATTAGTTGACTCTAGGTCAGGATTAGGGCTCATAATATTCATGGTCCTAAGCTGTAGCTTTTGACTTGAAACTTTCTGCTACGTTTCCCTTCCACTCTAAGCGAGCTCACACCCATCTTCACTTCTTTTTTTGTTTTTGTCTTTTTGCGAATCATCTTCACATGCTTTATCTACATTCTTCTTCTACCCTTCCTCTATCTGTTTGTTTATACTTAAGAGAATATACTATTCCGTAGCGAGCTAGCATTTGCTTGTCATTTTTCTCAGATCCACGTTATATGCATAGTGGGAGGCATTCCTCTTTGACATGCTTCAGTCAGCTTAGTCCTGGGTTGCTATAGAGCAGCTATAGAATGGAACTTCATGTTTATTTACTCCAGCAAAGAGTTACAGACCTGTTTCACAATTGTCTGCTCCCCCTTCCGTGAGAAAAGTTTTCTGTGTTTTCGTCTTTGCATGGATGTTTTTGAGATAAAACTATGTTGTACTCCCTCCGTTCCTAAATATTTGTCTTTCTAGAGATTTCAACAAGTGACTACATACGGAGCAAGACGAGTGAATCTACTCTATATACATCCGTATGTGGTAATCATTTGAAATCCCTAAAAAGACAAATAGTATTTAGGAACGGAGGGAGTAGTTCAGATCCTGTGGTTTGAGTCATAGTCGAGGCAGTTTTTGCAAAACATTTAGCATAAAAACGACGACCATTGTGAAGTTTTTGAATAATGTGACTCTTTATTTAACTCGTTATCAATGAAGTAGTAGCACAGGGCCCCAAATTTTGCAGGCCCGGCCATGAGTAGCATGCTAACCAATTTCGTTGTGCCCAATTGCAGTGAAGTACCGTACCGTTTCCCTATGGATTCATGGATAGCTGACCTCTGCTGAAGCCTGCGTGCGATTCTGATGTATAGGTGGTGACTGTGTTGAAGGATTTGACTTCCACATGATTTTACCCGTCCAATGATGACTACCCGATACAAAGAAGTTGGCGAAATAAACTAGAGTTTGAGAGCATGGAGTGTGGCTTACTGCAGTTGTTGTGGTTGGCGTGTAGACTTGTAGATTGGTAGAAGCCTACCCTCTCAAACGCTTGACTGCATCGCTCCCGCTCTGCATGGATCGAAATGGTGTTGCGGCAGTTCCTTGTGTATTTATCATATGTACGCTTATAAAACGAACTAGCAACTATATAATCATATATGTTGATGATTTTGCCTTCTTGTTTTTGGCCTTGATGATATTTATGAAGCTACTACTACCTCCATCCTGATTTATTGGTCCCTTAGTCTTCTGTGCCAAACTTCAACCATAGATTTAACTAAGAGAATAATGCTGCATGTCATCAAAAGTTATATTTTTGGATTCGGATTCGAACATAGTTTCCAGTGATATTATTTTTGGTTACATGTATTAGCATTTTGTTAGTTAAATCTAAAATTAAAATTTAGCACAAAATGCAAAGGGGATCAATAAATCAGGACGAAGGTGGTACTATGATTTGCGGAGGGTCTAATTGGAACATTCCGTGCAGGTAATGCTTTCATTTTCGGAATTTTTATACAATTTCCAGGATGTTCATTTCGGAATTTTTATACAATTTCCAGGATGTTTTCTCTTTTTTTTTTCTTTGTTACCTCCATTTTCACTGGTATTCTAGGCTAAGCTGGGCTACCGCATCCACGAGCATTTCATGTACAGACAGTTAGAGCATCTACAGCGGCCTCCTGGACGTGCCGGTTGGAAAAGAATGACGGACCCCTCATATTATCTGTGCCATTCCTAAAACCTCGTATCCTCCCTATAATATGAGGGCTCGTGCGTTGACACAAAATGTAAATATAGAGAGGATATGTGGGCTCATGGATGGGCCCGGATATGCCCTGTCAGTCCGGGATGTGGTCCACCGGACCCCCTTTTTTTTTTGTTCTTTGTTTTTTGTCTCTTCATCTCCATCAATCGCATGCAAATTTCTTAAAAGAAAATCACATGCAAGTGAGTGGACATATAAGAAAGAAAATGAGGAGCATATCTGCATACACATGACACTGACCGGGGGTGTCCACGGACTATTAAGGGATACGATTTGCTAAGTCTAGTTGTAGATGCTCTTATGCCCATTGGAGGTTAGGGTCTCAGGGTGAGAGAGGCGAGGGTTAGGCCAACTCCAACACGCCGACCCATTTGGTCTGCCTGTGTCCATTTGGGTACGCACGGCCAAAAACCACGGCCCAACACGCCGACCTGACAGGGTTCCGATGCCGGCGGTGCCGCAGTCTGACCGCGCGGGGCGGCCGAGATTCGGAACCGCTGTGCTAACCTCCCGCCGGAGCTATGCCGCCACCCTGGCTACGCGGCGGATTCGGCGTATTGGGATGCGTGGTTCGCCATCGAGCATGACGTGCGCGTCGGGGGAGCTTCGAGAATGCGGCCATCACTCCACCACCGTCGGTGATGGTGGAGGAGGACCAATAGTAGCAGGACGCCTACATCGCGGCCCTCGAGAAGGCCACACGGGCGCTCGCGAAGTCCGGGCGTGAGGAGCTAGCCAGGTGGTCCGGCCTTGTGCAGGCACTGGCGGAGCCAACGGCCGGCATGGAGGCCAAGGCGCCCCCATCGCCACCGCCACCAGCACCGCCCTGCACCCGAGCCTGCGTATGCGGACTGTTCTCCGGAGTGGAGGCCATTGGTGGGGCAAACATGGTCATTGCGAGCACGGTGCCGGTGTCCGTGTCGTGCACGCTCGTGTGGTTGGCCCGAGCGACGAGGGCGAGCGACACCTGTACGAGGCCGAGTCGCGAGCATTGGCGGCCGAGCGGGAGGAGGTAGAGTGCCAGCTACAGGCCGAGCGGAAGACGGTGGAGCTTGTAGCCTTCCAGCAGACGTTCCCCTAGGCGCATGCGTCGGCGTACGTCGACCTCACCAATGAGGAGGACACCGCCGCTGCCTAGATACGCGGACCCAACAGATGTTTTATTTTAATGCCTTTAATTTTATTTAACGTATGAAGTGCACTTTCAACTGTTGTTTTGTTCTTTTAATGTGTCGGCCCACGTTGGGCGCACCTACGGGTTGCCGGACAAAACCGCACAGCGGCGTCCACCTGGCCAAACCAAATGAACAAAAACAAACAAAAGGCGGGTCAATTTTGTGTCTGTTTAGGACATCACCTTGGAGTTGGCCTTAGAGCATCTCCAGCCGCACCCCCAACAGGCCCCCCAAGACGCCTTTTTTCTGCCGGCGCAAAAAGAAACTCCCAGTCGCGCCCCCAGAACCTCGACTTCCGCCGATTCGGCCCATATTTTGGCCCGACGATTCCAGGCCGAACCCAGCGCACTGGGGGGCACTTGGGGGCTCCGGCGGAAGGAAAAGTGGCGCGTGGGCCACCACTGTCAGGCGAAAAACGTCTTTCCCCCGCCCAGATTTGACCCGCGCACGGCGGAACGCTCAAGGAAATATGCCCTAGAGGCAATAATAAAGTTATTATTTTATATTTCCTTATTCATGATAAAGGTTTATTATTCAAGCTAGAATTGTATTGATCGGAAACTTAAATACATGTGTGAATACATAAACAAATACCGTGTCCCTAGTATGCCTCTACTAGACTAGCTCGTTGATCAAAGATGGTTATGGTTTCCTAACCATAGACATGTGTTGTCATTTGATAACGGGATCACATCATTAGGAGAATGATGTGATGGATAAGACCCATCCGTTAGCTTAGTGTAATTATCGTTCGGTTTATTGCTATTGCTTTCTTCATATCAAATACACATTCCTCCGACTATGAGATTATGCAACTCCCGAATACCAAAGGAATACCTTATGTGCTATCAAACGTCACAACGTAACTGGATGATCATAAAGATGCTCTACAGGTATCTCCAAAGGTGTTTGTTGAGTTGGCATAGATCGAGATTAGAATTTGTCACTCCGAGTATCGGAGAGGTCTCTCTGGGCCCTCTCGGTAATACACGTCATAAGCTTGCAAGCAAATTGTTGTGGAAAGGTCACGGCAGATGTCCTAGCAAAAGGACTTAGTCGTGGAGCCATCGCAACTAGGAAGCTTAAAGGGGTTAAAACGGGACAAAGGACACGAGAGTTTATACTGGTTCGGCCCCTTGCGGTCAAGGTAAAGGCCTAATCCAGATTGAGGTGGTATTGCTTATGTTTCGATTACCAGGGAGCGAATTCGCTTGACCTAGCTTTCGATCTAATCTTACTTGTCCTGAACCGCCGCCGGGTCGTCCCTTTATATACACAGGTCGACGCCCAACGGCTCACGGAGTCCCGGCCGACTCATAAACAGTATCCGGCTCGCTGACTATCTATTCTTGCCTTACAATACAAGTCATACATATATGGCGGTTTATCTCTACAGGCCTTAAGCCGCCTTTGGGCCTTGGGCCCTTAACTGAATCGCCATCTTTGAATATAATTTTGGGCTTCATATGATGAATCACCATAGGTATAACCCGGCCACTCCTGGGCGGGCCGTACCTAATAGTTATATCCCCAACATTAGGCCCCAGATTGATTTGAACTGGTTCATGCCAATCTCCAACACTTAGGAAAAATCTTCTCCTCTTCATTTGTGCGAGAATTTATAACGCGCAATGATATCATCTTCTTGATTTGTGATAACCCGTCATGATGTCACCTATCATTAATTAACACTTTATCCAACATATCTCAACGGATCTTTATCTTTTAATAACCGCTCCAAAAATCGAGGCGTCTGGGCAGCTGGATAACCATGTTTTGGCCTCCTCGTTTTTTGCGCCCACTTATTAGTATTTCCTTATAAATAGCCACGGCCAGTATTTCCTCATTCTCCTCCTTTCCATCGTCTTCCTTCTCTCGCGACCTTCTGCCGCTTGAGCTCTGCCACCGCCTCGAAGCACACCGTCGTCCTCATCCTTGGCCACTGCATCACCCTAAACGAACCAGAGAACGGCGGCGCCCCTCCGCAGTCGACCTGCATCTGTAAGTACTTGCCTTCTTGTACCCCAGATCCGCATTAGGGTTTCTGAACTTCTCTGTGTTCTTCATAGTTCGTCGCAGTTCATCTTCAGTGCTTGCACCGGAGCCTCTTTGATCTGAAAATGGCGCATAACTGATGCGGTAGCTGTTTTGCCTTTACTTTCAATACCAGCGGACCCCCTTTCCTTGAAGAAAAGATCCCCTTAGAGCTTATGAACTCATCTGTACTGGTTTTTTAGGTCTTGATTTATTTCCTTTTTCTGAACTGCCGCTGATCCAAAATAATGATTGCAATCTGTGAAACCTGTTTGTGTGACACTTAGCCAAATAACTGCACTTTGATAGATCCACCTAACCATGGCTGCTCATACCACCAGCTTTTAATGGCAATGCTTAATAGATAACATCAAACTGCTCATGGCGGCTTAAATAACCTGACGTAAATAGTCATATACCATTAGGCCCCTTTATAAGCCGCCAGTCTGATATGTGCTGAAATACCTTTCCCTCCGGCTTAATTTTGAACCGGCAAACTTATTCTTTTCTTTTTTAGGCTTCCTTGCTCACAATGCCACCCAAAACAACCACTTCCTGCAACTGGGTTCGCTCCATCGTCACAAAGAACACGCTTGAAGATTTCGTGAAAACCGGCTATCTACCCAAAAAGGATGTCATGTCGTACCGTGCCCCTAAGCCGACAGAAAAAAAAGCCTCAGCCCAAAGAAGGGGAAGTCATCGTCTTCACTGATCATATGAACCGGGCCTTTTCGCCACCCGGTTCTAAGTTTTTTAGAGACGTTCTGTGCTTTTTCGACCTCCACCCTCAAGACATCGGACCCAATTCCGTGTCTAACATATGCAACTTTCAAGTGTTCTGTGAGGTATACCTTGAAGAAGAGCCCAGCTTGGAACTTTTCAGAGAATACTTTTACTTGAACCGCCAGAATGAATACTCCAACAGACCTAGTTTGGAACTTGGTGGGATCTCAATCCAACGACGGAGAGACGCCATTTTTCCTTATGCGCAGCCGCCAAGTCATCCCAAAGACTGGAACCAGACTACTGCCAAGACACTTCTCCGGCTGATGAGAACCTTCTGCCCGGCTTTCGTGCCCTGCGTCTCGAATCCAATCATCCGCTCCCCGACAAGTTGTCCGCTGCTGATCGATAGAAACTTGCCTCTCCTATTGCAAAAGTTAAAGCTCTGCTGGGGAATGGCTTAAATGGCATTGACTTGGTCCGGTGCTGGGTTGCCTCGCAGGTCATCCCCTTGAGCCGCCGCTCCGGATTAATGTGCACTTACACAGGTGACACAAAGGATCCTCTGTGCCACAGACCCGATGAGTTATCTGATGACCTTATCAATGATATGACGAAGTCACTTTTGAATGAAAGTTTAGCAGATTGTGGCAAAGTGGGCCTAAGCCCTTTCTGCAAAGCTAACCCGGCTCCAGGGGTAAGCCGCCAAACTTAGTTAAGTTACCTTTATCTTTGATGTTTTTGTCTTAACTCAACCTTTGCTGATTTTCACAGGCTAATGACGAGTTTTGGAAAAAAGAATATGACCATGAGGTTGCAAAGAGAGCCAGGAAGGCCAAGAAAGCTGCCAGGAAAGCCGCCAAGAAGAGAGGAAAGAAGCCCAACGCTTCTGAATTATTTCAACTGGAGGACACCTCTGAGTCGGAGGTAGATCTTGACTCTCTTGGCTCCTTTTTAACCATCTTATTGACACTGACTATCATCAGGATGACACGGGAACGAGTCAGGGAGTGGAAGAAGAGGTAACTATTATTTCCTCCGACTCGTTGCCAAGACAAAAAATCCGAAGAGTAACCTGGAAAGTAAGATTTTCACACCCCTTAGCTCATCTGGATCCTCGCTTTATTTTGAAGCAATAGTTGCTCGAGAGCCGACGACAAACTCGGACAAGCAAGGGTGCGGAACTTTCTTCCGGCTTGCCGAACACGCCAAGGAAGCGTCGAAATGAGGTCACCCCTGATTTAAACTCTTTTTATCCTTTGGCGGGTCTTACTCGTCAACAACTCAACTCTTCCGACTCAAATTATCAGGATACATCTCATTCCTCCTGCGGCGATTCAATTCAATCCAACATGCCGGCTTTCAAGACCGCTCCTGGGTAATGGCGATTTACTTTATCCTTTACTCATTCTGATCCTTTTATGCTTATACTACCCTTTTTGACTCATGTAGTGGAAAAGCGAAGCCAAGTAAGAGGGCAAAGAAGAATAAGCCGGTTGAAGATCCAAAGGTCCATGAGCCAGAGCAGCAGACTCCAGCGCCTGAGATCTCTATCCCCCAGTCATCTAAGCCGGTTCTTGATAACCCGCCAGCAACTTCTGACTCCCCTATGGAGCGAGCCATTGATGAGTCTTCAAATCCTGAGGTCTCTAGTCCACCGAAGACGGCAGATGTTCATGATGAAGATGTGACAATCACTGCCACCGGCTTTAGAGAGCTGGGAAGGCCCACTGTGCTAGCCAAGCATTCTACCAAGGAGGAGCACACTGAACGACCAAGTGCACAACAGCCGCGATCTTGAAGTTGACATGGTGAAACAAATGCACCAGAAATTTGAGGTACGAATTCTTCCTTTATTGAGTTATCCTTACTATGCCAGCCCCCAAGTCTACTGTTTATGATAAATATGTTGTAGACTTAGATGAACCATGAGCATAAGTCATATCCTTTAGTAGAATCGTTTGATCATCCGAGTTAATCTGTAGTCCCCAAGGGCCGGTTTAACCAGCATGAATGAGCCGGTCCTTTATATTCATGTATAAAAGATGATACTTACTTGTTTAGTTTTCGATAGCAATATGCATTAGTCCCCAAGTGCCAAGTACTCATGATTGCAAAGTGCTTGGGACTTACTCACATAAGCCACCACATAAATAAGCTTTCGGCAGACATTAGCCCCCAAGTGCCAAGTGTTGTTGCTTGCAAAAGGCTTGGGACTTAATGTTGTATACTGATATTTATGATTTTGATCCGGTATATGTACAGACCACCACTGCTCAACTTCAATCAGAGTTGTCTGAATTGAAGACTCGCTTGGAGCTGCAGGAGACTGAGACCCAGAGGGCAAACTCAAAATTTGAATTCAGCGTGTCTGAACAAGAAAAACTGAAGGCCGACTTTGAAGTTCAGAAAAATGCCTGGGCTGAAGAAAAGATTGCCTTGATCCATCGAGCTGAAAAAACAAAGGCGGCTCTTGAAGAGGTGACCACTGAATTGTCTGGCTTA
The DNA here is from genome assembly GCA_963921465.1 of Triticum timopheevii. Classification (NCBI taxonomy): domain Eukaryota; kingdom Viridiplantae; phylum Streptophyta; class Magnoliopsida; order Poales; family Poaceae; genus Triticum; species Triticum timopheevii. The sequence continues at coordinate 206,267,417 of OY997268.1, forward strand.
AAACGCCATGTGTCTCAGATGGTCTTGGCTATCTTTGGTAAGTCGCCTTACGAGTGTCAAGTGTTGAATCTCTCTCTTGATCATATGAACTATCTTTAACTCATCTGTTATTACTATGCAGGCCCCAGGAGCATCAACCTCAACCAAGACATGCTTGTGAAGCTGAAGGCGGTTTATACATTGGTAGAGCAGCTTTACACTGGTGCTCAGCATGCATTGGTTACAATTGCTCTGTCCAATGAAGCCCCCACACTCCTAGTTGATGTGCTAAGGAAGCTGTCTGTGATGCCCCGACAGTTTAATGAAATAAAGCATTCATCTGCGAGAGCCGGAGCCGTGACCGCTTTAAGACGAGCCAAAGCATGGCCACTGGAATTAGACCCGGCCGACATCGCCATTGGGTATCCAAGCCTCAAGGAGGATGGCACTTCATTTGAACAGAAGGATTTTGCTGCTTGCGTGAAGGAGATACGTCCTGTGGCCAGCCTGATCGCCGATGAGACAGACCTCACCAAGTACCATCCGGCTTATGACGTGGGAAATCAGAGGATGCCAACCCTGTCTTATAAAGTGACAGGCCTGATCCCCCCAATCCGTAAGCACACCTTTGCCCCTGAAGTTGACCCGTCCAAGCTAATTGATGATGAAGCTGAGTTTCAAGCTTTGAATGGCATTGACTGGTCGTCATCAACCTTCCAGGATGTAGAACAGGGCCAAGAAGCGGAGAGGGTTGACCCAGAAGCATCAGGCCAGCAAGAAAATTGATCCGCCAGGCGGTTCATATTTGTAGCCTTCTGAAAAAAACAGTTTAATCAATTGGACTCGGGGAGTCATGTAATAGGGTAGCAATGACTTTGCTCTGTCGTGCCATTGTGCACATTTTGGTGCTCAAAATTGTTAAGCCGCCCTCTTATATTTACCCTTTTTACACGTATCATTTGTTTGACTTGTGCATAAGAAAATCCTTGAACTATCTTGCACACAGAAATAGATCACAAGAACCCTTGGTGGTTTACCGCAGTGCGGGTCATAATATCTCACATATAACCACTGATGTGTAAAAAATAGTCATAGATACGGCTGGTATGAATTAGAACTTGAAACATAACTATGATAACAATATCATACCTGTGATATTGACTTTGTACTGCCGGTTTATGCGACCTGCGCAGTAAGGGTGATAACCCAATCTTTAGAAGCCAAAACTTCCAAATGTTTATGATTTATCATATGCTGGCGACTTCTCATCCAAAGTCGAGCCGGGTTAATCGAAACCACATATATGCTTTAGAGGTAAAAAAGGATCAAGGGAAACCCAAAAGACTGTTTCAAAAACCTTAAATCAACAAGCAGAGAAAAAACACGAGGCTTCTGATTCAAATACGATCAGTAAGCCGGGCCAAAAGGGTTAACGACCATGTTCTCTTTGATGAATACACCTATGCGCCGATCAAGAAGGTACCGACAACTATGTTCTCTTTGGTGAAGACACCTATGTTTGAACAGGAAGCCCCCAAGTGACCTTAAAGCTTTTTTAACGACTATAATTCAAATACGACCAGAGTCGGACCAAAAGGGGTTAAGCTATGATTCGAATACGATCCAGCCCCCAAATGATCAAGTTGTTTGAACATCTATGATTCGAATACAACCAGGAAGCTATGCCAAAGGAGTTAAGCTAGATTCGAATACGATCAGCCCCCAGTGGTCTAAATATTTAATGACTCTGATTCGAATATGTTCTGGGTCGGACCAAAAGGGGTTAAGCTACGATTCGAATACGATCCAACCCCCAAATGATCAAGAGGTTTGAAAAACTATGATTCGAATACGATCAGGAAGCTATGCCAAAGGGGTTAAGCTAGATTCGAATATGATCAGCCCCCAGTGGTCATTTATGATGATGAAGACACATGATCTTTTGAAGATAAACAACAGAGACCCCGCTTTATTATAGTCATCATAATATATACATCGTCAAAAATATGTACATCATAAGAGCCGGTGGCTCAAGTGTAGTAAGGCCGAAGATGAGCGATATTCCACGGCCGGTGGGTCTCCTCCTCCGACTTACGTGAGTCTTTGTGCTCTCGAACATCGATAAGGTAGTATGACCCGTTGTTCAAATTCTTGCTGTCCACAAAGGGCCCTTCCCAAGGTGGGGACAACTTGTGCATATTAGTTTGTCCTGGATGAGCCGGAGCACCAAGTCACCTTCTTGAAAGGTTCTGGACTTAACCCGACGGCTATGGTAACGGTGCAGATCTTGTTGGTAAATCGTCGAACGAGCTACTGCAAGATCGCACTTCTCATCCAACAAGGCAAGGGCATCCTGACGTGCTTGTTCATTATCAGCTTCAACGTAAGCTGCCACACGGGGCGAGTCATGACGGATGTCACTAGGAAGAACCGCCTCTGCTCCGTAAACCATGAAGAAAGGCGTGTAACCCGTAGACCTGTTGGGGGTAGTGTTGATACTCCATATCACAAAAGGCAACTCCTCCACCCAACAACCCGACATCCATTGCAAAGGAACCATAATCCGGGGCTTGATGCCTCTCAAAATTTCTCGATTGGCTCTTTCTGCTTGACCATTGGATTGAGGGTGACCTACTGATGATACATCAAGACGAGTATGATCACGTTGACAAAAATCTTTCATAGCACCTTTGGACAAGTTAGTGCCAATATCAGTTATGATACTATGGGGAAAGCCAAAACAGAAAATCACCTTTTCAATGAATTGAACCACCGTTGCCGCGTCACACTTACTGACCGGCTCTGCTTCAATCCACTTTGTGAATTTGTCAACCGCCACCAAGAGGTGGATCTTTTTATCCTTGGACCATTTAAAAGGCCCAACCATGTCAAGTCCCCAGACAGCAAACGGCCAAGTAATTGGAATCATCCTCAATTCTTGAGCCGGCACGTCAGCTCGCCGTGAAATTTTTTGACAACCATCACATTTACTGACCAAATCCTCTACATCTGCGTGAGCCATCAGCCAATAAAATCCATGATGAAAAGCTTTGGCCACAAGGGACTTTGAACCGGCATGGTGACCATAATCTCCTTCATGAATCTCATGAAGAATCTCTTGACCCTCCTCAGGAGAGACACAACGCTGAAATGCCCTGGTGACACTGCGATTTTGTAACTCGCCATTGGCAATTGTCATTGACTTAGACCGCCGGGTTATCTGCTTGGCCAAAGTTTCATCCTCAGGTAACTCGCCCCGGGTCATATAAGCCAAATATGGTACTGTCCAATCTAGAATAACGTGAAGAGCCGCCACCAATTGTCCCTCCGGGTCAGGAACGGCCAGGTCCTCCTCTGTAGGCAACTTGACAGAAGGGTTATGTAAGACATCCAAGAAGGTGTTAGGTGGCACCGGCTTACGCTGAGACACCAAACGGCTTAAGGCATCAGCCGCCTCATTTTTTCTGCGATCGATGTGTTCCACCTAATAACCCTTGAAATATCCAGCAATGGCATCCACCTCACGGCGATAAGCCGCCATAAGCGGGTCTTTGGAATCCCACTTGCCTGAAACTTGCTGAGCTACCAAGTCTGAGTCGCCGAAACATCTCACCCGGCTTAAGTTCATCTCCTTAGCCATCCAAAGACCATGGAGCAAGGTTTCGTACTCAGTTGCATTGTTAGTATAGGGAAACATCAAGCTTAGGACATAACAAAACTTGTCATCTCGAGGGGAAGCTAAAACGACTCCAGCCCCTGAGCCTTCCAACTGGCTAGACCCATCAAAGTGAGTAGTCCAATATGTGTTATCCGACTTCTCTTCAGGCATCTGCAACTCTGTCCAGTCATTGATGAAATCCACCAGTGCTTGGGACTTGATGGCGGTGCGAGGCACATACTTTAAACCATGAGGCCCAAGTTCAATGGCCCACTTCGCGACTCATCCTGTGGCTTCTCTGTTTTGAATAATATCTCCTAATGGAGCAGAACTGACCACAGTGATGGTTGTAGCGACCAGGCCTCAAACAGTCTGATCTCTGTGCTCAGTGTCATCCCTGGATCAGTAATGCTGACACCGCACAATACTTGGAGGATTTATAACAGAGTAGCAATCACACACTTACTACATCGAATGTCTCAAAAGAGAACTTATTGAAATAAATATGGCTTAAGGCCATCTAAAACGATAACAACGGAAGGCTTGGAAGATAAGCGAGTCCATCAACTCCAACGACATCACTGAGTATAGAACCACGACCTAATGCATCTTACTCATCATCTGAAAAGTCTGCAACATGAAACGTTGCAGCCCGAAAACGGGTCAGCACATGGAATATGCTGGCAATGTAACACATAGAGAATAACAATGGAAATAGGCTATACTACATGCATATTTGGCTGGTGGTAAAGCTCTATGGTTACAGTTTTTGCACAAAGCCAATTTTTCCCTACTGCAAAGGAATAAAGTTATTTAACTATCATGGTGGTTGTTAAACATTGAGAATGGTTGACAGCATTCCCAATCCCAATTAAAAAGTACTCATTAAAACCCAACAGTATTAAATTAGAAGTAACATGATGAGATTCACATGATAATCAAGTACTAAATACTCAAGATGTCCATAACCGGGGACATGGCTAACCATGATTAGTTTATACACTCTGCAGAGGTTTGCGCACTTTTCCCCACATGACTCGATCGCCTCCGCTTGGTTTCCTGCACTACATGGTGTTTGAGAAACGGATGACCGAGACATAGTCTTTCAGAAGCACTAGCACCTTACAAGAGGGGTAGACCGTACCAACCTACATCCCCTACATCTGCTAGTCCACCCCGTAAGAGTTCGCACAACTTAGTCAACTATGCTAGAGCCCATAATAGCATGTGGCTGCACACGGAAGTTTCTAGTTTGAATAATCTCATGATCCCTTTGAGCCTGGGTGGCGGTCCGAAGAAAATACAGGCAAGTCCTACTAGAAAACAGGTGCCTCAATCCACCCAGATGTGTGTTTAAGTTGCCACCTTAAATAAACCATTAATTAACAATCTCACATCTGTCATGGACATTCACTCACCCAATCCACGTCTACTAGCATAGCATGGCATAATAAGCAAACGTAGAACTAACTCCCAAAGGTTTAATAATAAAACAGGTAATAGGTACTACCTCATCTACTTCCCATAACCCACAATTTAATTAGATCCTAATCATGCAATGTTTGAGGATTGATCTAATGCATAAAACTAGGTAGTAGAAAAGGTATGATCAAAGTGTTACTTGCCTTGCTGATGATCCGCGAGACCTAGAGACTCGAAGTAACAGGCGGCGCACTCCGGGTATTCTATCGCAGACAAACAAACAAGCATACAATAAGTACTCATCTAAATGCACAGGTAAAACTCGAATAAAAGATCTAACCAGATTGTTCAACTTAAGAACTCCGGTTTTGCCAAAGAAAACAAATCGAATAAAGCAACGAAAGTCAAACGGCAAAAGAAAACAGCTTCGTTTTAGTAATCTGGATCTGAGTCAAATTTTACAGAAGCAAAAACTTGTTTAAGTAGATTATTCGGAAAGAGGGTTTCGAGACGAAACTCCAGGCGCTTGAATCGCCTGATTTCGATAAATGAGCGAAAAGTTATACTAAAACGAAAATTGGATCAGGAATCGCGATCAGAAAAATCGCGGATTAAATCCGAGAAAAAGAAAAACGACGAACGAGTTAACGAATGAACATTCGTTAACTAAACGAATCTGACGAAAGCGTTTGTTAAAACGAACTAACGGACGAACGTCCGCTAATTAACCTAAACCGGAAAAAAAATCGAAAACTAAATAAAAACGAAACTAAAAAAACCGAAAAAAAACCGTAATAAAACCGCCCGATTTTTTAAAAAAACCCGGTGGCACGCGGATCGAGGCGGCGGCGAACCTCCGCGGCGGCGACGGCGAAGTCCGGCGGGGCTCCGGCGGCGGCGGGCGGCGGCGGCGGATCGGCTAGAGTTAGGGTTTGTGGTGCGGGCTGGCGGCGGCGGCGGCGGCGTGGGCTGGCGGGGGTCGGGCGGCTGGGCCGGGGCGCCGGGGCGGCGCTATTTATAGTGCCCCCCCCCCCCGAGCGGAGTCCCGCTCGGGCACGGCCCGTAGGTCGGTTGCGCGTTTTTTTAAATAATTCCGCGCAATAGAAAAATAAAAAGAAATACTAAACGGATGCCAAAATCCCGAAATAAATTTTCTCCAGCTTCTAAAGTCAAGCCGGACAAGATGAACATTTATTTGGGGCCTAAATGCATTTTTGAAAAACGCGCATTTTTCCTAAATCCAAATAAAAAGCGAAAAACTCCAAAATAAAATCTTATTTTATTTTTTATTAAATCTTCATTATTTCTTTATTTTGGGAAAGTCATTTTATTCCCTCTCTAAAACTTTGGTAGTAGAAATAATTGAAGATGAAATAAATAAAATCAATGATCCTATTTTCAAAATTTGAGAAGAACTCAAATATGAAAATAACGAAATCCCCAACTCTCTCCGTGGGTCCTTGAGTTGCGTAGAATTTCTAGGATCGAGTCAACAATGCAACAAAATATTATATGCAATGATGATCTATGCATAACATTCCAAATTGAAAATTTGGGATGTTACAAACCTACCCCCCTTAAGATGAATCTCGCCCTCGAGATTCGGGTTGGCTAGCAAATAGGTGAGGGTGGTCTTTGAGCAGATCTTCCTCTCGCTCCCAGGTGGCTTCCTCCTCGGTGTGGTGGCTCCACTGAACTTTCCAAAACTTGATAACTTTATTGCGGGTAACTCTGCTGGCATAATCTAGAATCTTAACTGGTTTCTCTTCATAGGTCAGATCTTCTTTCAACTTAATCGTTTCCAGTGGCACATTATCTCTCAGTGGTATATCAGCCATCTCAGCGTGGCACTTCTTCAACTGTGAAACATGGAACACATCGTGAACTCCTGACAATCCCTCAGGTAATTCCAACTTGTACGCTACTTCTCCCATGCGTTCCAAAACCTTGTATGGCCCCACAAAACGTGGCGCTAACTTTCCTTTAACTCCAAAACGTTTAACTCCTCGAAGTGGAGATACTCGTAGATAAACTCTGTCCCCGACTTCATATTCTGTCCCCTTGCGTTTTGAATCTGCATAGCTCTTCTGCCTTGACCGAGCTACCTTGAGCCTGTCGCGAATCAACTTTACTTTCTGTTCAGACTCCTTAATCAGATCTGGTCCAAACAACTGGCGGTCTCCAACCTCATCCCACAACAACGGGGTTCTGCACCTTCTTCCGTACAAGGCTTCGAAAGGGGCCATCTTCAAACTGGATTGGTAACTATTGTTGTAAGAAAACTCCGCGTATGGCAAGTTGTCATCCCAACTTTATCCATAATCCAAAACACAAGCTCTAAGCATATCCTCCAAAATCTGATTGACTCTCTCGGTCTGTCCATCTGTCTGTGGGTGGAAAGCTGTGCTAAACTCCAGCCTGGTTCCCAATGTTTCGTGCAACTGCTTCTAGAACTTTGAGGTGAATTGGGTTCCTCTATCTGATACGATACTCCTCGGAACTCCATGCAAACATACAATCATCGTCATGTATATCTTAGCCAATTTGGCACTGCTGTAGGTAGTCTTTACTGGGATGAAATGAGCTACCTTCGTCAAGCGATCGACTACAACCCAAATCGAGTCATAGCCTGAACGAGTCCTGGGCAATCCCGTGATGAAATCCATACCTAGTTTATCCCACTTCCATTCGGGTATAGGTAATGGCTGCAACAATCCAGTTGGCTTCTGATGTTCTGCCTTCACCCTCTGACATACATCACAAACTGCTACATACTCCGCAATATCCTTCTTCATTCCGGTCCACCAGAAAGTTTCCTTCAAATCCAAATACATCTTTGTATTTCCGGGGTGAATCGAGTATGGTGAATCATGTGCCTTTTGCAGAATCAACTTCCTGATCTCCGGATTATTGGGCACATAAACACGGTCATCAAACCATAATGTATCGTGCTCATCCTCACGAAATCCTTTAGCCTTTCCCTTGCTCATCCGTTCCTTAATGGAGGTGACTTCCGTATCTGCCTTTTGAGCTTCTCTGATTTTATCCATCAAAGTAGACTGAATCTCCAATGCTGCTACATAGCCTCTCGAAACTATTTCCAAACATAGCTCTCAAAGATCCTCAGCTAACTCCTTGGGTATTTCTCCTGTCATTAGGGTATTGACATGGCTCTTGCGGCTCAACGCGTCTGCTACAACGTTAGCCTTCCCGGGGTGATAATGCAATCTCATATCATAATCCTTAATAAGCTCCAACCATCTCCTCTGCCTGAGATTTAACTCCTTCTGCGTGAATATGTACTTCAAACTCTTGTGATCTATGTACACCTCACAATGATTTCCAATGAGAAAATGTCTCCATGTTTTCAGTGCGTGCACTACGGCTGCTAACTCCAAATCATGAGTAGCATAGTTCAAATCATGAGGCTTAAGCTGTCGTGAAGCATAAGAAACAACTCTTCCCTCCTGCATAAGCACTGCTCCAAGTCCTCGACGTGAAGCGTCGCAATACACTTCATAATCCTTGGTTTGATCTGGCAGAATCAATACTGGCGAGGTAACCAAACGTTTCTTCAATTCTTGGAAACTAGCCTCACACTCCTCAGTCCAAATGAACTTAGTATCCTTCTTCAACAACTCTGTCATAGGCTTTGCAATCTTCGAGAAATTTTCAATAAATCTCTGGTAGTATCCCGCGAGTCCAAGGAAACTCCTGATCTCTCCAACTGTTGTTGGTGCTTCCCAGTTAGTCACAGTGACAACTTTAGTGGGGTCTACTGCGATACCTTCTCCGGATATAACATGTCCGAGAAATCCAACTTCCTTCAACCAAAACTCACACTTGCTGAACTTGGTGTATAGCTGATGTTCTCTGAGCTTCTCGAGTACCAAACGCAAGTGCTCCTTATGTTCCTCTTCATTCTTTGAGTAAACCAAAATATCATCAATGAACACTATGACGAACATATCCAAAAACTCCATAAAAACCTTGTTCATCATGTTCATAAAATAAGCTGGGGCGTTAGTCAGACCAAATGACATAACGGTATACTCATACAGCCCGTACCTGGTGGTAAAAGCCGTCTTTGGTATATCTTGCTCCCGAATCTTCAACTGATGGTACCCTGATCGCAAATCGATCTTGGAAAACACCTTAGCTCCTTGCAACCGATCAATAGATCATTGATCATAGGTAGTGGGTACTTGTTCTTGATTGTTACTTCATTCAATCCGCGATAATCAACAACCATTCTCAATGATCCATCCTTCTTCTCCAGTAGAAGTACTGGTGATCCCCAAGGCGAAGAACTTGGGCGAATAAAACCTTTGTCCAACAACTCCTTAATCTGCTTCTTAATTTCCTCCAAATCTTGGGCTGGCATCCTGTACGGTCTCTTGGATATCGGCCCCGTGCCTGGCAGTAGTTCAATTAAGAACTCAATGTCTCTATCAGGTGGCATGCCTGGCAACTCTTCTGGAAATACATCGGGGAAATCCCTTACCACTGGTACTTCCTCATGCACAACTCCTGATAAGGAATTTACATGTGCTCTTCTCGGCTCATGCCGTGATACATACTTGATTCTTCTTCCTTCAGGGGTGGTAAGCAAAATCGACTTACTGACGCAATCAATATTCCCTCCATACTTCGATAACCAATCCATGCCTAATATCACATCCAAACCTTGCGATTCCAAAACTATTAGGTCCAAGGGAAATACATGGTGTCCAATCCTTAATGGCAGTCGATCACACCATTTACTAGCCGTATACTCTGCTCCGGGTGAGGTTACTAGCATGGGTGACCTAAGTGCTTGGGTTGGCAATTTATATTTATCCACAAATCCCCTTGATATGTATGAATGCGATGCACCAGTATCGAAAAGAACAACTGCAGTAAATGCCTTAACCAAAAACTTACCTATTACTACATCTGGCTGAGCTTCAACCTCCTCCACGGTAACGTGGTTCACTTGCCCCCTGTTGAAAGGGTTTGGCTTCTTTCCTGAGCTTCCATTGCCATTTCCATTTTGGGCTTCTGGGCAATCATTTGCATAATGCCCAGTCTTGCGGCACTTATAACAGGTGATATGGCTCAGGTCTGCCTTGGATCGTGTTGACGGGTAGGTGCAGCTTTGTCCATTGCTCCCTCCATTCCCGTTCCCATTCTTTGCGCCGTTATGATTGTGCGAGCTGCCTCCTCCGTGAGTATGCTGAAAATGTCCTCCTGATTTGGGGTAAATCGTGGCTTCTGCTGAGCTCCAGAATTATACTTCCCCTGTGCATACTTCCTCTTACGATTGTCAATCTGCTGCTGCTTCCCTTCAATCATAAGAGCACGATCTACTAACTCCTGGTAGTTATTGAAAGTGGCTACCATCAACTGCATGCTCAGCTCATCATTCAGTCCTTCTAGAAACTTCTCCTGCTTTGCTGCATCCGTAGCAACGTCATCTGGGGCATAACGAGCTAGCTTACTAAAATCATCCACATACTGGCCAACTGTCCGTCCTCCTTGGCGTAAGTTGCGAAACTCACGCTTCTTCATGGCCATAGCTCCTGCTGAAACATGAGCAGTACAAAATGCTTGCTGAAACTGATTCCATGTGACAGTGTCTATAGGGTAAGTGGCTGTAAAATTCTCCCACCATGCTGCCGCGGGTCCGTCAAGCTGATGTGCGGCAAACTTCACCTTTTCTCCATCTGTGCATCCTGCAGTGGTCAACTCCCTCCCTATCTTATGGAGCCAATCATCTGCTACTATCGGCTCGGTGCTACTGGAAAACACCGGCGGATTCAACCTTAAGAAACGTGCCAGATGGTCAGCAGGTGGTGGTGGTGGGTTGTTGTTGTTGTTGCCTTGATTCTACACCAATGTTTGAATCAAGGTATTCTGCTGCTGAATCAACTGGGTGATCTCTGGCGGGAAAACAAACTCGGGGTCGCGTCTCGGAGGCATCTGAGGGTTTAAAGGGGAGAGTTAAGAATAGAATGAGGTCTAGTGAGATAACACTACCCATATGCACATGAGACAAAAACACACAATATCATTCCAATCAATTCAAACAAGGGCATACAACGGTCTAACTATCGTTACAAAAGTGCTTGGACTAAAACTAATTGAATGGTGGAAAATTCTACTACTGTTGTGGTGGTCAACTAGAAAAACTGCTCCGATGCAGATTCCATGATATCTGCTCCAGCTTCATCAACATAGTCATCATCGCTGTCGTCGGGATCCGAGTCGGTGTCGTCGATGATGATATAATTATCTGGACAAGTAGGTTCATCCTCTTCTCCTCTGGGTGCTGATCCTCCCATGAATACTCCAATCTTCTCCTTAAGGTCACCGTTCTGTCGTACTAGAGCGACGATTTCTTCCATATAGTCTTTACGCGTAGCCTTGAGTTCTACTTCTAGCTCCTTGATCCTGGTCATAGCCTTCTGTAGCTCCTCCATATCTGCGCACATTTGATTCTCCTGGCGTCGGATGTGTTGGTTTAACTCCTGAATATAAGCTGCGTTTGATCTGTCCTTCCTGGTGGTGATCATCTCCCAATGCTCATCTCGGCGCCCACAAATCTGGTAGATAGTATTCTTGAGATTGTTGTAGTAAACTTCTCCAATTCGTCCCATGGCGATGTGAGCTGCCATGCTTTTTCCTAGGCTCCATGTTGGTACATCAAAGGTAAACTCTATTGGCTCTGTGACTGGTGCAAACGTTCTTCCTGGAATGTAGACTTGAATCCTCCAGCGCTCTTCTTCGGGTAAAGTGGCGTTGAAGGTCCCGGTGAAGCTTGGTACTCCTATGTTCAGGTATCTAGTGGCTTCCTTCAAGTGATATCCAAAAGGTGAATTCTCATCTGGTTGCGTGAACTTGATCCTTGCATCCGCCATCCTAAAGAATAGAAAAGATGAGGAGTCAGAAATGAGAAGAAAGAGTAGTGATCTAGGGCTTAAGCTTAGTGGCCGTGTCCTACAGTCAGCGTGTGCTCTGATACCACCTTTGTAGCGACCAGACCTCAAACAGTCTGATCTCTGTGCTCAGTGTCATCCCTGGATCAGTAATGCTGACACCACACAGTACTTGGAGGATTTATAACAGAGTAGCAATCACACACTTATTACATCGAATGTCTCAAAAGAGAACTTATTGAAATAAATATGGCTTAAGGCCATCTAAAACGATAACAGTGGAAGGCTTGGAAGATAAGCGAGTCCATCAACTCCAACGGCATCACTGAGTATAGAACCACGACCTAATGCATCTTCCTCGTCGTCTGAAAAGTCTGCAACATGAAACGTTGTAGCCCGAAAATGGGTCAACACATGGAATATGCTGGCAATGTAACACATAGAGAATAACAATGGAAATAGGCTATACTACATGCATATTTGGGTGGTGGTAAAGCTCTATGGTTATAGTTTTTGCATAAAGCCAATTTTTCCCTACTGCAAAGGAATAAAGTTATTTAACTATCATGGTGGTTGTTAAACATTGAGAATGGTTGACAGCATTCTCAATCCCAATTAAAAAGTACTCATTAAAACCCAACAGTATTAAATTAGAAGTAACATGATGAGATTCACATGATAATCAAGTACTAGATACTCAAGATGTCCATAACCGGGGACACGGCTAACCATGATTAGTTTATACACTCTGCAGAGGTTTGTGCACTTTTCCCCACATGACTCGATCGCCTCCGCTTGGTTTCCCGCACTACATGGTGTTTGAGAAACGGATGACCGAGACATAGTCTTTCAGAAGCACTAGCACCTTACAAGAGGGGTAGACCGTACCAACCTACATCCCCTACATCTGCTAGTCCACCCTGTAAGAGTTCGCACAACTTAGTCAACTATGCTAGAGCCCATAATAGCATGTGGCTGCACACGGAAGTTTCTAGTTTGAATAATCTCATGATCCCTTTGAGCCTGGGTGGCGGTCCGAAGAAAATACAGGCAAGTCCTGCTAGAAAACAGGTGCCTCAATCCACCCAGATGTGTGTTTAAGTTGCCACCTTAAATAAACCATTAATTAACAATCTCACATCTGTCATGGACATTCACTCACCCAATCCACGTCTACTAGCATAGCATGGCATAATAAGCAAACGTAGAACTAACTCCCAAAGGTTTGATAATAAAACAGGTAATAGGTACTACCTCATCTACTTCCCATAACCCACAATTTAATTAGATCCTAATCATGCAATGTTTGAGGATTGATCTAATGGATAAAACTGGGTAGTAGAAAAGGTATGATCAAAGTGTTACTTGCCTTGCTGATGATCCGCGAGACCTAGAGACTCGAAGTAACAGGCGGTGCACTCCGGGTATTCTATCGCAGACAAACAAACAAGCATACAATAAGTACTCATCTAAATGCATAGGTAAAACTCGAATAAAAGATCTAACCAGATTGTTCAACTTAAGAACTCCGGTTTTGCCAAAGAAAACAAATCGAATAAAGCAACAAAAGTCAAACGGCGAAAGAAAACAGCTTCGTTTTACTAATCTGGATCTAAGTCAAATTTTACAGAAGCAAAAACTTGTTTAAGCAGATTATTCGGAAAGAGGGTTTCGAGACGAAACTCCAAGCGCTTGAATCGCCTGATTCCGATAAACGAGCGAAAAGTTATACTAAAACGAAAATCGGATCAGGAATCGCGATCAGAAAAATCGCGGATTAAATCCGAGAAAAAGAAAAACGACGAACGAGTTAACGAACGAACGTTCGTTAACTAAACGAATCTGACGAAAGCGTTCGTTAAAACGAACTAACGGACGAAAGTCCGCTAATTAACCTAAATCGGAAAAAAACAAAAACTAAATAAAAACGAAACTAAAAAACCGAAAAAAAACGTAATAAAACCGCCCGGTTTTAAAAAAACCGGCGACATGCGGATCGAGGCGGCGGCGAACCTCGGCGGCGGAGTCCGACGACGGCGGGCGGCGGCGCTGGCGGCGGCGGATCGGCTAGGGTTAGGGATTGCGGTGCGGGCTGGCGGCGGCGGCGGCGGCGTGGGCTGGCGGGGGTCGGGCGGCTGGGCCGGGGCGCCGGGGCGGCGCTATTTATAGTGCCCCCCCGAGCGGAGTCCCGCTCGGGCACGGCCCGTAGGTCGGTTGCACGTTTTTTTTAAATAATTCTGCGCAGAAGAAAAATAAAAAGAAATACTAAACGGACTCCAAAAATCCCGAAATAAATTTTCCCCGGCTTCTAAAATCAAGCCGGACAAGATGAACATTTATTTGGGGCCTAAATGCAATTTTGAAAAACGCACATTTTTCCTAAATCCAAATAAAAAGCGAAAAACTCCAAAATAAAATCTTATTTGATTTTTTTATTAAATCTTCATTATTTCTTTATTTTTGGAAAGTCATTTTATTCCCTCTCTGAAACTTTGGTAGTAGAAATAATTGAAGATAAAATAAATAAAATCAATGATCCTATTTTCAAAATTTGAGAAAAACTCAAATATGAAAATAATGAAATCCCCAACTCTCTCCGTGGGTCCTTGAGTTGCGTAGAATTTTTAGGATCGAGCCAACAATGCAACAAAATATGATATGCAATGATGATCTATGTATAACATTCCAAATTGAAAATTTGGGATGTTACAGGTGACCCAGAAAATACTGCTTAAGCTTCTGGCTGGCCATGAATACCCCATAAACAAGCTTCTGCCAATGTGGATATCTCTGCTTGGACTCAATAAGCACTTCACCGATGTAATAAACCGGTCGTTGAACCAGATATTCCTTGCCAGCCTCCTTGCGCTCCACCACAATGGCCACACTGACAACACGGGTGTTAGCAGCCACATATAACAATAACGACTCCTTATCAATGGGAGCAGCAAGAACTGGCGGCTCAGCTAGCTGCCTCTTCAAGTCCTTAAACGCGTCGTTAGCAGCATCACTCCAGACAAAGTTATCAGTTTTCTTCATCATCTGATATAGCGGTATAGCCTTCTCTCCCAACAGGCTTATGAACCGGCTTAAAGCAGCAATACGGCCCACCAGACGCTGAACATCATTGATACACACCGGTTTAGCCAAGGAGATGATGGCCTTAATCTTCTCCGGGTTAGCCTCAATGCCTCTGTTAGAAACCAGAAAACCCAAAAGGCTGCCTGCTGGCACACCAAAAATGCACTTGGTCGGGTTAAGCATCATCTTGTAGACCTGGAGATTATCAAAGGTTTCCTTCAAGTCATCTATCAAGGTTTCCTTCTCTCTGGACTTCACCACTATGTCGTCCACATAAGCATGAACATTGCGCCCAATCTGACCGTGAAGACAATTCTGCACACACCGCTGATAAGTCGCCTAGGCACTCTGGAGCCCAAAAGGCATAGACACATAGCAGAAGGCTCCAAAGGGAGTAATGAAAGCTGTCTTCTCCTGGTCCTTAACTGCCATCTTGATCTAATGATAACCAGAATAAGCATCCAAAAAGCTCAAGCGCTCACAACCCGCCGTAGCATCAATGATTTGATCAATACGAGGAAGAGCAAAAGGATCAGCTGGACAAGCCTTGTTTAAGTCCGTGTAATCCACACACATGCGCCAAGTGCCATTCTTCTTAAGCACTATCACCGGGTTAGCCAACCACTTTGGATGAAAAACTTCAATAATGAACTCAGCCGCCAAGAGCTAGGCCACTTCCTCACTAATGGCCTTACGCCTCTCCTCATTGAACCGCCGAAGAAACTGCTTGACCGGCTTAAATTTCGGATAAATATTGATAGTGTGCTCAGCGAGTTCTCTTGGTACACCCGGCATGTCAGAAGGTTTCCATGCAAAGATGTCCCGGTTCTCACGGATGAACTCGATGAGAGCGCTTTCCTATTTGGGATCCAAGTTAGCACTGATACCGAATTGCTTGGGTGAGTCGCCAGGAACAAAATCAACCAGCTTGGTGTCATTAGCCGACTTAAACTTCAGCAATGGGTCATGCTCTGTAGTTGGCTTTTTCAAGGATGTCATATCTGCCGGGTCAACATTGTCCTTGTAAAATTTCAACTCCTCTGTTGCACAGACAGACTCAGCATAAGCAGCATCGCCTTCCTCACATTCCATGGCTATCTTCCGACTCCCATGCACTGTGAAGGTTCCTTTATAACCCGGCATCTTGAGTTGCAGATAAACATAACACGGCCGTGCCATGAACTTGGCATAAGCCGGCCGTCCAAACAGAATGTGGTATGGGCTCCTGATTTTAACCACTTCAAATGTTAAATTCTCAGCCCTGGAATCATGCTCATCTACAAAGGCCACTTCCAGCTCAATCTTGCCCATCGGGTATGCCGACTTACCCGGCACCACTCCATGGAAAACAGTGTTGGACGTCTTAAGATTTTTATCAGTTAACCCCATACGACGAAAGGTCTCATAATAAAGAATATTGATGCTACTGCCTCCATCCATGAGTACCTTAGTGAATTTGTATCCACCGACTTGAGGTGCCACCACCAAAGCTAAGTGACCCGGATTGTCAACCCAGGGAGGACGATCCGCCCTACTCCACATAATGGGTTGCTCAGACCAGCGCAAATAATGAGGAACCGCCGGCTCAACAGCGTTCACAGCCCTCTTATGAAGCTTCTGGTCCCGTTTGCACAAATTGGTGGTAAACACATGATACTGTCCACTATTCAGCTGCTTTGGATTACTTTGATATCCGGATTGCTGCTGCTGCTGACCTCCCTGGTCGGATTACTGATTGTAACCACCTTGATGACCTTGATTAAAACTGCCCTGATTACCTTGGGGGCCCTGGAAGTTGGAACTATAACCGCCACCTCCATAACCCGGGCCCTGGAAACCGCCGACGCCTGAGCCGCCGCTCGGTCCATGATTGTCGTCAAACGCGTTAGAGTTTTTGAAAGCCTTCATAATCGTACAATCTTTCCAAAGGTGAGTGGTTGGTTTCTCCGGCGTGCCATGCCTTGGATAGGGCTCATTCAGCAACTGCTCAAGAGTAGGACCTGACACGCTAGTCCGAGGAGGCGGCCTTCCCTTACGACATTGATTGTTGCCCTGTGCATTGGTGTTAGACACAAACTCCGAGCTACCATTGGCCTTGTGTTTACCTTCGCCCCCTTGCACTACAAAAAAAGACACATCCGTGACATTTTGGGCAGAACGAACTTTTTTTCTGTCATACATATGACACTTCTATGACGATAATTGTGACAAAACCCGGTATCATCATAGATGTGGTGGGCTCCTACTTCTATGACAAAAAATCATGACAGAAAATGGGCTTTTCGTCCTGGGCGGGCCGGAGACGCAGCTGCATGACATTCTTTGGGCCGTCCATGACGGAAAAAACCGTGGTAGAAGCGAGGGGGAGGAAAATTTCGAGGAATTGCCGGTTACGGTGGGAGAGCGATGTGCGTTTCTCTCGTACAGGTACGCGCGTGTGTGCGAGGTGTTGGCTCTAACTGAACCCGAGCAAGGCATTGGGCTCTAACTGAACCCGAGCGATTGCACTGCAGGCTACCACGTTACTGAACCCGAGCGATCGATCGATGGCTGTTAACTGAACCCGATGGAGCGATTCCTTCGCTACTCCTGCTAAGTGAAGCGATCGATTGGATGAACAGTGAGCGTTGCGGGGGGGGGGGGGGGTTGGATGAATAGTGAGCGGTGGCGTTGCCTCTGGATGAACAGGACCCCGTGGTGTGGAGGGCTGGATGAACAGTAGACGGTGGAGGGGTGGCCGTGGAGGGGTGGTTGAACAGGACCCCGTGGTGTGGAGGGCTGGATGAACAGTAGACGGTGGAGGGCTGGATGAACAGTAGACGGTGGAGGGGTGGTTGAACAGTAGCCGGTGGAGTAGCGCGTGGTGGAGGCTGGATGAACAGGAGCCCGTGGAGGCTGGAGGACGTCGACGGTAGCCCGTGGAGGCTGGAGGAGGTCGACGGTGGAGATGAACAGTATCCCGTGGAGTCCCGTTTTGCGGTAGCCACACCCCTCCCGATGAACAGGACCCCTGTTTTGACCGTAGCGCTCCAACACAAGTCCGTTTCGTCCGTTTTGCGGTACGCCGCACCCCTCCCGATCAATAGGACCCCCGTTTCGACCGTAGGAGGTCCGTTTCGTCCGTTTTGCGGTATGCCACACCCTCCCGATCAACAGGACCCCCGTTTCGACCGTAGGAGGACCGTTTCCTCCGTTTTGCGGTACGCCACACCCCTCCCGATCAACAGGGCCCTGTTCCGAACGTACTTTCCTCCGTTGTGCGGTACGCCAGGCCTCCTTTCCATCGCCTGTTCCATCCAAGCCGGTTGGCACCGACGCGTTCCGTTGCCTCCCGATGAACACGACGCATTCCGTTGCCTCCCCATGAACACGACGCGTTCCATTGCCTCCCCATGAACACGACGACGACTCTGTTTCTCCGTTCCGACCCAGCCATGTACGTATGCGCGAGTAGGCGTTCGAGACCCCGCCCGTATGTACGTACGTGGCCATATTTTCTTTCTTGCACCCTGGCCGCTGTACGTACGTGTACATGCTACGTGCGCGCCTCTACTATAACACATGCGCGCCTCTACTACGACACGTGCGCGCCTGTACATCGACCAGTATGTACGTACACGTTCGCGATCAGGATGACAACGCTACGTATGCTTCGACCAGGTGGGTCCCGACTATCAGACACTTCCTTGTCTGCGAAGATGTAGCTGGTGGGTCCCAGCAGTCAGGGAGGCAAATCGTTTTTTTTGCCCGGACGCACTTCCTTGCGTGCGAAGGTGTAGCTGCTGGGTCTCGGCAGTCAGGGGGACAAATAGTTTTTTTTTGCCCGGACGCACTTCCTTGCGTGCGAAGGTGTAGCTGCTGGGTCCCAGCAGTCAGGGGGTGAATCGTTTTTTTTGCCCGGACGCACTTCCTTGCGTGCGAAGGTGTAGCTGATGGGTCCCAGCAGTCGGGGGGCGAATCATTTTTTTTCGGACGCACTTCCTTGCGTGTGAAGATGTAGCTGGTGGGTCCCAGCAGTCAGGGGGCGAATCATTTTTTTGGATGCACTTCCTTGCGTGCGAAGATGTAGCTCGTGGGTCCCAGCAGTCAGGGGGCGAATCATTTTTTTTGAAATACGGTGGCCCGTCCGGTGGGTCCCTGCTGTCAGGTGGAGGAATAATTATTTTGCGCGTAATAAGGAGGCACTTCCTTGCGGCTGCCGTGGACCCAGCTGTCAGCCTCTCCACGTACAGTCCACGTCCGATGGAAGTCGTTCCTTGACCACGTTGACCACGCCGCGCCGAGAGCACCATGGCGGTGGACGACGGCGAGGCCTAGGAAGGGGACGACGCGGAGCCGGGGAAGACACGGCAGTGGATGCACACGCGGAGAGGAGTACGAGGGTTCACTGGTTCGGCTGCGCTGCCGTCGCCGCAGAATAACAGGGGGTGTGGGTGAGTGGAGGGATGTCCTGGCCAGCGGTGGGAGTAGTAGGGGGCGGTGAGGCCTCCGCGGCAGCACAGCCGGCCATGGGAGGCAGGAGCAGGCAGCACGACCGGCGCTGCTTTGGGCGGCTGGAGCAAGAAGACCAGAGGTTGAAGAAGCACGACGGCCGTTGGATGGACATCGTACGGTCACTACAGCTGGAATTGTTTATATTGACTAAGTTGACAAAGCCCTTGGTATGTCAACTTAGTAGGCCCACAAGTCAGCTTCCGAAACGGTGCGCCTCAGATGTCAGGGGGATGAATCATTTTTTGGGCGGGTGAAGCTAGAATATCCGAGATTGAAGAAGAAGCACGACATCCATTGGATGGACATCCAATGGCCACTGCTGCTAGAACCATGTGTTGACTATAAGTTGACAAAGCCTTGCATACCCGTCAACTCTGTTTTTTTAGGGGACGCGCCAACTTAGTAAGGCCAGAAGTGTGGCAGAGAACTTATAGCCCATTTGAGATTTGTAAGAATGTGTAGCCCATTTTTGAATTCTAATGGAATTTACTACAGCCCATTTACAGTTTGTTAAAAGTACAGCCCATTTCAACCAACCATTCAAAACAGAATTCAATAAAATTTCCCACATTTTGATGGGATCCGAATATTTTTATCCCGAAATTTCTAGTCAGATTAAATAAAATTTCAATATAAATTATATTGCGTAAAAATCCAACGAAACATTCCGCTTGCAACAATTAATGAAATTAAAATTTTCAATATTCCAAAAATAATATTTTATTAAGTAATCACTGTTTGGTGCATTTTTTATAGTTACTACCCAGTTTTTATAATTACATCCCATTTATTATTTCTTAAATCCCATTTTTTTGTTAAGCCTAATGCATCCCTCCTAGGAAAGATTTGCAGCCCAGCGGGGTGGAGAATAACAACTTGACCTTGCCTGGGCTAGCCATTTTCAGCTTGAAAAAAATTAATATCTGGGCTGGATATCTAGCCTGGGCTAGACGGGCCACAGCCCGCCCAGTTAATACATGCAGTGATGTTTTCGTTGTTGTTCAGAGGAGAAAAATTAATATCTGGGGTAAACATCGAAAAACTCTGCAGTGCTCACACCTCAAAAACACAAATACTGCTCGAGCTGCTTGGTCCCAGCTGTCGGCCGCTTCTTGTGCAATTCTCTCGTTTATTGACTACTTCCTCCTTTTCGGTTTATAATGCTCAATTCAAAAATCTCACCAATCAAGGTAGATGGCGAGTGGTGGAATACTTTTTCTAGTTTTGCAAAAGCACCTAATTAATGCTCTTGTTATCCTCAAAAAAATATGTTTATCAATGCATTAATTGCAATGCATGCATGCATAAAGTACATGCATTGGTCAATTTTCTCTTAATACTTGCATGCAATGATTTAATGCACCTTGGAATCTGAACATGTGATGGAAAACAACCAAATTGAGCCTTATAAAATGGAAAAACTAAAATTTTGAGATAAGCCCTATAAACCGGAAAGGAGGGAGTACATAGGTTGACAATGGTGTGGGACCGTGATGTCAGGAAACCAGGAGGAAGCGAAATAAATTATATATATATAATAAGGAGGCACTTGCGTACGTGAGCCTATGGACCTGGTGGGTCCCCATTGTCATCCTATCCAAGTAAAGTGATCTCCTCGCCCGCGCGCGCTTTCCGCCCGAAACAGTTAGCGCCGGCCACCCCGCTTCCCGGTGCAGGCGATTGCTCCGCCTTCAAACGACACAAGTGCCGTCCGTCCGTCCATCTGCCGCACACATTAATGATACGCGGTTGCCAAGGCGGCTACTCCGGCGCCACACGTCCGTCCCTCCGCCCGCCCGCCATTGCTATATAAACTGCTGCGCCGGCCATAGCCGCAGTCATCCGCATCCGTTCCCTTTCTCCTGTCCACACCACTACTGCCCACCATTGTTACCGACCAGCTAGCCGGCAGGCAGCCGGAGGACGACGACGTCCCAATGGAGAACATGGTAGTCGACAATCCGGTGCCAACCCCCTCCTCCGTGCCATCCTCGCCGGTGCATTGCACCATGACCATCGGCGAGGCCCATGCACAATATATGGACAGGGTAAGGCAGATGCGTGAGGAGCAGTTCCGGGGGGTGCAGGTCGACGCCGCCTACAACCACCATCTCCTCCAGGAGCACCTGCAGGCGGAGGAGCAGATCACCACGGAGCGGGCGGAGCAGGAGGCGCTGCTCGACTCGTACCGCTCCGCCTGCAAGGGCCGCCTCGAGCGCTGGCGGTACCGCATGCGGGTGGCGAAGGCTGCGGCCGCCTACAAAGAGGCTAGCAAAGAGCGCGATGAAGCAGGCAAGGCGCTGTTTGGCGAGACCGGGGACGAGGCAGAGGACAATGCCGGCTCCGACGAGTCCCCTCTCCGCTGGCGTCGATGACGCCCTGCTCCACCGACGCCCCGCGGTGCCAACAATGAGGCAGAGGACACCGCCGGCTCCGCCGAGGCTCCGTAGCGCCAACAACGAGGTAGAGGACACCGCCGGCTCTGCCGAGGCCCCGCCCCGCCAACAACAAGGCAGAGGACATCACCGGCTCAGCCGAGGCCCCACCGTGCCGGCAACGTGGGGGAGGATTTCCACCGCTCTGCTGAGGCGCCGCCCGCTGGCAACGAGACATAGGCATCGCCAGCTTCGCCGAGGCCCCGCCCCGCTGCCAACGAGGCCACACCACACAGAAAACGAGGAAGAGTAGAACACGGTAGGTCGCCGCCGCTCGCATCCAAGTAAGGCCACCGCTGCTACCCTCCGGTTGAAGCCAAGCTAGGCGGGTTGACCATTGACGGCCGGTTAGCTTCTTGGCGGCGACGTGGAGTCGAGAGCTGCGCTGGAGAAGAACGCTGCTTCTACTTAACTGCTGTGCAGTTGGCTGACTGACACGTGGGCCCAATAGGCCACATGTCAGATGCTACCTCTTGAGCACTGTGTTGGATTTCCCCGAAGAGGAGAGGATGATGCAGCAAAGTAGCGTAAGTATTTCCCTCAGTTTTTGGGAACCAAGGTATCAATCCAGTAGGAGACCACGCACAACTCCCTCATACCTACACAAAACGATAGCTCCTCGCAACCAACACGATTAGGGGTTGTCAATCCCTTCACGGTCACTTACGAGAGTGAGATCTGATAGAGATGATAAATAATATTTTTGGTATTTTTGGTATATAGATGCAAAGTGAAAAGTAAAAGGTAAAGTAAAAACAAATCAAGCAATAAAGTAATGGAGATTAATATGATGAGAATAGACCCGGGGGCCATAGGTTTCACTAGTGGCTTCTCTCAAGAGCATAGATATTCTACGGTTGGTGAACAAATTACTGTTGAGCAATTGATAGAATTGAGAATAATTATGAGTATATCTAGGTATGATTATGTATATAGGCATCACGTCCAAGACAAGTAGACCGAAACGATTCTGCATCTACTACTATTACTCCACTCATCGACCGCTATCCAGCATGCATCTAGAGTATTAAGTTAAAAACAGAGTAACGCCTTAAGCAAGATGACATGATGTAGAGGGATAAATTCATGCAATATGATAAAAACCCCATCTTGTTATCCTCGATGGCAACAATACAATACATGCCTTGCTGCCCCTTCTGTCACTGGGAAAAGACACTGCAAGATTGAACCCAAAGCTAAACACTTCTCCCATTGCAAGAACTACCAATCTAGTTGGCCAAACCAAACGGATAATTCAAAAAGACTTGCAAAGATAACTCAATCATACATAAAAGAATTCAGAGAAGATTCAAATATTATTCATAGATAAGCTGGATCATAAACCCACAATTCATCGGTCTCAACAAACACACCGCAAAAAGAAGATTACATCGAATAGATCTCCACGAGACAAGGGGAGAACATTGTATTGAGATCCAAAAAGAGAGAAGAAGCCATCTAGCTACTAGCTATGGACCCGAAGGTCTGAAGTAAACTACTCACACTTCATTGGAGGGGCTATGGCGTTGATGTAGAAGCCCTCCATGGTGGATGCCCCCTCCGGCGGAGCTCCGGAACAGGCCCCAAGATGGGATCTCGTGGATACAGAGGTTGCGGCGGTGGAATTAGGTTTTTGGCTCCTGTTCTGATCGTTTGGGGGTACGTAGGTATATATAGGAGGAAGGAGTACGTCGGTGGAGCAACAGGAGGGCCATGAGGCAGGGGGGCGCGCCCTAGGGGGGGGCGCCCCCCACCCTTGTGACCGCCTCTGTTACTTCTTGGAGTAGGGTCCAAGTCTCCTGGATCACGTTCGGTGAGAAAATCACGTTTCCGAAGGTTTCATTCCGTTTGGACTCCGTTTGATATTCCGTTTCTTCGAAACACTGAAATAGGCAAAAAAACAACAATTCTGGGCTGGGCCTCCGGTTAATAGGTTAGTCCCAAAAATAATATAAAAGTGGAAAATAAAGCCCAATATAGTCCAAAACAGTAGATAAAGTAGCATGGAGCAATCAAAAATTATAGATACGTTGGAGACGTATCAGGCATCCCCAAGCTTAATTCCTGCTCGTCCTCAAGTAGGTAAATGATAAAAAAGAATTTTTGATGTGGAGTGCTTCTTAATTGTGGCATGAATATTCAGATCCGAAAGATTCAAGACAAAAGTACATATTGACATAAAAATAATAATACTTCAAGCATACTAATCAAAGCAATCATGTCTTCTCAAAATAGCATGGCAAAAGAAAGTTCATCCCTACAAAATCATATAGTTAGGCTATGCTTCATTTTCGTCACACAAAAGATGTTCCCAACTTCTATACCCCCGATGACAAGCCAAGCAATTGTTTCATACTTAAATAATCTCAAACTTTTTCAACCTTCACGCAATACATGAGCGTGAGCCATGGATATAGCACTATGGGTGGAATAGAATATGATGATGGGGATTGTGTGGAGAAGACAAAAAAAGGAGAAAGTCTCACATTGACGAGGATAATCAACAGGCTATGGAGATGCCCATCAATTGGTGTCAACATCAGAAGTAGGGATTGCCATGCAACGGATGCACTAGAGCTATGAATGCTCAACAAAAGAAAACTAGTGGTGTGCATCCAACTCGCTTGCTCATGAAGACCTAGGGCATTTGAGGAAGCCCATCGTAGGAATATACAAGCCAAGTTCTATAATGAAAAATTCCCACTTGTATAAAAAGACAACTTATGAGACTCACTACATGAAGAACAAGGTGCTACTTTGAAGCACAATATATGAGACTCACTACATGAAGAACAAGGTGCTACTTTGAAGCACAAGTGTGGAAAAAGAGATAGTAGCATTGCCCTTTTTATTTTTTTTATTTTTTTCTTTGGCCTTTCTTTTTTTTGGCCTTTCCTTCTTCTTTTTTTCTTTTTTTTCTTTTTGGGCAATGCTCTAATAATGATGATCATCACACTTCTATTGATTACAACATAAGGATTACAACTCGAAACTAGAACAAGATATGACTCTATATGAATGCCTCCGGCGGTGTACCGGGATGGTGCAATGAATCAAGAGTGACATGTATGAAAAATAATGCTTGGTGGCTTTGCCACAAATACGATGTCAACTACATGATCATGCAATGGCAATATGACAAAAGTAATGTATGTCATGCATATGATGATGGAAGTTGCATGGCAATATATCTCGGAATGGCTATGGAAATGCCATGATAGGTAGGTATGGTGGCTGTTTTGAGGAATATATAAGGAGGTTTATGTGTGATAGAGCATATCATATCAGGGGGTTTGGATGCACCGGCGAAGTCTGCACCAACTCTCAAGGTGAGAAAGGGCAATGCACGGTACCGAAGAGGCTAGCAAAGGCGGAAAGGAAAAAGTGTGTATAATCCATGGACTCAACATTAGTCAAAGAACTCATATACTTATTGCAAAAATTTAGAAGTCATCAAAAATCAAGTACTACGCGCATGCTCCTAGGGGGTAGATTGGTAGGAAAAGACCATCGCTCGTCCCCGACCGCCACTCATAAGGATGCACAAGCCAGGTACACTTCATGTTTCAAATTTGTTACACAACTTTAACCATACGTGCATGCTACGGGACTTGCAAACTTGAACACAAGCATTTCTCAAATTCACAATTACTCAACTAGCACGACTTTGATATTATCACCTCCATATCTCAAAACAATTATCAAGCATCAAACTTATCTTAGTATTCAACGCACTCAAAAGAAAGTTTCACATATCTTGAATACCAAGTATATTAATATTAAGCAAATTACCATGCTATTAACGCCTCTCAAAATAATCTAAGTGAAGCATGAGAGATCAATAGTTTCTTTAAAACAAATCCACCACCGTGCTCTTAAAGATCTAAGTGAAGCACTAGAGCAAAAATTATCACGCTCAAAAGATATAAGTGAAGCACATAGAGTATTCTAGCAAATTCCAATTCATGAATGGCTCTCTCAAAAGGTGTGTGCAGCAAGGATGATTTTGGTAAACTAACAAGCAAAGACGCAAATAATACAAGACGCTCCAAGCAAAACACATATCATGTGGTGAATAAAAATATAGCTCCAAGTAAATTACCGATGGAAGTAGACAAAAGAGGGGATGCCTTACGGGGCATCCCCAAGCTTTGACTTTTTGGTGTACTTGGATTATATTGGGGGTGCCATGGGCATCCCCAAGCTTAGGCTCTTTCCACTCCTTGTTCCATAATCTATCAAAAGAATTCACCCAAAACTTGAAAACTTCACAACACAAAACTCAATAGAAATCTCGTGAGCTCCGTTAGAGAAAGAAAACAAAAGAATACTTAAAGGTACTGTAATTAACTCATTCTTTATTTATATTGGTGTTAAACCTACTGTATTCCAACTTCTCTATGGATTATAAACTATTTTACTAGCCATAGATTCATCAAAATAAGCAAACAACACATGCAAAACAGAATCTGTCAAAAACAGAACAGTCTGTAGTAATCTGTAACTAACGCAAACTTCTGGAACTCTAAAAATCCTACCAAAATAGGAAGTCCTGGACAATTTGTTTGTTGAACAGAAGCAAAAATAATAAACGCAAAATCACGTTTCTGTGATTTAACAAAATTATATTCGTGCGTGCAAAGTTTCTGTTTTTCAGCAGAATCAAATCAACTATCATCGTAGGTTATCCTATAGGTTCTACTTGGCACAAACACTAATTAAAACATAAAACCACATCCAAAAAGAGGCTAGATGGATTATTTATTCCTAAACAGAAGCAAAAACAAAAAACAAAAAATAAAATTGGGTTGCCTCCCAACAAACGCTATCGTTTAACGCCCCTAGCTAGGCATAAAAGCAAGCATAGATCTAGGTATTGCCATCTTTGGTAGGCAATCTATAAGTGGCTCTCATGATAGATTCATATGGTAATTTTATTTTGTTTCTAGGGAAGTGTTCCATGCTCTTCTTTAAGGGAAATTGGAATCTAATATTCCCTTCCTTCATATCAATAATTGCACTAATCGTTCTAAGGAAAGGTCTACCAAGAATAATAGGACATGAAGGATTGCAATCTATATCAATAACGATAAAATCTACGAGCACATAATTCCTATTTGCAACAATAAGAACATCATTAGTTCTTCCCATAGGCTTTTTAATAGTGGAATCCACAAGATGCAAGTTTAGAGAGCAATCATCAAAGCCACGGAAATCTAGCAAATCACACAAAGTTTTGGGAATAATAGAGACACTAGCACCCAAATCACACAAAGCATGGAACTCATAATATTTAATTTTAATTTTAATAGTAGGTTCCCACTCATCATAGAGTTTTCTAGGGATAGGAACTTTCGACTCAAGTTTTTCTTCATAAGATTGCATCAAGGCATCAACAATGTGTTCGGTAAAGGCCTTATTTTGACTATAAGCATGAGGAGAATCTAGCACGGATTGCAACAAGGAAATACAATCAATTGAAGAGCAATTTTCATAATTAAATTCCTTGAGATCCAAAATAGTGGGTTTAGCAACATCTAGGTTTTTATTTCTTTCAATCCCACTTTTATCAATTTCATCATCAAGATCTAGAAACTCCAAATTCTTAGAACGCCTTCTAGGTAAAGGAAGATCATATTCAGTTTCATCAAGATTCATATTGCAAAACAAAGATTTAATGGGGGACACATCAATAACTTTTAGATCTTCATCTTGATTTTCATAGGAATTAGAAGAACACGCTTTAATAAAGGCATCTTTGGAAGCACGCATCCTAGCGGTTCTTTCTTTGCACTCATCAATGGAAATTCTCATGGCTTTGAGAGACTCATTGATATCATGCTTAGGCGGAATAGATCTAAGCTTTAAAGAATCAATTTCAAGAGAAATTCTATCAACGTTCCTAGCCAATCATCAACTTTAAGCAATTTCTCTTCAAGCAAAGCATTAAAATTCTTTTGTGAATTCATAAAATCTTTAACACTACTCTCAAGTTCAGAGGGCATCTTATTAAAATGTCCATAAGAGTTGTTGTAGGAATTTCCATAATTATTAGAAGGATTACTAGGATAAGGCCTAGTATTAAAATTCCCTCTATACGTGTTGTTTCCAAAACTATTCCTACCAACAAAATTCACATCCATAGATTCATTATTATTCTTAATCAAAGTAGACAAGGGCATATTATTGGGATCAATAGAAGTATTTTTAGTAGCAAACATCTTCATAAGTTCATCCATCTTTTCACTCAAAACATTGATTTCTTCTATAGCATGCACTTTTTTACTAGAAGATCTTTCGGTGTGCCATTGAGAATAATTAGCCATAATATTATCAAGCAATTTTGTAGCATCTCCTAACGTAATTTCCATAAACGTGCCTCCCGCGGCCGAATCTAAAAGATTTCTAGAAGCAAAATTCAATCCGGCATAAAAATTTTGTATGATCATCCATTCAAACCATGAGTAGGGCAATTGCGAAGCATCAATTTCATTCTTTCCCAAGATTGGGCAACATGCTCATGATCAAGTTGTTTAAAGTTCATAATATCGTTCCTAAGAGTGATGATCTTAGCGGGAGGAAAATACTTAGAGATAAAAGCATCTTTGCACTTGTTCCAAGAATCAATACTATTTTTAGGCAAAGACGAAAACCAAACTTTAGCACGATATCTAAGTGAAAACGGAAATAACTTCAATTTCACAATATTGTTATCCGTATCTTTCTTCTTTTGCATATCACACAAATCAACAAAATTGTTTAGATGAGTAGCGGCATCTTCACTAGGAAGGCCGGCGAATTGATCTTTCATAACAAGATTCAGCAAAGCGGTATTGATTTCACAAAACTCATCATTATTAAGATAAGCAATCAGAGTACTAAGGAAATCATTATTATTGGTATTCGAGAAGTCACACAATTTGGTATTATCTTGCGCCATGGCAACAAGTAATCCAATACACAAGCAAACAGAAAGGTAACGGGAAAAGGCAAACGGGAAAAAGAGGAGGAGATTGGGAAAGAGAGGGCAAAAAAACGGCAAGGGTGAAGTGGGGGAGAGGAAAACGAGAGGCAAATGGCAAATAATGTAATGCGAGAGATAGGGATTGTGATGGGTACTTGGTATGGTTGACTTGCTCTTGCGTGAGCCTCCCCGACAATGGCGCCAGAAATTCTTCTTGCTACCTCTTGAGCACTGCGTTGGATTTCCCCGAAGAGTCAAGGATGATGCAGCGAAGTAGCGTAAGTATTTCCCTCAGTTTTTTAGAACCAAGGTATCAATCCAGTAGGACACCACGCACAAGTCCCTCGTACCTACACAAAACGATAGCTCCTCGCAACCAACGTGATTAGGGGTTGTCAAACCCTTCACGGTCACTTACGAGAGTGAGATCTGATAGAGATGATAAATAATATTTTTGGTGTTTTTGGTATATAGATGCAAAGTGAAAAGTAAAAGGCAAAGTAAAAAAACAAAGCAAGTAATAAAGTAATGGAGATTAATATGATGAGAATAGACCCGGGGGCCATAGGTTTCACTAGTGGCTTCTCTCAAGAGCATAGATATTCTACGGTGGGTGAACAAATTACTGTTGAGCAATTAATAGAATTGAGCATAATTATGAGTATATCTAGGTATGATCATGTATATAGGCATCACGTCCAAGACAAGTAGACCGAAACGATTCTGCATCTACTACTATTACTCCACTCATCGACCGCTATCCAGCATGCATCTAGAGTATTAAGTTAAAAACAGAGTAACGCCTTAAGCAAGATGACATGATGTATAGGGATAAGTTCATGTGATATGATAAAAAAACCATCTTGTTATCCTCGATGGCAACAATACAATACGTGCCTTGCTGCCCCTTCTGTCACTGGGAAAGGACACCGCAAGATTGAACCCATAGCTAAACACTTCTCCCATTGCAAGAACTACCAATCTAGTTGGCCAAACCAAACAGATAATTCAAAGAGACTTGCAAAGATAACTCAATCATACATAAAAGAATTTAGAGAAGATTCAAATATTATTCATAGATAAGCTGGATCATAAACCCACAATTCATCGATATCAACAAACACACTGCAAAAAGAAGATTACATCGAATAAATCTCCACGAGAGAGGGGGAGAACATTGTATTGAGATCCAAAAAGAGAGAACAAGCCATCTAGCTACTAGCTATGGACCCGAAGGTCTGAAGTAAACTACTCACACTTCATCGGAGGGGCTATGGTGTTGATGTAGAAGCCCTCCATGGTGGATGCCCCTCCGGCGGAGCTCCGGAACAGGCCCCAAGATGGGATCTCGTGGATACAAAAGGCTGCGGCGGTGGAATTAGGTTTTTGGCTCCTGTTCTGATCGTTTGGGGGTACGTATGTATATATAGGAGGAAGGAGTACATCGGTGGAGCAACAGGGGGGCCACGAGGCAGGTGGGCGCGCCCTAGGGGGGCGCGCCCCCACCCTCGTGACCACCTCTGTTACTTCTTGGTGTAGGGTCCAAGTCTCCTGGATCACGTTCGGTGAGAAAATCACGTTTCCGAAGGTTTCATTCCGTTTGGACTCCGTTTGATATTCCGTTTCTTCGAAACACTGAAATAGGCAAAAAAACAGCAATTCTGGGCTGGGCCTCCGGTTAATAGGTTAGTCCCAAAAGTAATATAAAAGTGGAAAATAAAGCCCAATATAGTCCAAAACAGTAGATAAAGTAGCATGGAGCAATAAAAAATTATAGATACGTTGGAGACGTATCATCAGTTACGCAACTGCACCTGCAGTTAAGTCATTGAAGCTTCTGTTCGGCTCAGCGGGACACAGGTGGGTAGCTTCGGTTAATTAATTATACCTCCAGCGCACCCCTTTTTAGTTTTTTTCGAAAAGGAGGATGACCCTCGGCCTCTGCATCTGGGAGATGCATGCGGCCACAAACACCCCTTTTTAGTTGAAGAATGTATGAAATGTAATGAATTCCGGCATGTTTATATGAATCCGACCGTGTATGAATGAATTTATTTCGATTAGTTCGAATTCCTGTATCACTGGCATTGGATGAACATGCAAAACAATACGTACTAGCATTATTCCCAGGGCGATCACCACGTTTGCAGCAGTTTCACATGTACTCCCTCCGGTCCTTTCTAGTCTGCATACAAGTTTTGTCTGCGGTCAAAGTATCTCTACTTTGACCAATCTTATACAAAAAAGTATGCACTTTCACAATGGGCGAAGTAAAAAGGAACAGAAGGAGTACAAAGAGTTTGAGCAGCATTTTAGCGTTTTTGTACATTGCAATCAAACACACAGGCCTGGCAATTCATAGAGAACATTCAAAACAATCGATGATTATGCATCTCAGCGACTCACATGTCAGAGGCAATATTTACTTCACAACTAAAGAATAAAGAAAAAATTGATCGCCACTGCTGATAGCAAAGGGCGTCCCATTCGAAAATATCAAACGCATATCTTGCTAAAATCAATGAGCAAAATTTGACAAGGTTGTCCCATTCCAAAATATCAAATGCCTACGATTGTGGAATGGGCAGGGTTTTCCATCAGTTCGGACATTGACATGGCACCTCGTGCTAAATAAACTAGCTGTTCTTTTTGTGCAGTTCCACCAAAATCAGCCAAATTCGCGCGTAGCTTGTATGATTTCGCCCTTATATGTTGCAACGCCTTGAACTTATGGGCACCTCCTTTCTTGTGGTGGAAATGAATGATTCGATGTATTCATGAACATTTTGTGCAGTTCCCGTTGAAATCAAGCTGAGCACCCCTGTTTGCACAAATACAAAAAAGTGATTAGTATAAAGCAAACTGTACTATGAATTGACAGTTTCAATAGGCACATACATGGTCCATGTAGAGCACACTTTTAGAAAAATGGAACTCACCAGAAAGAATCCTAGAACAATATTGTACTCGCGCATCACAGCCAAAAAATGGAGATTTGTCAGTCCTTCTGAGCTGAAGTTAGTTTGGTCTTGTGGGGAGTAATGTAACCATCCTTCAACTGCTCCTTCTGATGAGAAGATAGACAGGGTTTCTTCATCCTGGCATAATCGAAACTAGTCACTTCACGTATTCCATATTCTTCTTTAGAGGAAGATGATCCCAGTTTGCTCGAAAAAAAGGAAAGGAAATATTTAAAACAGCACAGATAAAGCACTTCTCAAGGACAATACCACTTTTTCATGACAGTATCTAAACAGTAGCACAACACCAATAGAGATGACAAAGCTCAATCATATGGATGAAATCAGTGGGTGGGTACCAACATTTGTTAGGAGGCTGATTGTGTAGAGCATACAGATGAAGCACTTCTCGGGAACCATCTGTTTCTATCTACGGGGGTGGCCATGCTTACTATATACCCCTCGATTAGTTTAATGTTTCCAACATCTTCTTGTGCAGTTCCACTAAAATATATGGTATCTTCAAAGAAGATCCCTGTTTGCACAAGTAGAGGTAATTATGTATGGCATCAAATCAGTGGCAAAACAATTGCTCGTTCCAGCCATAGCAATAAATTAAGATGCAAAACTATATCATTACTTGTGTCATCACAGTTCCAGTGCTTCATTACAGCACCGGGAGTTGATTTTTGTTTTTCTTCCACTTGTTCTTCCCCTTCATCACTTGGTTCAGTAACAGACAAGCTTCACCTTCAATGTAAGATTTGGCATGTCAATTAGGGAGCACAAGTATAGTACTAAACTTAATTTTCTGATGAAAGTGGCAAAATACAGGCCAGCAGTTGTGAAATATCCTTATCTTACCTCAATGGGATATTACGGTGCACATACAGATTGGAAGTCTTGTCTCCATTTGTGCAGTTCACTAAAATCAAGCAACATTATCATACAAGTAGCACAACATATGAAAGCACACTGCAGAATCATGTGAAAGAAGGCTAGTACTGACCTCTCATGATGCGGAATTCAAACAACTCACAAGAAGAAGATCTGAACCAAATTCGCCTTAACGGATAGGAAGTAAGATCTCCTCTTGTGCAGTTCCACTAAGATCAAGCAATCAAGCAACGTTGTCGGTGTGACATTTTGGTTGAACTGCACAAAACACTCCTAAAATCAAAAGTGTTTTGTGCAGTGCAACAAAAGGTCACAATGGCAACAAGGTGAAGTAGATAACCCTGTTTACACAGAGGTGCAAAGGAAACAATTAGTGGTCAATAATGGTGGATGACACAGAAGCCAACAAAAAGAAGCATCTACCTCATCTAAATGGGAAAGAAAGCAAGACAGTAACATTTCTCAAACGGTGGCATTGATTAATATTAACATAGAGATTATATTAACAATAAAATTCGTTAAACATGTAATTTGCTTTTAACTGTGGCATTGCATCAATTTTCCAGCGGCATTATTAGAGGGTGTTTGTTTACAGGGACATTTTGGTGTAGGGACTAAAAAACTCCGTGTCAGTCACATCTAAACCAAACAGGAGGGACTTTTCGGGACTAAAAGTGGGCATTTGGGACTAAAGAAAGAAGACCCCGAGGGAGTCTTTTGGGGATTTTTCCAATAGTTGCCCCTGCCATGCATCGCACCTTGTTTCTATTAGTTCATTACTAGGGGTAACATGGTCATTTATCATGTCATTTAATAACCTCTAGTCCATGTTTAGTCCCTGGAACCAAGCAGGTAGGGACTAGGGAGTTTTTAACCAAACAGGGCCATAGATTAACAACACCTAATGAGTTGCACGGGACAGTGGACGCACCAGCACCATGTGCATCTACCGATGTACTGTGGTCATGCACAGTCTATTGCAACAAAGAACAAACAACCAAGGAGCATATTTGTGTTGGTCCCAGTTTTGTTATCTTTAGACACCTTTCCCTATGTGAGCGCAGCAAATCTAGTCCTGCTCAAACTCTACAGCCTTGTCCCTTCCT
This sequence comes from Triticum timopheevii, assembly GCA_963921465.1. Lineage (NCBI taxonomy): Eukaryota > Viridiplantae > Streptophyta > Magnoliopsida > Poales > Poaceae > Triticum > Triticum timopheevii. The sequence goes on from OY997268.1 coordinate 206,301,330, forward strand.
TTCCTTTTTGAACTAGTACTTTCGCCCCTTCCTTTCCTCTTTGAACCACGTCCTAGATTTATGCGATACAACTTTCCCCATTACTTTCCCCCATTCCTTTCCTCTTTGGACCACGTCCTAGATTCATGCTATACAACTTTCCCCCTTCATTTCCTCTTTGAACCACGTCCTACATTCATGCTATATACAACTTTTCTCACTACTTTCCCCCACTCATTTCCTCTTTGAACCACGTCCTAGATTCATGGTATCCATGCAGCTAGAGCAATGCATGTGGAGTAAGTAAAATATACCTTAAGGTTCTTGGGGCGTGGTTTGGTGGGCGATGGGACGGCAGCGAAGAAGAAGGGGTCGAAGGCCCTCCCGCGCCGCCGCTGGGTGGAAAGTGAACAACAGCGCCGGTAGTGGATTCCCTCCCTCGTCAACGGCGATAACATTAAGCCTCCATCCCTTCCCAGCGGATGGATCCTGCCGGCTCTTTGAGCAGCAGTGAGGGGAGAGAGAGGCCAACGAAGTCTTATTTAGATCTAGAGAGGGCGAGAGAGTGTGAAGAGAGCAACTACAAGCGCTGAGGCTCCAGCGGGAGAGGGAAAGAGAGTGTGAAGAGAGCAATTACAAGCGTTGAGGCTCCAGCGTGTATATATATACTAGAGAGAGAGTGTGAAGTGTGCAAACCCTAGAAAACATTTTGACCAGTCAAAGAATCCTCCTGGCAAAAATTATGCTCAAGTGTAGTTATCGAACCCAAGACCTCAAGTTTGATGAGCGAACAGGCTAACCAGCTACACAACCCTCCCGTTATGTTCAACGAGAGAAAAATAACCTTTTATACATTCCTGCATTCGTGTGACAGGCATGCCGTGTTTTGTGTGTGTGTGTGTGTGGGAGTCATTAGGATTTCAATCATAATCGTGTCATGTGGCTTTGGTGGTAAGACTATCCACAATGGTGTAGAAATAATGTAGCCTTAGTCACCTTACCTCTCTCCACGTAGTATGTTGGGTCCCACCAGTCAGAGGGTGAAACAAACAAATTAATAAGAAAAATTAAAAGCGCCAGTGGTGTATCTTACTACCTCACACATCTCGCTACTGCTCGGGAACACTGTCCAATTGATCCCGCTGTTCGCTCACATACTATTTTAAGTGAATCCTTATTATAACATGCACACAAATTTTGGGCACCCGTATCTCGTATACTTACTACTCCCTCCGTCTAGGTGTAATAAGTCACGTTAGAAGGTGCAACGGGACCAAGGTGCGTGCATGTGCGTGTGTGTGTGTTTAACAGCATGTGTGTGTTAGAGAGTGCGACAGATCGATCTACTCCTACAGAGATATGGTGTGTAGTGTACGATTTTAGCCGCGAGAGTCGATGCATCCTCTCGTTTCCGGGCGTGTTCGATAGGGACATGTGGACAGCTGCCACACCTGCTCCTGACCAGTCTGGCCCACCCAAAGCCCCTCCACCGCCCGCGTGCGCTTCCCGCCCGAAACGGTCAGTGCCGCTCCAAAGAATCGGTGCCTCATTCATGCCTGGGCAGAGCGGACGCGACCTCTCACTGGCGCAAGAGTGATGGTTGCTTCGTCCGTCCAACTTACTGCTCGGTCTATGTGATTTGACGGCTCATTGGTCTTTATTATTGAGGTGGTAGGACTGCTGGATGTCCCACGCTTTCGGCGAAAGGAGGTAGTAGATTACAATTTTCTCCATTCTTACAGCGGAGGAGTGCAAGAGCAGTGAAAACACATAGGCTCAGTGATTACATGGCCCACCTCACACTATCACCGTGCGACACCTAACTCTTTACATAGTACTCCCTTCGTTCCTAAATATTACTAGATGAGTCCCCGCTCGTTGCCGCGGAACAGCGGTATATCTCTCTGCGCAAAATTATCAATTTAATAGAACTAAAAAAAATCTATAACCACATGACAAATGTGGTAGCCAAACTAAATAAACTCCCATCATCATTTAGATCATCCCACGTAAGGAAAAAAGATCAGCCAACTCCTACTGCATAATGGGATTATATTTTTCTTTTTGACATGTTAATGGGACTTAAAAGCTCACTTACATGCATGCTACCGGTGCATGCTTGCATGCAGACATGTTGATGTGATTTAAAACCCACTCACATGCATGTGCCACGGTATTTCTGCATGCTTGCATGTGGCTTAGTGCGGAGCCTCTCAACGTCTAGATCAGACGGCTATTATGACCGATTTACTTCATCTAACGGCTACGTCAATTTTGATGATGTGGCTCAAGGAGAGGATACATAATTCCTAGTAGTGGGGGCTAGATATTACTAGTAGATAAGTCTTTGTAGAGATTCCACTAGGTGAACTACATACGGAACAAAATGAATGAATCTACACTTAAAATGCATCTATATACATCCGCATGTGGTTAATGGTGAAATCTCTACGAAGACTTGTATTTAGGAACGGAGGAAGTACTAGTATAGTACTAGTACGTACTGTAATTTATCAGCGAGATAAATTTGTACAATGCTATGAAGCTTCCAGCTCCTGTTACATGTATCTTGCGTCCAAGGTTGCCCGTTGCAACATTTCATCAAATACAAAGGAGACTAACATGCATGCTATTGCATCTCAATGATTGACAGATCATAGCAAATATGTACTCCCTCCGTTCCAAAATAAGTGTCTCAACTTTGTGCAAACTTTAGTACAAAGTTGTACTACTACTAAAGTTGACACTTATTTTGGAACAGAGGCAGCTAAAGAAAAAAACGATCCATGCAGTCCCTAGCCCTTGAACCGTGAACCCTGATCAGGCTTCAATTTGCTGGCAACATTCGAGCTTCCTAATAAATGAAGTTTGCAACCTTTTGACCATCGGATCATTATGTGCAGTTTCACCAAAATCGAGATGAGCATCCCTGTGGCAAAGAAACTGAAGCGTGATTAGAATAAGATTACTAGTGTTGGAGATATGCCCTAGAAGCAATCATGTATGATGATATTTCCTATGTGTTTATGAATAAAGATAGTCCTCGGACATTATCAATGATGTGTGTCAACAAGTACGTGACTTGTTTGGGGGACTATGCATTGTATGATGACTATCCTAAAATGTCCCTAGTCGAAAGGGCTGTGTGGACGCGCAGCCGACTAGACTAGCATATGACACGGTCGATGGCTTGGCCTCACTAGCCATGGAGCATTGGATGCTAACCGGATAATATGGACTTGGAAAGGTCTGGTCGGATTCGACATAGTTGGATCTGAGTCGAGATAAGGTCCGAGTCGGACAGACCCAACTATGAGACACAACAATATGTCATCTGTGAGTCTCTAGTACAACTACGTTCTATGTCCTAAGACCTGAGCTGACGCATGTACTCGGGATGGTGACAGACTTGCTTTGGGCTGACCAAACACTACTCCGTGACTAGGTAGTTACAAAGGTAGGTTTCGGGTTTGTCCAGTCCCATGCTGTGAGACATGGTCGAGCAAGATGGGATTCGCCCCTCCGATCAGGAGAGATATACTCTAGGCCCCTCGTGCGATCCGACCAGGATAAGCATGGCCATGCAACAGGGATTATGAGATAATCCGGTTTGTGGTCGGTATCACTGGAACGAGAAAGAGGTCGGGCTAGCACAAGGATGGCAGTCTCGCCTTGAGCCCGACAACATATATCATGAGGCAAAGGGAACAGAAGTGTGACACGTTGTACAGGTTCGCCTAACCAGCTTCATAGTCTGCTTGGTGGTCGGCAAGCTTTGCTAGAGGCCGCTACCAACCGTGCAGGTCGGAGGTGATCCGAACTGCGACCAAGCCGACTTGAACCTAAGGGGTCACACGCTTAAGGGAAGGAACCTACGAGGTCGGTTCATAGGACACTGGTCGGATGTGATCCGAACTGGACTAGGAACGTGACCGAGTAGACTTTGGGCTTTAGGGTCCGTGCGAGGCCCAAATGTTGAGCCTGCGATGGACGCCTATATAAAGTGGAGGTGCGGCACACTCATGCAATTTTGATCGCTTCGGCGCTGTGACTAGGGTTTGCATGTGTTGCGAATAGCCACCTCCACTCGCCGCCGACTATGTGATCGGACCTAGCAGTCCGCCGCACGGTGTTCCTCCTGCACGCGCGGATACCGTTAGAGGTGGTGCACTTTCGCCGCTCCGGCGAACTTGTACGTGGGATCGGACGACCGGCTGTTCGAGGGAGATTGGACGAGGAGGAGACGATCCACGCGGACGCGCTGCCCCAACTTTTCTTCCGCTGCACGGCACTGCGCATCTAGTGGTAACGAACTGTGATCCATCTTCCCATAGCATGTTCTTGGTTGTTCTGCGCGTAGGAAATTTTAATTTGCAGTCGACACACCCTACCGTAGAACCCAACAGTGGTATCAGAGCCTCTGCTATAGGATTTGGATTCAGATCGTATGCATATTAGATATGTGGAGGCAGCATATGAGATCTGTTGTTCTTGATCAGATCGGCTATGTGCACGGTTGATGTGATCAACTGCACATGGGGATCGTTGAGGCTATGTTTTCTGCCAATCGGGATCGATGAGGTCATGACACGATCTACCCCTACCGGTCGGTCATCCGCCATCGGGGTTAACAGTGAAACGTAAATCCGAATCGTATTCGCGATGATCGATATGATTGGTCAGATCAGAAAATTCGGCGTGATCGGAGTTCAGATGTGATCTGTGATTTCCGAAAACGTCGGGCGCTGCCCGCACCCGCGAGGGGCGCTGCCCCTTCGAACCCTGTCCGCTAACCAGCTAGCGGGACCGCCATGTGCGTAGCGCCGTGTATTTCGTACCCAACACACAAACCGGTAGAATGCGATTCTATGCACAACTTTGTTTTGCAGGTTTGATGTGAATAGTATGGCTCATGTGTATGTGATGCATGTGTGTAATTTATACATGGCCTGTGTGTCATGTTTGTCAGCCGGCAGGAGCCAAAGTGATGTCATTATATTGTATAACGACCTGCGTGTCGACTTGTGACTCTATGTAAAATTCATTGCTAGTTGTAATAGTTGGATAATAGAGATCAGGTTGGTGGCTTGGCGTCCCGACGTGACAAACAAGATGGAGTTTGCAGATGGTCATCGGAGTCGGAGCCGACCTGGAAGAACGTCCATGAAGGAGCCATACTATTTCACAATATATGTTTATTTGTGATTGTTATGCTTCTTTGTTTCTATGCATGTTAGAATGGTAGAAAGATCCCTCATGAATATCAAGCGAATTGCCATTCCCGATGTTGCACCTTCACACGTCAAGTACATCTAGTAGTGGGCTCATAAAATTGGGGTGCTGCTGGATGTCATTGAACTGAAGGGTTCGTGTCGGACACGGACATGCACTGCATCAGGTTAACTTGACAAGGCTATCAAAATGGTTTTGGGCCTTGTGGTGAAGAAGGTTGGGAGCCGGGGTATGAGATACCTTCCCAACCGACAGGAGTCGTATAGAGATACGATTAGCAAGGAGTTGCTTACCGGATAGGTATGTTGGCTAGCAGTGATGCTAAAGCTCACTAGTCGCATGCGCTAGTCGGATCCTGAATCACTGAGAGTTTGCGGAGGGATGCTGACTTCAGTGGCAGTATTTCTGTTTAGGCTAGAATTACTCTACATAAACACATTGCTTAGTGATTGCATATTTTCTGTTGTAGACCAATGGCACCACCTGCTCAACCCAACTTTGCATTGAAATCAATTCTGGAAAAGGATAAACTGAACGGAACAAACTTTACCACCTGGTATAGAAATCTGAGAATTGTTCTCAAGCACGATAAAAAGGAACATGTTCTAGAGGATCCACTTCCAGAGGAACCTGCTGATAATGCTAATGCCACAACTAAGAATGCCTACCAAAAACTCGTTGATGAATCAACGGAGATCAGCTGTCTGATGCTGGCTTGTATGGAGCCCGATTTGCAACAGCATTTCAAAAATGTTGAGGCTTATGATATGATCGAGAGTCTCAAGAGCATGTTTCAGACACAGGCTAGGACCGAAAGGTTCAACGTCTGGTGATCCTTGATGGATTGCAAGCTGAAGGAAGGTGATCCACTGAGCCCACATGTGATCAAGACGATAGGGTATGTGCAAGCTTTGGATCGTTTGGGCTTCCGCTCTTGGATGAGCTGGCTACTGATGCTGTTCTGGGTTCTCTTCTGCCTAGCTATGGTACGTTCATCTCGAACTATCATATGCATGGCATGGATAAGAAGCTCACTAAATTGCATGGGATGCTCAAAGTGGCAGAACAGGATATTAAGAAAGGCACGCATCAAGTGTTGATGGTGCAGAAATCGGCTAAGTTCAAGAAGAGTTGGTCCAAGAAAAAGGCTAAGGCAAAGGGCACGGAGACGGTAACCTCTGCCGCTGCGCTGAAGTCTGGACCGGACTCGAAGACCGTTTGCTTTCACTGCAAGGAGACCGGTCACTAGAAGAGGAATTGTAGCAAGTGGCTTGCAGAGCATGGCAAGAAGGCCGGCAATGCTTCTTCAGGCAAAGGTACACTTGTTGCATATGTTATAGACATTTACCTTGCTGACATACCTAGTAGCTCTTGGGTATTTGATACCGGATCGGTTGTTTATATTTGCAACTCGATGCAGGGGCTGGTAAGAACTAGGCGTGTGGCACAAGGGGAGATTGACATTAGGGTTGGCAACAAAGCAAGAGTTTTTGCGTTGGAAGTCGGCACGATGCAACTCCAGCTTCCTTCTGGATTCACAATGGAATTGAATAATTGTTATTACATTCCTGCACTTAGTCGGAACATTATTCCTGCCTCATGTTTGATGAGTCAAGGTTATGAATTCAATTTAGAGGACAATGGTTGTTCGATATTTTTGAATGCTATGTTCCACGGCTATGCACCCATTGTTGATGGGCTATTTATATTGAATCTAGAACAGGAACCGGTCTATAACGTGAATGTCAAGAGGCATAAGCCTAATGAGATAAATCCGACATACTTCTGGCATTGCCGGCTTGGACACATTAGTCTTAAACGCATGAAGAAGCTCCATGATGATGGGCTCCTAACTTCATCCGACTTCGGGTCGTTTGAGACATGTGAATCATGCTTGCTCGGCAAGATGACTAAGTCTCCTTTCGCAAAGAGTTGCGAGAGGGCGTCCGAGCTGTTGGAACTTATACATAGTGATGTGTGTGGTCCAATGAGAACAACTGCCAGAGGTGGCTATCAGTACTTCATGACTTTTACCGATGACTTGAGTAGATATGGATATATCTATTTGATGAGGCACAAGTCGGAGACTTTTGAAAAGTTCAAAGAGTTTCAGAACGAGGTTGAAAATCAGCTCGGCAAGACTATAAAGCTTCTGCGATCTGATAATGGAGGTGAGTACATGAGCCAGGAGTTTGATGATCATCTGAAAAGTCGAGGTATAGTACCTCAGCTCACACCTCCGGGTACGCCACAGAGAAACGGCATGTCGGAACGGAGGAATCGAACCTTGTTGGACATGGTCCGGTCTATGATGAGCAAATCGGATTTACCCTTGTCATTTTGGGGATATGCTCTAGAAACTGCAGCTTTCACACTTAATAGGGTACCATCAAAATCCGTAGACAAGACACCACATGAGATGTGGACCGGGAAGAGTCCCAGTTTGTCTTTTCTAAAGATTTGGGGTTGTGAAGCATTTGTCAAGTGACTTATGTCAGACAAGCTTACACCTAAGTCAGATAAATGCATATTCATGGGATATCCGAGGGAAACCTTGGGATATAGCTTCTACAACCGGGAAGAGAACAAAGTGTTTGTTTCTCGCAACGGGGTTTTCCTTGAGAAAGAGTTTCTCAGTCGGGAGGCCATTGGGAGGACGGTTCGACTCGAAGAAATTCGAGGACCACTCGGGGACGGCTCGGCTGGTGATGAGATCATACCGGAGTCAATCAGGGAACCTGTAGTGGAAGCGGCACCGGAACCACGGAGGTCGGAAAGATTACGCAGAGTGCGCGATGTATTGTTGCTAGAAAGCGACGAGCCGGCCACATATGCGGAAGCGATGGTGAGCCCAGATTCCGAGGCATGGCTGGAGGCCATGAGATCCGAGTTAAAGTCCCTGGATGACAATCAAGTCTGGGACTTGGTTGATCCGCCACCTGGCGTAACTGCCATTGGTTGCAAATGGGTCTTTAAGAAGAAAACCGATGTGGATGGAAATGTTCAGATCCACAAATCTCGGCTTGTCGCTAAAGGTTATGGACAAGTTCAAGGAATTGACTACGACGAGACTTACTCGCCGGTAGCGATGTTGAAGTCGGTGAGGATCATACTAGCTATAGCTGCATATTTCGATTACGAGATATGGCAGATGGATGTCAAAATGGCTTTCCTTCACAGAAATTTAACCGAGGATGTGTATATGATACAACCCGAGGGTTTTGTCGATCCAACTAGCACTAGTAAGGTATGCAAGCTCAAGAGATCCATTTATGGGTTGAAGCAAGCATCTCGGAGTTGGAACATTCGTTTTGATGAGGTCGTCACTGGTCTCGGTTTCATCAAAAGCGAAGAGGACTCTTGTTTATACAAGAAGTTAAGTGGGAGCTCGATAGTGTTTTTGATCTTGTATGTGGATGACATACTGCTGACCGGAAATGATGTTTCGATGTTGAACTCGGTCAAGGGATCATTGAATGAGAAGTTTTCGATGAAAGACCTTGGTGAGGCAGTGTATATTTTAGGCATCAAGATCTATAGAGATAGATCGAGGAGGCTGCTCGGCTTAAGCCAGAGCACGTACATAGACAAAGTGTTGAAGCGGTTCAACATGAGTGAGGCAAAGAAAGGGTTCTTGCCACTCTCACATGGTATAAGGCTAAGCGAGACTCAGAGTCCTTCGACATCTGATGAGCGAAGCATGATGAGTAGGATTCCGTATGCCTCGGCAATCGGATCCATCATGTATACCATGATATGTACAAGGCCTGATGTTGCTTTTGCAATAAGCCTAACAAGTAGATACCAGGCCAACCTAGGTGAGAGTCACTAGGCAGCGGTAAAGACTATTTTGAAGTACCTGAAAAGGACTAAAGAGATGTTCCTAGTTTATGGAGGTGAGGAAGAGCTCGTCGTAAGGGGTTACGCCGATGCTAGTTTCCAAACCGACAGAGATGATTGTCGATCACAGTCTGGATTCATGTACGTCCTGAATGGAGGAGCAGTACACTAGATGAGTTCCAAGTAGGATACGGTGGCCGATTCTACCACAAAAGCCGAATACACTGCGGGTTGTGAAGCTGCAAAGGAAGGTGTTTGGATACGGCATTTTCTGGATGATCTTGGTATTTTCCTAGCCTCGGTGAAACCGTTGGACCTTTATTGTGATAATTCTAGTGCCATCGCACAAGCCAAGGAGCCGAGGAATCACCACAAGGTCAGACACATAGACCGGAAATATCACCTGATACAAAAGATCGTAAAGAATGGTGATGTAGAGTTATGCAAGATTCACACGGATGCAAATGTTGCAGATCCGTTGACTAAGCCGCTTCCACAACCCAAGCATGAGGGGCATGTTAGAGCTATGGGCATTCGATGTCTATTTGATTGACTCTAGTACAAGTGGGAGACTGTTGGAGATATGCCCTAGAGGCAATCATGTATGATGATATTTCCTATGTGTTTATGAATAAAGATAGTCCTTGGACATTATCAATGATGTGTATCAGCAAGTACGTGACTTGTTTGTGGGACTATGCATTGTATGATGACTGTCCTAAAAGGTCCCTAGTCGAAAGGGCTGTGTGGATGCGCAGCTGACTAGACTAGCATATGACACGGTCGATGGCTTGGTCACACTAGCCATGGAGCATTGGATGCTAACCAGATAATATGGACTTGGAAAGGTCTGGTCGGATTCGACGTAGTCGGATCTGAGTCGAGATAAGGTCTGAGTCGGACAGACCCAACTATGAGACGCAGCGATATGTCATCTGTGAGTCTCTAGTACAACATACGTTCTACGTCCTAAGACCTGAGCTGACGCATGTACTCGGGATGGTGACAGACTTGCTTTGGGCCGACCAAACGCTACTCCGTGACTGGGTAGTTACAAAGGTAGGTTTCGGGTTTGTCCAGTCCCATGCTGCGAGACATGGTCGAGCAAGATGGGATTTGCCCCTCCGATCAGGAGAGATATACTATGGGCCCCTCGTGTGATCCGACCAGGATAAGCATGGCCATGCGACAGGGATTATGAGATAATCCGGTTCGTGGTCGGTATCACTGGAACGAGAAAGAGGTCGGGCTAGCACAAGGATGACAGTCTCGCCTTGAGCCCGACAACATATATCATGAGGCAAAGGGAACAGAAGTGTGACACGTTGTACAGGTTCGCCTAACCAACTTCATAGTCTGCTTGGTGGTCGGCATGCTTTGCTAGAGGCCGCTACCTACCGTGCAGGTCGGAGGTGATCCAAACTGCGACCAAGCCGACTTGAACCTAAGGGGTCACGCGCTTAAGGGAAGGAACCTACGAGGTCGGTTCATAAGACACTGGTCGGATGTGATCCGAACTGGACTAGGAACGTGACCGAGTAGACTTTGGGCTTTAGGGTCCATGCGAGGCCCAAGTGTTGAGCCCGCGATGGACGCCTATATAAAGTGGAGGTGCGGCACACTCATGCGATTTTGATCGCTTCGACACTGCGACTAGGGTTTGCATGTGTTGCGAATAGCCACCTCCACTCGCCGCCGACTGTGTGATCGGACCTAGCAGTCCGCCGCACCGTGTTCCTCCTGCACGCGGGGATACCGTTAGAGGCGGTGCACTTGCGCCGCTCCGGCGAACTTGTACGTGGGATCGGACGACCGGCTGTTCGAGGGAGATCGGACGAGGAGGAGACGATCCACGTGGACGCGCTGCCCCAACTCTTCTTCCGCTGCACGGCACTGCGCGTCTAGTGGTAACAAACTGTGATCCATCTTCCCGTAGCATGTTCTTGGTTGTTCTGCGCGTAGGAAATTTTAATTTGCAGTCGACGCACCCTACCGTAGAACCCAACAACTAGGACTAGTTGATGAGACATAAACTCATCACAAATATAGTACGTAGAAGCCAGTAGAGGTATCAGGTATGTGCGGGGCAAAGAAGTAGAGAAATATCCACAGGGAGTGATGTGGGCAGCTGGAGCAGTGGTGCAAGCCGGCTGTAAAGGGAGCTGTACCTGAGGGACATAGCTCAACCTTGACAAGGGCGGCGGGAGGCGGCAACTGCCCACGTCACGGCAGTGAGCAAGGGACGAAGGCAACCTCACCGGCTTTGTGAGAGAGAACGGTGGGGACCCCTGATCGGGACGTGCCGACAGTGGGTTTTCGCTGTCAGCGACGGCCACCGCATCTACACTAAGCATCCACCCCTTCCCCAAGCAGACGTGATCCACCAGGATATTAGAGATGTGGCCACATTTGTTTTGTCCGAGAGAGTGTGAAGAGAGCAACCCCAGCAAGCAACCGTGTAGGCTGGCCCGTCCTGACTATGTATAGTGGAGCGGTTTCCTTTTCTCTCCATATGAACCTATCATATTGCGTATGTGCCACTGAAGAAAAAAAATTATTTATAAATGACGTGGCACCTACTACTCGTTCTCCTATAACCTTGCGCTTGGCATCTCCAAAATATTACCCTTGCGATTGGCTCTTCGCCTCTTCGGGAAGTCGAGCAATAATGGTAGTGCAGTATATATCGTTCTGGCTATATGAGACCGAATGAATTGCTGCACGTCCACCACGTTGGCTAGGGTCGAGGGGCGAGGGAGAGTGCTACTACATACGGAGCAAAATGAGTGAATGTACACTCTACAATACGTCTATATACATTAGTGTTTGGAGTATGTACTAGTAGTTCATATTGAAATCTACTAAAGGTCATATATATTCCAAACAATATGGTATAATCTCTATAACCAAGGTAGTAGGGACGAGGAGTAAACGGAGGGAGTAGTAAAATTTTCTCCTCGTCCTGCGAGCCACCGCGCGCATGGGCGAGGGAGGAGCAAGCTTCACCTCATCCTGCGAGCCACCGCGCCCGTGGGCGGGGGAGACGGCGTACTAAGCAAGCTTCTCCTCGTTCTGCGAGTTGACGGGACACATCAAAAGTACTCCAGTGTATAGAGCCTTGCCTCTAAGGTAGGCCCCACATGGTTTACCTCTTTTTTTAATATAACATAACGCGTCAAGTCGCAATTTGTTTGTTCAGCCGTGGTAGACGATCCTCCCTCCACCAAGTGGACAACCAGTACACGTGCCAAATTACCACGTGGGCTGCCTTTTTCATACAGAAATGAGCTCCACCGTGTACCCGCGCGGGTGTGGTTGGGAAAGAGACGGGAGTACGTGCGTCGTGCATGCAGCTCTTCTCTTCGTGCACGTCCCCCACCTACGTGGGTGTGTGTGAGAGATACAAACCGCGTTCGTGAGTGTTTTTTGTTTTGTGGTGGGGGTGGGGTGGGGTGGGGGTTGATCTCATGAATTATTTGTGGGAATATGTGTCGATGACATCTCAAACAAAATTTTGCATGCAATGTGTGTGAAATGGAGGCCTATCCATATCATACATAGAGGGTCGGGCAATCCACGAGAAGAGAGGGAGGGGTCATAGCTATCGATAGAGTCGAAGAGAGGATCAAGTATGGGTGGGTGCGAGATCGATGAAGAGAGCCATTGAAATTGTGTGTGTGTGTGTGTGTGTGTGTGTGCAAGTCAAAGATATAGGGCGACTGGCCTACCGGAACGTTAGAGGGCACATTTCAAGTTTGTGTGTGGCAAGGAGACATGACTAGACGCTTGATGTATCGGTGTGTGGGGGGGGAGGGGTAGCCAGAGGCCTAACTATAGAGGTAGAACGACTCGTATATGTAATGAAAAGGAGAGACCCAGCTATGTCTTGAGGGAGATCGGTCGACATCCATACATAACTGAAGGACGGGAAATATGATGGGACAGAGAGAGAGGAGAGAGAGGGAGGGAGAGGGAGGGAGAGGGGTAGAGTGCTGGATGGGTGATGGAGTTGCTTCTCGGAGATGTTGGGAGAGGCCTACTAGACAAACTGAGGGTGGAACTGCAATGTTATCAATAAGAGTGGGGATGTGTTTCTGTGTGTGCCTGTGCGTGATAGATCTGTTGGGACACATCCATGGATGATGAAGGGGAACCATGTGTTTCGTAAGCAAACCTAACTAGATCGGTAGATCAATTGTTGTTTGTCGGAGGAAGGGAGAGACACAACTAATGAGGTAGATCGATCGATGTGTGGGTAAAAACGAGTTATAAGGACCTAGCTGGCTATATGTATAGCGAGAGATCGGTCGGTGTACGTCCATTTATTAGAGGCAAATAAGGCCTAGCGAGACGGATAGACAGAGAGAATGGAGCTAGGAGGTGGTGCAAGAGGTCCAACTACTAGCTAGATAGGGGGAGGAGTGTGCGGTTGTGAGATCGATTAAAAGAGGGGTGAGAGTTTACACGTGTGTCTGACCATATGAGAGACACGAGGCAAGGACACATAAAGGAGGAGATTGAAGTTGTGTGTGTATGCTGTAGGCAGGCATCGCTGGAGAGGTTTATCGATCGGTGTGTGTCGGAAAGGAGTCGTGGAGACTCTGGGAGAACGACCTAAAGAAAAAAATGAATGTGCCTGGTGGATAGAATGCCGAGGGAGGGGGAGGGCGAGGAGGGCGTGTGCATGCACGAGAGAAAGTTAGTGGTAGCTACAAAGGTTAGAGGATTGTGTGGGTGTAAGAGACTAACAAAGATCATAATTTGATATGAAAGCGGATTCATATATTTGAATAGGAGATCATAGTGTTTTAAACATTGCATGCATGAATATAGCGGTGATACACGTGTTGTGCACATGTTATACCATAATGTGATAATGCATGGCGTTTGCAACTCACAGCTAAATGCCGAACAATCTAAACCATACTATACATCAAACAATCTCACATTTTATTTGAATTTGTGATAATGTGCGGCGTTTGCAGCTTACAACTAAATATCGAGCAATCTAAACAATACTATATATCGAACATTCTCACATTTTATTTGAATTTGTGGTAATGTGTGGTGTTTGCAACTCACATCTAAATACTTGTAGGCGTAGGGGGCGGGGCACCATACATAATGTGATAAACACATTATACATATGAGACATGGTTTAGATTATGAAGATCTAGCTAGAGCTAGAAATGTAATGTGATTTGAAATAAAAATAAAGTGGATTCAAAAAATTTAGTTCGAGTTCATATAGTACACATAGTTCATATATAACTCGATACTAATCATGTGGTGTGCTGTGAAAATAATACACAAACGATGGTTTAACTTGACAATAATGATGATTGTAGATCTTATTAAAACAGAGAAACGAATTCAAATGCTTTGACTTCACAACAATCATTACTGTAGATCTTATTCAAATTTAGTTCATATTGAAGCGGTAGTATATACGTTTGGAATGCACTAAAACGTTCATTTGAGTAGTAGGTTGCATGCATTATACACGTAGCGAAATATTTTAATTGAACATAACATGAATTCAAAGTTTTGAATGACATTTGTAGTGCGCATTGATTTGGTACAGTACACGTTAGGCTTGTCCGGAAATTTCAACCCGCGCCTTGTTAGCCCGAAATTTTTAAGATATATCTTTGTCTCGTTGTGCTCCGACAACTCCCTCCATCTCAACCCGCGCCTTGCTATTCCAAAATTACAACGCGCGCGAAAACTCCCACCTCCTGTGAAATCCTGACACGCGAAATGCCCGTGGTACACCTGAACCGAAAGAACCGCCTCAAATCGGTGGGGGGGTACTTTCGTAACTTACCCTACATTTCAGACAAGCGCGTCTCTAAGCCATGGTTCCCCACTGCCATCCCATCCGCCCACCCATTCGTACACCGAGGCCGCGAAAACCCGCGATGAAACCCCACACCCTGCTCCGTCCGCCACCCAGCCGGAGCCTCTTCCCCGACGACGTCATCCACAGCAACACCTCGACGTCCCTCATCCACCGTACCAGATGAGGATCCGTCGTCGATCTCATCGTCCCGCCGGTTCAGCCACCCCGTCCTCCACCTGCAAGGAGCTGCCCTGACGTTCCCCTCATCTTTCGCGCCACCTCCATTCCCACACCGCCGTCTTCACCTGCACCACCGAAGAGCATCATCATCACCGTTTCCTCGGATGAAGCTGTGGCCTAATCGGTGCCACCAAAGGGGTTGTATACTAATCGCCGCATTTTCTTCTTGATTCGATCTCACGGTGCTACCGGCGCTCGGTCCCGAGCCGACACGGCACGGCTCCATCCACGGCGGCATCGCCGACCACTTCCTCCACGGTGTCGCTCCCTCGGCGGTGACGTCCACATCAGTAGGAGATGCTGCTGATTTAGCTCTCGCTCGCGCTGCTGCTCTGCTCTTGCTCTCGGTCCCCTGCCTGGTCTGCTCTTGCTATTGCTCTTACTCGTGCTGCTGCTCTCGCTCTTGCTCTTGCTTGCGATGCTGCTCCAATTTGGCTACACTTCAGTCGTCTGAATCGACTTTTGGGTCAGTCGATTTCCAAGGGGTGGGCTCGCCGGGGTGAAGGAAGAACCAGCCGCAGCGGGGAGGGGGGCTCGCCGGAGAGGTACCCCACTATCTATCTTAGGGTTCAGGATGGGGGCGGTAGTCGCCAGCGGTGGCGGGGCGCTGGCGGGGCGCTGGCGTGGGGATCGCCGGAGAAAAAAGCTCGGCATGGGGAGGGCCTAGAGGGATGGCCGGGGCGGCAGCGGACCAGCGGTGGGGAGTGTTTTCGGGGCGGGCAGGGTGGCGCACCGCCGGCCGCGGGCGGCGGGGGCTGCTGTTTGGCCGGTGGTGGCTGGCGGCTCAGGGGGGTGGAGGTTGAAGATGAACCGCAGGCCCTTGATTTTGTATCCAAAGGCTGCAAAATCGACTGACCAGAGATGAAAAAGTCAGTCGACCGACGTGTAGCCTCACCTTGCTAGTGCGTTCAGTTTCGACAGCAAAATTCAGTTTCGACAGCAAAATTCAGTTTCGACAGTTAGGTTCAGTTTTGACAGTTAAGTTCAGAGATGAGCGGCTGATGTATTCTACACCTAGCACTTTGTGGTTATGTATTTTACGTCATGTATTGGAGATGCTATTAGAATTCCACTCAGGTTAACGTTGTTCGTTGTCTCTCTTGTCCTGCTTCAGCCTCGGCGTCGTACAACTCACCGGAGCTGCTCCAACGACGAAACCCTCCATCACAGCGGAGCAGTACCTCGGGCTCCATCTCCAGACGCCTAAGATCTTCTTCCCCTCCTCCGACAGCAAAGTCAGCCAGAGAATCCTCACCGGCCAACCCAATCACGCTGAGATCAACATGGCTTCGCCAAAGAGGTTGTACACTTGTTGCATCTCTTTTTTACTCTACATGTTATATATATTGTCTACTGAGCACACGGATTTGTTCCTTTAGTGTCTCCTTGAAAGAAAAAACATAGGAATTTTAATTTTCACTTGTCCTCCTTTTCAAATTCCTATTCATGAAGCACAAGACTAAGAGATAGTAGCATAATAACATTATAACCGTCATTTTCTTGTGGTTTGACTTAATCTCACCATGCTTCTTTGCATCCTGTGATCTTCCAATTGTTGTGAATCAAACACCCAGATTGGCAGAAATCCTGTGTTTTTAAATTCTCTATTTTGCACGTGCATTCCTATCCTATTCCTGTCTATTTCCTATCCCTGCATTGTTGGAATCCTCCAATTCAAACGAGCCCTTACAAAATTACTTCTCTTATAGATAGTTGTCAAAGAAAACCTTGCATGGTTTGTCCCGCTCCTGCTGCGCCGTCGTCCACCCCAGCTCAGCTGCTCCAACGACAGAAGGGTCCAGCACAGCAGGGATCCGGCCTCCAAATTGTCTTTCGCCGCCTCAGATCTTCTTCTCTGCCGCTGGCAGCCATGAAAACTGCATTACCATCATCAACCGAGCAGATGACCTCGAGGACTACACGGGTCCGCAAGAGAGGTCGCATTCTTTCGTGTCTGCTTACGTTATGCATCGCTTAATATTACATGCTACTTTATCGTCCTGTTCACCGATTAGACTCTGAGTCAGCTCCAAACTAATGGTCAAACTTGAGTTTTTAAATGGTTGTGGGGTACATATCAGGGCCGCTATCAATAGTATCTATCTACTATCTGGTTTATCTCCGGTGTCTACTATGAGTTTCATGTTGGGTGGGAAACAAACAGTAAAGAAGCCATTATCTGTATTTATTAACTAAAGCCATTATCTGCCTGCTATTATTGGTTTTGGGTCTATCCACAGGTTGCTACCATCACTCTGGATTTCTGCATGCACTCCTTACATAATCTCACTATGTTTTATTCCTATGCATGACAGTTATTGTAAACAATGGAACTGAACATGTAGAGCAAAAGAGAGAGCCTTGCGTGGCAATATAATTTCATGCAGACGTCTCTCCATGGTAGGCGCAAAGGCAGCCCCCCCCCCTCCACTCATTTCGGATTGTAATCGAGAGGAAGATATCTGTTCTGAGGGGGATTCAGAAGGAGAAGATAACTCCTATTTACCCCTGAGGTCTTCGCTCTAACTTGGCATGCTGATGTTGGTTATATCATGCATATGGTGTCTTGCATTGCTTACTTTATACATCAAATATGTCATCTGCTTAGTTTAGACATCCTTTGTGCGAATGCCATCTATTTAGTTTATTCATCACTTATGTGAATTATGCAACGCCACCTTGTTTAGCCAGGCATCATATATGTGAATTTTGCAATGCCATCCTGCTTAGCCAGTCATCTTATATGTAAATTATATCAGGCCATCCTTTTTTTTGTTACATATTACATTCGTCAATAATGTTAGTACATTCAACTGCTCTTCGTGTGCATCAGCCATTTGACACGGTGATGGCAAATTCTGGAGTGAAAACAAGGTCTTCTGAGCAGACTATGCTATCTGACGAAGCGCATATCTCGCTGGTTACGGATAGCTCCTCAGAGGAGGATTCAGAGACAGATGACCAGTCCTATTCCCCCCCCCCCCCCGAGGTGTATGCTCTAACTTGGCAGGGTTATGATGCTCATATCGTGCGTATGGTGTCTCGCATTGCTATGCCATTTGATTAGTTTAGACATGCTTTGTGTGAATGCCACCTCTTCAGTGTCTAATTACCATATATGTGAATTATGCATTGCCATCTTGTTGCAAGACATTATATATGTGAATTATACAATGGTATCTTGTTGCAAAGGCATTATATATGTGAATTATGCAATACCATGTTGTTTAGCCAATCATCATGTATGTGAATTATATCATGCTATCGTTTTTTGTATTACGTGTTCCATTTGTCGACAACGTTTGTATATTCAACTACTCTTCCTGTGCATCAGCCATTTGAAGCGGTGATGGAAGTATCTGGAGTGAAAACAAGGTATTCAGAGCAGACAATGCTACCTGCTGAAGCAGACATCTTGCTGGCTACAGAGAGCTCCTCAGAGGTGGATTCAGAGACTGATGACCAGTCCTATTTCCCCCCTGAGGTCTATGCTCAAACTTGGCAGGGTTATATTACCCATGTCATGCATGTTGTCTTGCATTGCTTAGTTTCTACATCATATATAGATTGCCATCTGCTTACTTGCTTACTATATAAATCATATATTTGAATTATATCATGCCATCATGTTTACATAGTACATACACATCATCTATCTGAATTATGGCATGGTAACCCATTTAATAAAGACATCATATAGTTATATCATCTCATCCTGTTTAGTGTTTACAGTCATCATATTTAGAATTATGGCATTCTATCCATGAATGTATGTGAATTATGGCATGCCAACCTATTTAATAAACACATTATATAGTTATGTCATGTCATCCTGTTTACATAGTCTCATATTTTGAACTATGTCTTTCCATCTTTTTAAGTTAGCCATCATAATGTGAAATTGTGTCATGCTATCCTGTTTAGTTAGCCATCATATATGTGAAATTGTGTCATGCTATCCTGTTTGGTTAGACAACATAAATATGAATTATTTCATGCCCTCTTTTATTCCCCACTATCCATTGCACCTGTCTATCATACAATGTCTATACTTTCAATTACTTTTCTTATTTATCAGCCATTTGAATTGGAGAGCGTGATGGTAGTATCTAAGGGAGTAACAACACAGTCTTCAGAAAAGATAGTGCTGCCAGTTGATGCAGCTAGAACCACGGTTGTACTTGCCCAAGGACCAGATCCACCACACATAACCCAGACTCTCGCAGATTGTACCCCTACCCAATTGGACAGAGAACCAGCTACACCCCTTCTAACCCCAACCCCGGCAGATAGTAACCTAGTTCCAGTTGACACAGCACCGTCTCCACCATAGAGCACCCAAACACGAGCGGTTAGTAAGGGAACTGCAGTGCCCAAAGCACGAGGACCACCACTCCGAATCCCAACTCAACGCTTAAAGGAGAAGAAGATTTGTTCTCAGGTCAGGTTCTGTAGCTATGGTTCATACTCCTTTGCTCTTGCATTACTGTATTTACTCATACCAACTATTTTCAAATTTGAAGGATGGAATTGAAACTCCAAAGGCGCAACAGGTATGTTTTAAACCTGTTTCTTTAACTTGTTTGCTGTTGTAACCTGCTCTATGTTGATTTCAGTTTCAATTGAATAAACAGTTATGTTCTCATGTCATGCACATTACAAGTGTTGTTATTGCTCTATAGTTACCCACACTTATATTCTGTCTATTCTGCTTTGTCTTGAATAAATATTATTTGAACTGTGTCTCTATCTTGATTTGGCAACAAAAACTAGAATGATATAGACCATAAAGTGACCATGGAACATAGATATATGTTTGTTTCATGTTGTTATCCTGTCCACTTTACTGCTGAACTCATTTACCAAAATGAGTTTCATATACAACATGGTAAACATGTGATGTGTCTGCTTGTTTCTCTTTTAGAATGCGGACAAAATATTGGAGAACAGTACCGCGTTATCCAATGGTAAAGGAAGTAATGCAGATAAGGTTCAAGATAGTGAGACATCCCTGTTGGTCTCCAAGAAAGCTGATAAAAACTATCTTGACGAGGTGAGGGAACCCAAAAGTCATGTTTTGATGTAGTGTTCAAGTTACTGGCCACTACTGCTGGCACAAGCTCTTCGAACTCGCTGCCCGAATCAGTTCGTCTTCTTGAGTCTCAACTTCAAGTTGAAAGACATCGATCAGATGTGCTGCGATAGGAAGCTGAAGGACTGAGGAAGTCCCTGCAGAATTCAGATGCATATTTTCTGGTGCAACAGCAAGCGCTGGAGGATTTAAGCGCCAAACAAGAGAAAGTTAATAAGCTTGCTAAGCATCTTGCCAGCATTATGGGTACCCAGGATATTGTTTCTTGAGATCTTCTGAAGTGGTTTCAGTTCTGGATTTGTTTTGCTGCGGTGTTTATTTGCGCTGGTCGCCAACTTTGACAACCAGTGTATATGATATGCTGCTTTGTTCCCTATATTTGCACTGGTGGCAAACTTTGATGCCCAGTGGATGTAATATGTGTAACAGCCATGATAGCCTAGCATAAGTTGCTTGCTTATTTATTTCCTTGTTGTCTTGTTTATTTGTTTGCTTGTAGTCAGTGCAGTTCTTTTTAAAACTAGGCCACAATAACCATGGGCTAATATTTACTGTAGTGACATTGGGCCTCCTACGAGCTGTAGAATCAGTGGGCCTTCTACGGGCCGTAGAAACAGTAGGCCTTCTACGGGCCGTAGAAACAATGGGCCTTCTACGGGCCATATCATCAATGGGCCTTATACGGGCCGTATGACCATAACGGGCCATCATTAATAGGCTGTATTTGATGACGCTATGAAAACAGCCCAACGTATTAACGGACCACAAACGGGCCGATGTAACCACGGGCTGAATTTGGCCCACAAGCGGAAAATGCCAGTAACGGGCCGTAAGTAAACGAATGCTGGAAATGAGCCCAAGAATAAATGGGCTCTGAGAAGGCCGAAAGATAACATTTGCTGGAAACGGCCCAACTGAATAACGGGCCCTTAATGGGTATAAAGTGATATACTGTTCATTACGGGCCAGTTTCACCACGGGCCGTTAGTGGGTGTAAAGTGATACACTGTTCATCGCGGGCCAGTTTCACCACGGGCCATTAATAGGCTAAGAGTTACATAAGGCCTCATATGGGTCGAAAGACATCATGGGCCATACATGGGCCAGAAGTAAAAACGGGCTGGAATCATATTGGATGGCCCAGATGATGCTACTGGGCCTAATTCGGATAGGGCGTAACAGGCCTTGGGTTAGCGGGCTGTAATGGGCTATATGCGAACAGGCCGTTAACAGGCTTTCCATGGGTCGGCCCGCCACCTTTTAACCAAGTCAAACGGGCCGGCCTTTTCACAGGAATGGGCCTCTGTTGGGCCGTGCCACGTGTCGACGTATCATAGGCGCCTTCTGTCCAATGAGTGGATGACATCTGTCCCAGCGGTGAACCGACACGTGTTTCCTCCAGCCAATGATGATTTTACACGTGGAAAATCCCCATTGGTTGGGGCTGTTAACGGGTTATCGGATCCAAAACCGGACCCGATAGCTTAACGGCGTTCCGTCACGGTGGATGCCACGTGTCGGTCACCCTTGACGAAAGCAGTTCTGTGACGCACGATTTATCGTCATGGAAGTGGACACTTCCGTGATGATAATTTTGGTAATGTCATGGAACACTTCTACGACAGCACAGGTATGACTATCTTGATTCTGTCATAAATTTGTCATGGATGTACATGCATGACAAAAAACGCGACCTACTGTGACAAACACGTATCATCACGGAAGTGTATTTTTTTGTAGTGTTGATTCGCCGGGTTATGCTGCGGGCCCTTAGAGTTGTCGTTCTTCTTTCCCTTCCCTATCTTCTCATCGTCAGACTCGGGGTCCTTGGTACTATCAGAGTCGGCATATTTGACTAGAGCTGCCATCAGCTGGCCCATGTCATTACAATCGCGCTTGAGCCGCCCTAGCTTCTGTTTAAGAGGCAAAAAACGACATTTTTTCTCCAACATTAAGACTGCAGAGCCGGCGTTCATGTTATCGGATGAATGTATGATAGCTTTGTCCCGGTGCACCCAATGGGTCGTGGATTCACCCTCCTCCTGCTTGCAATTAATCAAGTCCACAATTGACATGGGCTGCTTGCATGTGTCCTTCAAGTTCTGAATGAACCGGGCCTTTAACTCTGCCCACGAACCAATGGAATTAGCCGGCAACCCCTTTAACCAAGTACGGGCCGTTCCGTCCAACATCATGGTGAAGTACTTGGCGCATGTAGCATCGCTGACTTCCAATAACTCCATGGCCATCTCATAACTTTCAATCCACGCCTCAAGGAGTAAGTCGGCAGTGTAATTCGGCACCTTTCGAGGTCCTTTGGAATCCTTGGGCAAACGCTCATTACGCAGAGCCGACACCAAACAGGGCACCCCTGTAGATCTTGAGGTCATGTCTGCCTCCACTGAGGTCGTTGGATAAATCGGAAGGGGCCGGTAAGCTGCCCGCTGAGCCGCCTGCTCGGCTTCTTGACACACTCTGTCCTGATCAACCAAATTAGGAATTCCATCACGCGTCGGGTCATGCCCACGCGGCTGGTCTCGGCGCTGGGCGTTGCTCGAACGGCTGGTGAGTCCATGTGCCGGCTATAGCTCCGGCTCCGGCTTGGGCGAGGGTATCGAGTGGATCCTATCTCGGCTGTAAGAATATGCCTCCTGCTGCGCCAAGGCTGTCTGAAGAAGCTATCTAACCCTTCGTGTTTCAACCGCCGTCGGAGAGTCACCATCCACCGGGAGAGCCGCCAATCATGTCGTCGCAGCAATCATGTTCTCCAAAGGATTGGACTAATGACCCGGTGGTGTTGGTACATGGTGAGGTGGAGCAGTATTCAGACGAGGGGGTTCCGTCACACGCGGTTGAACTGGCGTCCCAGCCCCGGGCGCCGCAGCCCGGTTTATCTCCGGTGGGTTACTGGGCCCTGCGTCGGGTGTGCGGAAGAGGTTTCTAGGCTCATAAACCATAGGCAGATGGGACTGGTGCCTTCCCCTCATCATCTCATTTGATGCATTCTGATCCATCGTAAGCTGGAAAGCCTCCGACTAAATCCATTGGGCTTGAGCATCCAAAGCCGCTCGTTCCGCGGCCATCCTAACGTCCTCTGCCGCCAGGTCTTCTTTGGCCTGTGCTACCTCCTCACGTAACTGCGCCACTTCCGCATCATGTTGAGCTTGATTTGCCGGGTTGACCACGGCCGTTAACAGAGCCGTCAACTTGTCCATTAAAGCCATAAGAACCTAAGCCGGTGGGCGCGCAGGGCCTCCTGCCCCGACTGCCGTTGCCGCTACTGACTCGGAGGTCATTGCTGCCGCAGCCGTAGAGTTTTGCCCAGGTTGCATGCCAGCCATGAAAATCCCGACTCTATTTGGCGGCTCATAGGGATCCGAAATACTGTTGCCATCGGAATAGCCCCCAAGCCCGCCATCGTGCAGTTGATACAACGAATCAGTCTCACCCGTGGATGACTCGCCATCAGAGTAGATGGCCGTCTCACCGCCGGACATAGATCCTTCAGAAAATTCCCCTCCATGGATGCATCCCACGAAGGCATGATTCACGGCGGGCTGAGCTCGAGCGGGTCTTGCACGCTGAGCCATCTCGATGATGTTGGTTCAGATGTCTGGCTTAGGGACCGGCTCGCCGATCTTGTCGATGAAGACATGGATTCTGCCGAAGTGGACCCGGTACCCGTACTCAATTAAGCCAGCGTTGGGGCCCCAGCCTGCGTCGTCGCTGTAGAGCTTGCCGCGACGACTCTTAGTCATTCGGCCCACAGCGTATCCCTTGAGCCCTTCGAAGCTGCCCTTTAAGAACACAAATCCACCATGCGCGGGCCCCATGGTGGGCGCCAACTGTCGTGGAATGGTCATGGTAGATGTCCTAGCAAAAGGACTTAGTCATGGAGCCATCGCAACTAGGAAGCTTAAAGGGGTTAAAACGGGACAAAGGACACGAGAGTTCATACTGGTTCGGCCCCTTGCGGTGAAGGTAAAGGCCTAATCTAGTTTGAGGTGGTATTGATTATGTTCCGATTACCAGGGAGCGAATTCGCTTGACCTAGATTTCAATCTGATCTTACTTGTCCTGAACCGCCGCCAGGTCGTCCCTTTATATACACAGGTCGACGCCAACGGCTCACGGAGTCCCGGACGGCTCAGAAACAGTGTCTGGCTCAGTGACTATCTATTCTTTCCTTACAATACAAGTCATACATATATGGCGGTTTATCTCTACATGCATTAAGCCGCCTTTGGGCCTTGGGCCCTTAACAGAACTGCCATCTTCGAATATCGTCTTGGGCTTCATATGATGAATCGCCATAGGTATAACCCAGCCCCTCCTGGGCGGGTCATACCTAATAGTTATATCCCCAACACAAATGACTAAGGAGTTAATCACAAGGTGATGTATTACAGAACGAGTAAAGAGACTCCCCTGTAATGAGATTGAACTAGGTATGAAAATACCGACGATCAAATCTCGGGCAAGTAACATACCGATGAACAAAGGGAATTACGTATGTTGTCATAACGGTTCGACCGATAAAGATCTTCGTAGAATATGTAGGAGCTAATATGGGCATCCAGGTTCCGCTATTGGTTATTGGTCGGAGAGGTGTCTCGGTCATGTCTACATAGTTCTCGATCCCATAGGGTCCGCACGCTTAACATTTGTTGACGATATAGTGTTATATGAGTTATATGTTTTGGTGACCGAATATTGCTTGGCGTCCCGGATGAGATCACAGACATGATGAGGAGTCTTGAAATTATCGAGAGGTAAAGATTGATATATAGGACGATGGTATTTAGACACCGGAAGTGTTTCGGGACATACCGGGAAGGAATCGGATCACCAGAAGGGGTTCCGGGCATCCCCCCCCCCCCCCCCCCCCCCCGCGGCAAGATATGGGACTTATGGGCCAAAGGAGGGAACAGACCAGCCCACAAGGGGGCTGGTGCACCCCCTCCCTTGTTTGTCCAGCCCTAGGGACGGAAAACGGGGAGGGCTAGCCCCTCCTGCCTTTCCCTCTCATGGGAGAAATGAAAGGGGGGTGCCACCCTCCCTTGCCTTTCCTCGCACTCCAAATAAGGAAAGGGGGCGCGGCTTGAGAGGGACCCCAAGTAGGATTCCTCCTACTTGGGCGCCTCCTTTAGCTATTCCTCCCTCCCTCCCACCTATGTGTGTGTGTGTGTGTGTGTGTGTGTGTGGGAGGGGGCGCCTAGCACACAATAGACAATTGCCTAGCCGTGTGCAGCGCCCCCTCCAACGTGTACACCCCTGGTCATATTTTCGTAGTGCTTAGGCGAAGCCCTTTGGAGATCCCTTCACCATCACCGTCACCACGTCGTCGTGCTGCCGGAACTCATCCACTACCTCGCCATCTTGCTGGATCAAGAAGGCGGAGGACATCATCGAGCTGAACGTGTGCTGAACGCGGAAGTGTCGTATGTTTGGTACTCGATCGGTTGGATCGTGAAGAAAGTTAGACTACATCAACCCATTGTGAAATTCTTTCGCTTATGGTCTATGAGGGTACGTAGACACACTCTCCCCCTCTCGTTGCTGCATCTCCATGGATAGATCTTGCGTGTGCATAGATTTTTTTTCATGCAACGTTTCCCAACAGTGGCCTCATGTGCCAGGTCTATGTGTACATGATATGCACGAGTAGAACACAAAGAGTTGTGGGCGGTGATAGTCATACTGCTTACCACCAACGTTTTATTTTGATTCGTTGGTATTGTGGGATGAAGCGGCCCGGACCAACCTTACATGTCCACGCACATGAGACCGGTTCCACCGACTGACATGCAACTAGTTTTGCATAAAGGTGGATGGCGGGTGTCTATTTCTCCTACTTTAGTTGAATAGAATTTGACTATGGATGGTCCTTGAATAAGGTTAAAACAGCAAACTTGACGAAACACCGTTATGGTTTTATGCGTAGGTAAGAACGGTTCTTGCTAGAAGCCCGTAGCAGCAACATATAACTTGCAACAACAAAGTAGAGGACGTCTAACTGTTTTTTGCAAGGCATGTTGTGATGTGATATGGTCAAGACATTATGAGATGATCATGTTTTGTAAGATATCTGACAACCGATAGGAGCCTTATGGTTGTCTCTTTATTGTATTAAATGCATACGCCATGTAATTGCTTTACTTTATCACTATTAGTTAGCAATAGTTATAGAAGCAATAGTTAGCGAGACGACCACGATGCTATGGTGGAGATCAAGGTGTCAAGCCGGTGACGATGGAGATCATGATGTTGCTTTGGAGAAGGAGATCAAAAGCGCAAGATGATGATGGACATATCATGTCACATATTTTGATTGCATGTGATGTTTATATTTTACGCATCTTATTTTGCTTACAACGACGGTAGCATTATAAGATGATCCCTTCACTTAATTTCAAGATAAAAGTACTCTCCCTGAGTATGCACCATTGCTACAGTTCGTCGTTTCGAGACACCACGTGATGATCGGGTGCGATAGACTGTACATTCACATACAACGGATGTAAGACCGTTTTACACATGCAGAATATTTGGCTTAAACTTGACGAGAGTATGTACAGACATGGTCTCAAAACACTGGAGACCAAAAGGTCGAACGTGGGTCATATAGTAGATATGATCAACATAGAGATGTTCACCATTGATGACTACCCCATCTCACGTGATGATTGGACATGAGCTAGTTGACTTAAATCATGTATCACTTAGATGACTTGAGGGATGTCTATTTAAGTGGGAGTTCTTTAGTAATTTGATTAATTAACTTCATTTGTCATGAACCTAGTCTTGATAGTTTTGCATATCTATGTTGTAGATCAATAGCTCGCGATATAGCTCCCCTATTTTTGATATGTTCCTAGAGAAAACTAAGTTGAAAGATGATAGTAGCAATGATGCGGATTGGGTCCGTGATCTGAGGATTATCCTCATTGTTGCACAGAAGAATTATGTCCTTGATGCACCGCTATGTGTCAAACCTGTTGCAGGAGCAGATGCGAACGTTATGAACATTTGGCAAGCTCGATATGATGACTACTTAATAGTTTAGTGCACCATGCTTTACGGCTTAGAACCGGGACTTCAAAAACGTTTTGAACTCCACGGAGCATATGAGATGTTCCAAGAGCTGAAATTGGTATTTCAGACTCATGCCCGTGTCGGGAGGTATGAGACCTATGACAAGTACTTTCCCTACAAGATGGAGGAGAATAGCTCAGCCAGTGAGCATGTGCTCAGAATGTCTGGGTACTACAATCACTTGAATAAAGTGGGAGTTAATGTTCTAGATAAGATAGTGATTGACAGAGTTCTCTGGTCACTATCACCAAGCTACTAGAACTTCATGATGAACTATAATGTGAAAGGGATGACTAAAATGATTCCCAAGCTCTTCGCGATACTGAAATCAGCGAAGGTAGAAATCAATAAAGAGCATCAAGTGTTGATGGTTAAACAAGACCACTAGTTTCAAGAAAGAGGGCAAGGGAAAGAAAGGGAACTTCAAGAAGAATGGCAAGCAAGTTGCTACTCCCGTGAAGAAGCCCAAAGCTGGACCCAAGCCTGAAACTGAGTGCTTCTACTGCAAAGGAAATGGTCACTGGAAGTGGAACTGCCCCAAATACTTGGCGGATAAGAAGGATGGCAAAGTGAACAAAGGTATATTTGATATACATGTAATTGATATGTATTTTACTAGTGTTCGTAGTAACCCCTGGTATTTAATACAAGTTCAGTTGCTAAGATTAGTAACTCGAAACAGGAGTTGTAGAGACTAGTTAAAACCAAGGTGATGATGTGTGTTGGAAGTGATTCCAAGGTTGATATGATCACCATCGCACACTCCCTCTACCTTCGGGATTGGTGTTGAACCTAAATAAATGTTGTTTGGTCTTTTCGTTGAGCATGAATATGATTAGATCATGTTTATTGCAATACGGTTATTTATTTAATTCAGAGAATAATTTTTATTCTGTTTACATGAATAAAACCTTCTATGGTCATACACCCAATGTGAATGGTTTATTGAATCTCAATCGTAGTGATACACATATTCATAATATTGATGCTGAAAGATGCATAGTTGATAGTGATAGTGCAACAAACTTGTGGCACTGCTGTTTAGGTCATATTGGTGTAAAGCGTATGAAGAAACTCCATACGGATGGACTTTTGGAATCACTTGATTATAAATCTTTGATACTTGCGAACCACGTCTCATGGGCAAGATCACTAAAACTCCGTTCTCCGAAACAGTGGAGCGAGCCAATGACTTATTGGAAATAATACATACCGATGTTTGCGGTCCGATGAGTGTTGAGGCATGGAGCGGGTACCGTTATTTTCTAACCTTCATAGATGATTTGAGTAGGTATGAGTATATCTACTTGATCAAACACAAGTCTAAAACATTTGAAAAGTTCAAAGAATTTTAGAGTGAAGTGAAGAATCATCATAACAAGAAAATAAAGTTTCTACGGTCTGATCGCGGAGGCGAATATTTGAGTTACGAGTTTGGCCTTCATTTAAAACAAAGTGGAATTGTTTCACAACTCACGCCACCTGGAACACCACAGCATAATGGTGTGTCCAAACGTCATAACCGTACTTTATTGGATATGGTGCGTTCTATGATGTCTCTTACCGATTTACCATTATCGTTTTGGGGTTATGCATTAGAGACAGCTGCATTCACGTTAAATAGGGCACCATATAAATCCGTTGAGATGACACCGTATGAACCGTGGTTTGGCAAGAAACCTAAGCTGTCGTTTCTTAAATTTTGGGATGCGACGCTTATGTCAAAAGGCTTCAGCCTGATAAGCTCGAACCTAAATCGGAGAAGTGCGTCTTCATAGAATACCCTAAAGAAACTATTGGGTACACCTTCCACCACAGATCCGAAGGCAAGATCTCTGTTGCCAAGAATGGAACATTCCTAGAGAAGGAGTTCCTCCCGGAAGAAGTGACTGGGAGGAAAGTAGAACTTGATGAGGTAATTGTACCTTCTATCAATCTGGAAAGTAGCACATCGGAGAAATCTGTTCCCGTGATGCCTACAAAAACTAGAGAGGAAGCTAATGATGATGATCATGAAACTTCAGATCAAGTTACTACTGGACCTCGTAGATCGCACAGAGCACGTTCCGCACCAGAGTGGTACGGTAATCCTATCCTAGAAGTCATGTTACTAGACCATGACGAACCTACGAACTATGAAGAGCTATGATGAGCCCAGATTCCGATAAATGGCTTCAGGCCATGAAATCTGAGATAGGATCCATGTATGAGAACAAAGTATGGACTTTGGTGGACTTGCCCGATGATCGGCAAGCCATTAAGAATAAATGGATCTTCAAGAAGAAGACAGACATTGATGGTAATGTCACCATATACAAAGCTCAACTTGTCACAAAAGGTTTTTGACAAGTTCAATGGGTTGACTATGATGAGACCTTCTCACCCGTAGCGATGCTTAAGTCAGTCCGAATCATGTTAGCAATTGCCGCATTTTATAAGTATGAAATTTGGCAAATGGACGTCAAAACTACATTCCTTAATGGATTTCTTAAAGAAGAGTTGTATATGATGCAACCAGAAGGTTTTGTCGATCCTAAAGGTGCTAACAAAGTGTGCAAGCTCCAGCGATCCATCTATGGACTGGTGCAAGCATCTTAGAGTTGGAATATACACTTTGATGAGGTGATCAAAGCATATGATTTTATACAGACTTATGGTGAAGCATGTATTTACAAAAAGTGAGTGGGAGCTCTTTAGCATTTCTGATATTATATGTGGATGACATATTGTTGATTGGAAATGATATAGAATTTTTGGATAGCATAAAAGGATACTTGAATAAGAATTTTTCAATGAAAGACCTCGGTGAAGCTGCTTACATATTAGGCATCAAGATCTATAGAGATAGATCAAGACGCTTCATAAGATTTTCAATGAGTACATACCTTGACAAGATTTTGAAGGAGTTCAAAATGGATCAGTCAAAGGAGTTCTGCCTGTCTTGTAAGGTGTGAAGTTGAGTAAGACTCAAAGTACGACCATGGAAGAAGATACAGAGAGAATGACAGTCATTCCCTATGCCTCAGCCATAGGTTCTATAAAGTATGCCATACAGTGTACCAGACCTATTGTGTACCTTGCCATGAGTTTGGCAAGGGGGTACAATAGTGATCCAGGTGTAGATCACTGGACAGTGGTCAAAATTATCCTTAGTTACCTAAAGAGGATTAAGGAAATGTTTCTCGATTATGGAGGTGATAAAGAGTTCGTCGTAAAGAGTTACGTCGATGGAAGCTTTAACATCAATCCGGATGACTCTGAGTCTCAATCTGGATACATATTGAAAGTGCAAGCAATTAGCTAGAGTAGCTCCATGCAGAGCATTGTAGACATAGAAATTTGCAAAATACATACGGATCTGAATGTGACAGACCCGTTAACTAAACTTCTCTCACAAGCAAAACATGATCATGCCTTAATACACTTTGGGTGTTAATCACGTGGCGATGTGAACTAGATTATTGACTCTAGTAAACTATTTGGATGCTGGTCACATGGCGATGTGAACTATGGGTGTTAATCACATGGCGATGTGAACTAGATTATTGACTCTAGTGCAAGTGGGAGACTGAAGGAAATATGCCCTAGAGGCAATAATAAAGTTGTTATTTCATATTTCCTTATTCATGATAAAGGTTTATTATTCATGCTAGAATTGTATTGATCGAAAACTTAAATACATGTGTGAATACATAAACAAATATCGTGTCCCTAGTATGCCTCTACTAGACTAGCTCGTTTGTCAAAGATGGTTAAGGTTTCCTAACCATAGACATGTGTTGTCATTTGATAACGGGATCACCTCATTAGGAGAATGATGTGATGGACAAGACCCATCCGTTAGCATAGCATAATGATCGTTCAGTTTATTGCTATTGCTTTCTTCATGTCAAATACACATTCCTCTGACCATGAGATTATGCAACTCCTGGATACTGAAGGAATACCTTGTGTGCTATCAAACGTCACAACGTAACTGGGTGATCATAAAGATGCTCTACAGGTATCTCCGAAGGTGTTTCTTGAGTTGGCATTGATCAAGATTAGGATTTGTCACTCCGAGTATCGGAGAGGTATCTCTGGGCCCGCTCGATAATACACATCATAAGCTTGCAAGCAAATGACTAAGGAGTTAGTCACAAGGTGATGTATTACGGGACGAGTAAAGAGACTCGCCGTAATGACATTGAACTAGGTATGAAGATACCGACGATCAAATCTCGGGCAAGTAACATACCGATGGACAAAAGGAATTACATATGTTGTCATAATGGTTCGACCAATAAAAATCTTCGTAGAATATGTAGGAGCCAATATGGGCATCCAGGTTCCTCTATTTGTTATTGACCGGAGAGGTGTCTCGGACATGTCTACATAGTTCTTGACCCCGTAGGGTCCGCACGCTTAATCTTCGTTGACGATATAGTGTTATATGAGTTATATATTTTGGTGACTGAATATTGTTCAGAGTCCCGAATGAGATCAGGACATGACGAAGAGTCTTGAAATGGTCGAGAGGTAAATATTGATATATAGGACGATGGTATTTGGACACCGGAAGTGTTTCGGGACGTACTGGGAAAGAATCGGATCACCGGAAGGGGTTCCAGGCACCCCCAGCAAGATATGGGCCTTATGGGCCAAAGGAGGGGACAGACCAGCCCACAAGGGGCTGGTGCGCCCCTCCCTTTTTTGTCCATCCCTAGGAAAGGAAAATGGGGAGGGCTAGTGTAACGCCCCGAATCCGATGCGCCAGGTGTCTTCCAGTCATTCGCCGTCGTTGCCATGTCATTTGCTTGTGTGTTGCACTTTGCCATGTCATCGTCTGCATTTCATCTGCATGCTTTTCAAAACTTGCATCCGTTCGGGTTCCCCCGATTCTCTCTGTTGTCCATTCTGAGCACACACTCGCATGCACCCGTCGCCCCTCTTAGACCTTGTTTCGTGAGTGGGAGAAAAACATTCTCGAAATGGGCCGAGAGTTGACGAGTGGTCTTGGTTCATCACCTGTAGACCGCCTGTCAAATTTCGTTCCATTTGGAGGTTGTTTGATGCCCCCAACGGTAAACCGAGTTAACCGAAACCCCCTTCTCTTTGCAGCCCAGCACCCCTCCACAACAGCGCCCGCTAGCCCGTCTAACTCACCTCCATGCCCTCTGCCATTGGATCATGATCGTGTAGGCGAAAACCGCACCTCATTTGGACTCTCCTAGCTCCCTCTACCTATAAATAAGTCCCCTCCCCTGAAATTCATGGATGAAACCCTAGCCATCTTCCTCCTTGCGCCGCCGGACAAATCCTCCCGCGCCGGACATGTCCAGCCGCCCTCGGGCCAACCCGCTGCTGCCACGTCGCCCCCGTGCCGTCCCCGTCGGTGCGGCCCGCCCAGGCCCGTGCGGCCGCCCGAGCACCCCGCGCCGCTTGACCCTTTTGCTCCGTCGCCCTAGCACCGCCCGCCGCCGGATCGCCGCACCACCGCCTCGCCCTCGCCGCCATTGCTCTGCCCCCGCCTCGCCTTCACCGCACACCGCGCGCGGCGCCACCCTCTGTTGCTCCGCCACCGCACCCCATGCGCGCGCCGCTCACCGGCTCCCCACCGCCAAACACCACCGTCGCCCCGCAGCTTGCCGGCTGGCGCCGCCCGGATCCGCCTCGCCTCAGCCTCCTCCGCATGTCCCCGACCTATTTTAAGCCTCCCCTGCTCCTCCTCGTCGTCGCGCCGTCGCTGGAGTTCGTCGGAACTCTCGCTGGAGTTTGCCTGGACCAGATCTACCACCACCCCAATCCAAACGGCTCGCCTGCACAGCCCCGTCCCAGATCTCTCCGTCCCGGAACGTCTCCATCCCGTTTCGCGCTGGTATAATTTTGCCCGAGTCCCTGAAAACCCCATATCATGTGTGCATCTTCATTATGGTGTAACTTTGTGTATGTGGCTCCGTTTTGTGTGTATGATATGTCAAAATGTTCATCACTTGATGCTCTACGTGATGGTGTAGTTTGTATTCATGTTCCTGTTCATATTGACGCCTTAATGTTTGTTGCGAAACTGCTAATTGATATAAATTGCTGAAACTGCTGCTTGTTAACATCATATAGGTGTCCTGTGAGTGCTATACTTTGTCTTCGTTGAACCTATGATGATGATCTTGATACGCACATGTTCTGCCCTTCATGCTCTACACGTTGTTGTGCTTTGCATTCATGTTAGGGTGCATCTTGACATCTTAATCCCTGTTGCAAAAGTGCATGTTGTTGTTAACTACTGAAAACTGTTGTGACTTGCCTATTTGTCATTTTTTATATCTTTTTGTGTGATTTTCTTTTGAGCACAATGTCTACATGTTTTAGGAGCATAATTATGCCATATTTATAGGGGTGCAATCCATGTATTTTGATATGCCCTGTAGTGAGTGCATCAAGCTCGTGAAGTGGGCTACTTGCTGTTAATGTTCTGTCTTTGTTGAATCTGTCTTATCATGTTGCCATGTTTTCTTGATGCTACCAATTAATCCATGCATAATCTGGAGATGCTTAGTTGACATGTTTTGATTTATATGTTATGCTCTATCATTCCATTCCTTTTGATGCCCTATATATGTCATGTAGAATATGTTTTCATTGCCATGAACATGCCTATATGTTGTTCCAGATTTCTGTTAACTTCATGATGCTATGTTGTGAGCTTGTTATTAATTAATCTATTCCTCTTCTGGAGATGCTCCAATTACATGTTTTGAATTATGATCTGATTTCTTTGTCCACATGCTTGATAATTTTGGATATCATATGCCTCTGTTCGATGCTTGTAAACATGCTATCATAATGTTGCTGTTTTTCCGTTGCTGAAACTGTTTCAACATTCAATCTTGTCTTGTTGATTTCTACTAATCCATGAGCCATGTGCATATGATGCTTTGATGTTATTTTCTCTTTGTTATGTGTAATTTGATGCCATGCCCTTGGTTTCTATATAAAGTTGCTGTAGATTCTCCCTTTCTTGCTCTCAAGTTTCCATCATATAAACTCTGCTCATGTATATGCTCCTGCGTTATAAAGTTGCATTTTGCATTGATCATCTGGGTTTACTCTTGATGCTTATGAACCTGAACCTTAGTGATATTTTAATTATGTTATCTGTACTTGAAGTGCATGTCAAGTTTGTGCCCTTATGATTCCTGTAACATGTTTTGATGATTGCAAAGTGCTTACTTGCTGTTTTGGTCAGTTTGTCCTTTAAACTTGTTTGGAGTGTATGTGTTGCACAGTTGCTTCGTTTTGAGCATGCTCTATATGAAACTTGCTTAGAATTGCATGTA
The DNA here is from genome assembly GCA_963921465.1 of Triticum timopheevii. NCBI lineage: Eukaryota > Viridiplantae > Streptophyta > Magnoliopsida > Poales > Poaceae > Triticum > Triticum timopheevii. Next base: position 206,335,966 of record OY997268.1, read on the forward strand.
GTTTCATATTGTCATGTTGAATCCTTGTTTGGAGTGTGTTTACTTGATATTTGAATGTATTTTGCATCAATGCCATGTTTAACTTGTTTTGCTCATATCTTCTAGGCCGTAGCTCCGAATTAAATGAACTTTATATGTAACTTGACTAGAATCTCATGTAGATCATCTTGATGCATCTTAACTTTCTGTTTAACAACTTGAACATAATGTGTATTCAGTTCTGGACCAATTTCAAAATTTGCATATGAGGACTTTCCGGACATGTTATATGTTGTTTCCGGCCTCATTTAAACTTGCTTTGATGTGTTGTTCTTGTATGCATCATCTCTTGCCATGAGTAGCATCATATAGCATTTGTCATGCATCGTGCTTGTTTGTGCATCATGTCATGGTTATGTGTTGTGTGTTTACCATGTTGTCTGCTTCTTTCCGGTTGTGCTCCTCCCGATAGTTCCTGTTTTGTTGCGATCGTGAGGATTCGTTCGACTACGCTTGGTTCGTCTTCGCCCGTTCGTCTTCTTCATGGACTCGTTCTTCTTCCTAGCGGGATTTTCAGGCAAGATGACTGTTACCCTGGATCTCACTACTATCATTGCTAAGCTAGTTGCTTCGTTCTATGGCTATGCTGTGCTACCTATCACTTGGTTATCAACCACCCAAATTGCCATGTCAGCCTCTAACCTTTTCACCTTCCTAGCAAACCGTTGTTTGGCTAAGTTACCGCTTTTGCTCAGCCCCTCTTATAGCGTTGTTAGTTGCAGGTGAAGTTGAAGATTGCTCCATGTTGGAACATGTTTTTGTTGGGATATCACAATATCTCTTATTTAATTAATGCATCTATATACTTGGTAAAGAATGGAAGGCTCGGCCTTATGCCTGGTGTTTTGTTCCACTCTTGCCGCCTTAGTTTCCATCATACCGGTGTTATATTCCTTGATTTTGCGTTCCTTACGCGGCTGGGTTTATGGGAACCCCTTGACGGTTTGCTTTGAATAAAACTCTTTCAGCAAGGCCCAACATTGGTTTTACCATTTACCTAATAACAACTAAAACTTAAATAGGGGATTTTTGCCGGCCCCCTAGTTTTTTTTAATCAACCCCCCGGGCCAGTGCTCCTCTGAGTGTTGGTCCGAAACGGGCAGACTACGGGGCCACTATGGGGCAACTCGAGGTTTGGTTTTACTCGTAGGCTGACCTATCCATTGTGCCCTAAGAACGAGATACATGCGGCTCCTATCGGGATTTGTCGGCACACCGGGAGGTCTTGCTGGTTTTGTCTTACCATTGCCGAAATGTCTTGTAACCGGGATTCCGAGACTGATCGGATCTTCCTGGGAGAAGGAATATCCTTCGTTGGTCGTGAGAGCTTGTAATGGGCCAAGTTGGGACACCCCTGCAGGGTATAAACTTTCGAGAGTCGTGCCTGCGGTTATGTGGCAGATGGGAATTTGTTAATATCCGGTTGTAGAGAACTTGAGACTTGACTTAATTAAAACGCATCAACTGCGTGTGTAGCCGTGATGGTCTCTTTTCGGCGGAGTCCGGGAAGTGAACACGGTTTGGGTTATGTTTGGACGTAAGTAGCTTCAGGATCACTTCTTGATCATTACTAGTTTGCAACCGTTTGCGTAGCTTGTCATCTTATTCTTGTATTAGTAAGTTAGCCACCATATCATGCTTAGATGCTGCTGTAACCCCACCACTTATCCATTCCATACCCATTAGGCTTTGCTAGTCTTGATACCCATGGTAATGGGATTGCTGAGTCCTCGTGGCTCACAGTTTACTAGAACAACAGTTGCAGGTACAGGTAATGTGATAATCATGACGTGAGAGCGATGTATGCCTGTCTTGGAGTTCTTCTTCTGCTTCTTCGTTCAGGGGTTAGGTTCCTGGTCCGCAGCCTAGGCTAGCAGGGTGGTTGCCGTTTGAGTTTCTGTTTGTGTTTCATCCATAGTCGGATGTTGCTCTTATGTATGATGTTATTGTATTCATGTGACATTGTATGCTTTTTGTATGTATCCCCAACTATTATGTAATGGTACGATGTAATGATATCCACCTTGCAAAAGTGTCTCCAATATGCGCTTCTATCCTTGATGGGACCTTCGAGTTCCTTTACGATAGGGTCGCATATTGGGCGTGATAGCTAGCCCCTCCTGCCTTTCCCTCTCATGGGAGAAAGGAAAGGGGGGCGCCACCCTCCCCTGCCTTTCCCCGCACTCCAAATAAGGAAAGGGGGGCGCGGCTTGGGAGGGACCCCAAGAAGAATTCCTCCTACTTAGGCACCTCCTTTGGCTGCTCCTCCCTCCCTCCCACCTATATATATGTGGAAGGGGGCTCCTAGCACACAATAGACAATTGCCTAGCCGTGTGGGGCACCCCCTCCAACGTGTACACCCCCGGTCATATTTTTGTAGTGCTTAGGTGAAGCCCTGCGAAGATCATTTCACCATCACCGTCACCACGCCGTCGTGCTACCGGAACTCATCCATTACCTCGCCGTCTTGCTGGATCAAGAAGGCGGAGGACGTCATCAAGCTGAACGTGTGCTGAACGTGGAGGTGTCATACGTTCGGTTGGATCGCGAAGAAAGTTCGACTACATCAACCGCGTTGTGAAACGCTTCCCCTTTCCCAACAGACGCGACTTCCCCTTTCGCTGCTCCATTGCTAGAAAGGCCAATCCCTGTCTGAAAGAGAGGGTTTCGCCGTGATAGCCTCCATCCCGCTCCTAGGCAGGCTTTCCAGGGCTCCGACCACGTAGGTGGGGATACCGGCGGCTGCCCACCCACCACGCTCGCGAGGTGTTCGGCGATTTTCCTGTTCGGCAATGGACTCCAACGACGAGGAGGCGTTCGCTGCTCTGATGGAGGATGAATCCGAGGCCGACACCGACGACAAAGAGCACCTCATGATCCTCGCCACTCTGGCCGACCTGTTCGTGGACAATGCAAAGCCGCAGCGAGGTGGCTCGGTGCTAAGACGCCATAAGAGTAAGCAGAGGCATCAAATGGAGGGCTATTGCATGCTCTACGCCGACTACTTCCCCGACACTCCACTACACGGCAAGAAAGTATTTTGGCGCCGACACTGCTCGGATCCTAGCACAGAATGCAGCAAGAGGATTTCCTGGGATGCTTGCAAGCATTGACTGCATGCATTGGGCATGGAAAAACTGTCCATTTGCTTGGCAGGGGAAGTACAAAGGCGCCAAAGGAGCTTGTAGTGTGGTACTTGGGGCAGTGGCTACACAGGACCTCTGGATTTGGCACTCCTTATTTGGTATGCCAGGAATGAAGGAAATATGCCCTAGAGGCAATAATAAAGTTGTTATTTATATTTCCTTATATCATGATAAATGTTTATTATTCATGCTAGAATTTTATTAACCGAAAACTTAGTACATGTGTGAATACATAGACAAAACATAGTGTCCCTAGTATGCCTCTACTCGACTAGCTCGTTAATCAAAGATGGTTATGTTTCCTAACCATAGGCATGTGTTGTAATTTGATGTACGGGATCACATCATTAGGAGAATGATGTGAAGGATAAGACCCATCCGTTAGCTTAGCATTATGATCGTTACAGTTTCATTGCTACTGCTTTCTTCATGACTTATACATGTTCCTCAGAGTATGAGATTATGCAACTCCCGAATACTGGAGGAACACCTTGTGTGCTATCAAACATCACAACGTAACTGGGTGATTATAAAGATGCTCTGTCTCCAAAGGTATTTGTTGGGTTGGCATAGATCGAGATTAGGTTTTGTCACTCCGTGTTTCAGAGAGGTATCCCTGGGCCCTCTCGGTAATGCTCATCACTATAAGCCTTGCAAGCAATGTGACTAATGATTTAGTTGTGGGATAAAGCATTACGGAACGAGTAAAGAGACTTGCTGGTAACAAGATTGAACTAGGTATGATGATACCGACGATCGAATCTCGGGCAAGTAACATACCGATGACAAAGGGAACAATGTATGTTGTTATGCAATTTGACCGATAAAGATCTTCGTAGAATATGTAGCAGCTACTGGTTATTGATCGGAGATGTTTCTCGATCATGTCTACATAGTTCTCAAACCCGTAGGGTCCGCATGCTTAACGTTTGATGACGATTTGTATTATGAGTTATGTGTTTTTAATGACCGAAGTTTGCTCGGAGTCCCGGATGAGATCACGGACGTGACGAGGAGTCTCGAAATGGTAGAGACATAAAGATTGATATATTGGAAGACTATGTTTGGACACCGGAAAGGTTTCAGAAGAGTTCGGGCATTTTTCGGGGATCCGAGGGGTTACCGGAACCCCCCAGGGAAGTTATGGGCCTAGATGGGCCATAAGCGAGTAGGAGAGGAAAGGCCACAAGGTGGAGCGCCCCCTCCCCTTAGCACTCTGAATTGGACTAGGGAGAGGGGGCGCGGCCCCCTCTTTCCTTCCCCTCTCCCTCTCCTTCCCTCCTTCCCCCTCTTGGATTAGAAAAAAGGGGGGCAAATCCTACTAGGTTTGGAGTCCTAGTAGGACTCCCCCCCTTGGCGCGCCTCCCCCTTGGCCGGCCTCCCCTCCTCCCTCCTTTATATACAGGAGCAGGGGGCACTCCAAAGCATAACAATTATTCTCTTAGCCGTGTGCGGTGCCCCCCTCCACAGTTTGACACCTCGGTCATATCGTCGTAGTGCTTAGGCGAAGCCCTGCGCCGGTAACATCATCAACACTGTCGCCATGCCGTCGTGCTGACAAAACTCTCCCTCGTCCTCAACTGGATCAAGAGATCGAGGGACGTCATCGTGCTGAACGTGTGCTAAACACGGAGGTGTCATACATTTGGTGCTTGGATCGGTTGGATCGTGAAGCCGTTCGACTGCATCAACCACGTTACTAAACGCTTCCGCTTTCGGTCTACGAGGGTACGTGGACACACTCTCCCGTCTCGTTGCTATGCATCTCCTAGATAGATCTTGCATGATCGTAGGAAAAAAATTGAATTACTACGTTCCCTTACAGTGGCATCCGAGCCAGGTCTATGTGTAGAGTGTTTTATGCACGAGTAGAACACAAAGATTTGTGGGTGATAATAGTCATACTGCTTACCACCAACGTCTTACTTTGATTCGGCAGTATTGTTGGATGAAGCGGCCCGGGCCGACATTACATGACCACGTTCATCAGACTGGTTCTACCGACATGCTTTTGCACATAGGTGGAGGGCGGGTGTCTGTTTCTCCAACTTTAGTTGAATCGAGTTTGACTACGGCCGATCCTTGTTGAAGGTTAAAACAGCACACTTGACGAAAAATCGTTGTGGTTTTGATGTGTAGGTAAGAACGGTTCTTGCTAGAAGCCCATAGCAACCACGTAAAACTTGCAACAACAAAGTAGAGGATGTCTAACTTGTTTTTGCATGGCTTGTTGTGATGTGATATGGTCAAGACATGATGTGATATAAATTGTTGTATGAGATGATCATGTTTTGTAACAGAGCTATCGGCAACTGACAGGAGCCATATGGTTGTCGCTTTATTGTATGAAATGCAATCGCCATGTAATTTCTTTACTTTATCACTAAGCGGTACCGATAGTCGTAGTAGCAATAGTTGGCGAGACGACAACGATGCTACGATGGCGATCAAAGTGTCAAGCCGGTGACGATGGAGATCATGATGATGCTTCGCTGATGGAGATCATGAGCACAAGATGATGATGGCCATATCATGTCACATATTTTGATTACATGTGATGTTTATATTTTATGCATCTTATTTTGCTTAGTACGGCGGTAGCATTATAAGATGATCCCTTACTAAATTTCAAGGTATAAGTGTTCTCCCTGAGTATGCACCGTTACTACAGTTCATCGTGCTGAGACACCATGTGATAATCGGGTGTGATAAACTCTACGTTCACATACAACGGATGCAAGCTAGTTTTGCACGTGCAGAATACTTGGGTTAAACTTGACGAGCCTAGCATATGCAGATATGGCCTCGGAACACTGAGAACGAAAGGTCGAACGTGAATCATATAGTAGATATGATCAACATAGTGATTCACCATTGAAAACTACTCCATCTCACGTGATGATCGGACATGGTTTAGTTGATTTGGATCACGTGATCATTTAGATGACTAGAGGGATGTCTATCTAAGTGGTAGTTCTTAAGTAATATGATTAAATTGAACTTCACTTTATCATGAACTTAGTCCTGATAGTTTTTGCATGTCTATGTTGTTGTAGATCAATGGCCCGTGCTACCGTTCCCTTGAATTTTAATGTGTTCCTAGAGAAAGCTAAGTTGAAAGATGATGGTAGCAATTACATGGACTGGGTCCGTAACTTGAGGATTATCCTCATTGCTGCACAGAATAATTACATCCTGGAAGCACCGCTAGGTGCAAGGCCTACTGCAGATGCAACTGTGGACGTTGTGAACGTCTGGCAGAGCAAAGCTGATGTCTACTCGATAGTTCAGTGTGCCATGCTTTACGGCTTAGAATCGGGACTTCAAAGACGTTTTGAACGTCATGGAGCATATGAGATGTTCCAAGAGTTGAAGTTAATATTTCAAGCAAATGTCGGAGTTGAGAGATATGAAGTCTCTAAAAAGTTCTATAGCTGCAAAATGGAGGAGAATGGTTCTGTCAGTGAACACATACTCAGAATGTCTGGTTACCATAACCACTTGACTCAGCTGGGAGTTAATCTTCTTGATGATAGTGTCATTGACAGAGTTCTTCAATCACTTCCACCAAGCTATAAAGGCTTCGTGATGAACTATAATATGCAAGGGATGACGAAAACGATTCCCGAGCTCTTTGCAATGCTAAAGGTTGCCGAGGTAGAAATCAAGAAGGAGCATCAAGTGTCGATGGTCAACAAGACCACTAGTTTCAAGAAAAAGGGCAAAAGGAAGAAGGGGGACTTCAAGAAGAATAGCAAGCAAGTTGGTACTCCCGGGAAGAAGCCCAAGTCTGGACCTAAGCCTGAAACTGAGTGCTTCTACTGCAAAGGGACTGGTCACTGGAAGCGGAACTGCCCCAAGTATTTGGCGGATAAGGATGGCAAAGTGAAAGGTATATTTGATATACATGTTATTGATGTGTACCTTAGTAATGCTCGTAGTAGCGCCTGGGTATTTGATATTGGTTTTGTTGCTCATATTTGCAACTCGAAACACGGGCTACGGATTAGGCGAAGTATCAAGTGGAAACGCTGATTTAGTGAGAATCTCGAAACTCACCTTGTGGGTCATCAGATCAATAAAGAGCGGCATAGATCTTAGGTTGTATCCCACCAGCCACTTAAAGACTAATTAGCAAATAACCCCTTCATTTACGCACCAGGTCCTTGACGTTTTGACTATGATCGATTCGTCTTCAATCTCGTCAGCGAGATGGAGACTTGCCCTACGCCGGCCATGACGGGCCCTTCGTTGACCGTGAACTATCTCCCTCCGCCGGCCACGAAGAGCCCCACGCCATCCATGAGGGGCCCTCCGCTGGCCGTGAATTATCTCCCCTCGCCGACCATGTTCCATGTCAACACATCGGTGCGGCCTCTCCAGGACCTCGCTCCTCCTCCGTACTGTGCCATGCCTCAACCTCGTCTTAGCCCTGCACAGGTAAGCAACATAGCACAACATCTACTCCTCCAGTTACTAATTGTACTAATATGGCGTCAGTCTTACAGTTGTACTTTTGAAATACTTGGTTCGGTCTTTCTTGTTTGCATGTTCGTCAGTGTACTGTAGCATGTACATCAGTTGCCGGCACTAGAATATGTAAACTGGACTTGTAAATCCTACTTGAGAGCAGTAGAGTAAATTCCCAAACGGGGAGATGCAAAAGAATTAAGGGGCACCAAGATAAGTGTGGAGGAGTGAAGCAAAAAGGGGATGGAGAAGGGAAGAGAAATAAGAATGGAGAGGGGGAAATGTGGGAGGACCGAAAAAGCCTCGCACCTGCAGGACATGTAACCAGGTTGGCTTCCATGACAGTCGTAGTTGCCCCAAAAAGAATCAACAATAATAAAGGTAGTTATCATACACACAAAATAGCTATATTATTTCATAATTTGTATGTTCATTCTGATTGTTTTTTTTATTTTTATCTACAGGTTCCTTTATTTCTATTCGACGCAGCCGCACGTTTTTATTTTGGGCAGTACAAGATTGAAGTTGAAGCCTCAGTATTTTCTTCTCTGAATTTTGTACTTTGAGAATCATCTAGTTATGTAGCCTCAACCTTGTAGTTAATTAAGTTAATGTTGTACCTATCATATCGATTCTGGCTGTACTTAGCGTATCGATTCTGGATGTTACTATTGGTGATGAAACTTAAAATATTTAGTATTGATTGTACTACTATTATGTTGCCTCCAGTTAATTGCTTTTGATACTCGACTGGGTTTGTTGTCTGCTGCATGATAGTAAGTAGTTGTAGTCAGGTGGCATGATATCTTGCCATCTCACTTGTTTTTGTCGTTTTGTTTTAATTCTGCCAATTGCATGAAATTTCACGCTTCTTGTCAAAAGTATTGGCAAGATGAACTTCTGTTCATAAGAGTTTTGTCAAAAATTATTGGCAAAATGAACTGATTCACTCCATGAGCTAAGTAAACAATACCCAAAGTTCATATGGATCGTCAGTGATAACATTTGGCAGAAACATACATGGACAGATTACATAGACGGACTATATCAGTTCACACTCAATCATATTACATCACAAAATTCTGTACATCAATGTAGCATTCAGACAAATTTTGCATATCAGTTCACATTCAATCAGATTAGCCGCCGTGATTGAATGTGAACTGATATGCAAAATTTGTAGCCGCCGTGCTGACAGAAAAATCACGACAAGGGTTAGCCTCTACGCAGACGACGCGATTCTTTTCGCAAACCCAACTAGACAGGAGTTTGACAACCTCATGGGCCTATTGGATCTCTTCGGCGATGCCACGGGCCTAAGAATCAACCCGGAAAAAACTTCTGTTGCCCCAATCCGATGCGAAGACCTAGATCTACAGCTTGTGCTGCAAAATTTCACGGGCAAGCTTGTAGGTTTTCCACTGACGTATCTAGGTCTCCCGATCACCGTCTCCAGGCTGCGCATCGTGCACCTTCAGTTCATCCTAGATAGGATCCGTGCACGCCTTGCGGGATGGAAAGGCCGTCTATTATCCATCGCCGGCCGGAGGGTTTTGGTCAGGAGTGTACTGACGGCATTGCCAACATACGCGTTGTCCGTGTTCTTAGGGCGCCAGTCAAATTTCTCAAGGACATCGACAAGGCGCGTAGGCGCTTCCTTTGGGCGGGAGATGAGGAGCTGACCGGCGGAAAATGCAAAGTTAGCTGGCCACAAGTGTGCTCGTCGGTGCAGCATGGAGGCTTGGGCATCCTGAACATGACCAAATTTAGCTGAGCTCTCCGGCTAAGATGGTTATGGCTATCCTAGCAACAGCCCTGCCGGCCATGGGTTGGCACACTAGTGCCATGCGACGAGAAGGATCACAAGCTCTTCAACTAGGCAACAAGAGTCACCATCGGAGACGGAGCCATGGCATCTTTCTGGCAAAACTCTTGGCTGGATGTTGGACCTCTCAAACAAGCGTTCCCAGCTCTGTATGCTCACTCCCGGTGAAAGAACCGATCGGTGGCTGCTGCCATGGCAGATCACACCTGGGTAAAGGATCTCAGGCATGGCGACCGCGCAGAAATAGCTGCGGATTTTCTCTCCCTCTGGCGACTGCTGGCGGCCCAAAATGTGACCCTAACTGCTGGCTCCGAAGACTCGATCACATGGACTCAAAGCAGCTCAGGACAATACACGGCGAGTTCAGCATACAGCATACAATTTCAAACACCTGCAAGAAATGAGCTCTGCTCTGCCATCTGGAAGCCATGGGCACCCGGGAAGATGAAGATCTTCTCCTGGCTACTGCACCTTGATAGATTGTGGTGCAATGATAGGCTGCAGTGCTGGGGCTGGGCAAATGGATATTTCTACCCCCTGTGCATCAGGCACCTCAAAACATCGATTCACCTATTCTGGGAGTGCAACTTGGCAAGGGAAACTTGGAGGAAGATGGCCACCAGGAAAGGTTGTGGCCCTCTGAACCCTGGCCTATGGAACAACACGGGAAACTCAACGCAAAGGGTGCAACGATGCCTGCAGATGTTTGCAAATGAGAAGACTCGAAAAGCCGCGGCATCCATCATCATGCTCACCTGCTGGGAAATATGGAAGGAGAGAAATGATTGCGTTTTCAAGGGGAAAATTGCATCAGCTGAAGATATTCTCAGTCGAGTAGCGCAATCGCTAGAGCTCTGGAGCATTGCGGGGCCAAAAAGTTTAGAGTGCCTTTTCGGGCCCCCGACTGGGAGATTTTAGCCTTTTTCTATTTTTTGCCTTAGGGCAGGGTGTTGGCAAAACTTCTGTAACTCATTTCAATCTTTCTCCTCTGCTAAATCAATGAAATGTCAGGAGGTGCTGGATCTTTCAAAAAAAAGATTAGCCGCCGTGCTGTACGTGGCTAAGCTGCACGCTGCTGTGACTCCTGCTCGCCCAACATAGACCCTTGGACTGAATTATGTGTAAACTTTCATCCGACTTACACTTGCTTGTATTCAGAAAATTCTGTCTTGTACAAATTCTCAGATTACATCATTGGAGCACCGCTCAGTCTAAATAAAGAGAATCAACAATGCTTTCACATTGAGTACGCACGAAAAATCTGTTGTAAGGAGGCACTGTAGAATCAAGCTTCAAACGAGAAACAGCACATCTCGTCGCCTGCCCCGTTGGCAGCATGCCTTGCGGGAGCCTTCCTTGCACAGGAGAGCACCGGCGAGGTGGACCCGTACATCAGCGCCGTTAGTGGCCCCGTCGTCTATCATCGGATACCTCCGTAGCATCCGCCCGGCGGCGCCGCCATGGGGGACGGCTGCGCAGTAGGTCGTCGCAGCGAGAAATGGATCCGTCGTTTGTCGTCACGGTGGGGAACGGCTTGGCTCCGCTATAGGTCGTCGCGGTAGGGGAGGCCCCGTCGTCGGCTGTCGCAGTGGTGGAAGGCAGCAGCGTCATGGTCCTCGCGGTGGGGTGTGGGGAAGCGACAATGGATATGGTGACATCTAAGACTTCGTGTGTAGGACAAGGGGGTTATATGAAAGATAGCAATAAGTGGCTGGTTAGCAAACCCACCTCTCATCTGTGTCATCAGTTAGAGATCCAACGGCTCGGGTCACAAGTTTCTAGATTTTCATTGAATCATCGTTTTCACTTATACTTCGCCTACGGATTAAACGAAGATTGGCTAAGGACGAGGTGACGATGCGCGTCGGAAATGGTTCCAAGGTCGATGTGATCGCCGTCAGCACGCTACCTCTACATCTACCTTCGGGGTTATTTTTAGACCTGAATAATTGTTATTTGATGTCAGCGTTGAGCATGAACATAATATTTGGATCTTGTTTGACGCGAGACGGTTATTCATTTAAATTAGAGAATAATGGTTGTTCTATTTATATGAGTAATATCTTTTACGGTCATGCACCCTTTTTGAGTGGTCTATTTTTGTTGAATCTCGATCGTGGAGATACACATGTTCATAATATTGAAGCCAAAAGATGCAAAGTTGATAATGATATTGCAACTTATTTGTGGCACAGCCGTTTAGGTCATATTGGTGTAAAGCGCATGAAGAAACTCCATGCTGATGGGCTTTTGGAATCACTTGATTATGAATCACTTGGTGCTTGCGAACCATGCCTCATGGGCAAGATGAATAAAACTCCATTCTCCGGAACAATGGAACGAGCTACCGACTTATTGGAAATAATACATACTGATGTATGCGGTCCAATAAGTGTTGAGGCTCGTGGCGGGTATCGTTATTTTCTTAGCTTCACAGATGATTTGAGCAGATATGGGTATATCTACTTAATGAAGCGTAAGTCTGAAACGTTTGAAAAGTTCAAAGAATTTCAGAGTGAAGTGGAAAATCATCGTAACAAGAAAATAAAGTTTCTACGATCTGATCATGGAGGCGTGAGTTACGAGTTTGGTCTTCATTTGAAACAATGTGGAATAATTTCGCAACTCACGCCACCTGGAACACCACAGCGTAATGGTGTGTCCGAACGTTGTAACAGTACTTTATTGGATATGGTGTGATCTAAGATGTCTCTTACTGATTTACCGCTATCGTTTTGGGGTTATGCTTTAGAGACGGCTGCATTCACTTTAAATAGGGCACCATCAAAATCCGTTGAGACGACGTCTTATGAACTGTGGTTTGGCAAGAAACCCAGGTTGTCGTGTTGGGGTTGCGATGCTTATGTGAAAAAGCTTCAACCTGATAAGCTCGAACCAAATCAGAGAAATGCGTCTTCATAGGATACCCAAAGGAAACTGTTGGGTACACCTTCTATCACAGATCCGAAGGCAAGATATTTGTTGCTAAGAATGGATCCTTTCTAGAGAAGGAGTTTCTCTTGAAAGAAGTGAGTGGGAGGAAAGTAGAACTTGATGAGGTAATTGTACCTTCTCCCGAATTGGAAAGTAGTTCATCACAGAAATCAGTTCCAGCGATTCCTACACCAATTAGTGAGAAAGCTAATGATGATGATCATGAAACTTCAGAAGTTACTACCGAACGTCGTAGGTCTTCCAGAGTATGGTCCACACCAGAATGGTACGGTAATCTTGTTTTGGAAGTCATGTTAATAGACTATGATGAACCTACGAACTATGAGGAAGCGATGATGAGCCCAGATTTTGCGAAATGGCTTGAGGCCATGAAATCTGAGATGGGATCCATGTATGAGAACAAAGTGTGGACTTTGGTGGATTTGCCCGATGATCGGCAAGCCATAGAAAATAAATGGATCTTCAAGAAGAAGACTGACGCTGACGGTAATGTTACTGTCTACAAAGCTCGACTTGTTGCGAAAGGTTTTCGACAAGTTCAAGGAGTTGACTACGATGAGACTTCCTCAGCCGTAGCGATGCTTAAGTCTGTCCGAATCATGTTAGCGATTGCCGCATTTTATGATTATGAAATTTGGCAGATGGATGTCAAAACTGCATTCCTTAATGGATTTCTGGAAGCAAAGTTGTATATGATGCAACTAGAAGGTTTTGTCGATCCAAAGGGTGCTAACAAAGTGTGCAAGCTCCAGCGATCCATTTATGGACTGGTGCAAGCCTCTCGGAGTTGGAATAAACATGATAGTGTGATCAAAGCATATGGTTTTATACAGACTTTTGGAGAAACCTATATTTACAAGAAAGTGAGTGGGAGCCCCTCCCCTTAGCAGTCCGAATTGGACTAGGAGAGGGGCGCGGCCCCCTCTTTCCTTCCCCTCTCCCTCTCCTTCCCTCCTTTCCCCTCTTGGATTAGGAAAAAAGGGGATGAATCCTACTAGGTTTGAAATCCTAGTAGGACTCCCCCCCCTTGGCACGCCTCCCCCTTTGTCGGCCTCCTCCTCCTCCCTCCTTTATATACGGGGGCAGAGGGCACCCTAAAGCATAACAGTTATTCTCTTGGCCGTGTGCGGTGCCCCCCTCCACAGTTTAACACCTCGGTCATATCGTAGTGCTTAGGCGAAGCCCTGCGCCGGTAACATCATCAACACCGTCGCCACGCCATCGTGCTGATGGAACTCTCCCTCGTCCTCAACTGGATCAAGAGATCGAGGGACGTCATCGTGCTAAACATGCGCTGAACACGGAGGTGTCGTACTTTCGGTGCTTGGATCGGTTGGATCGTGAAGACGTTCGACTATATCAACCGCGTTACTAAACGCTTCCGCTTTCGGTCTATGAGGGTACGTGAACACACTCTCCCGTCTCGTTGCTATGCATCTCCTAGATAGATATTGCGTGACCGCAGGAAATTTTTTGAATTACTACATTCCCCTACAAGGAACTCAGAATGACATCAACGTACTGCAGTGCTCGAATGTCTTTGCCAAGCTTGTTGAAGGTCATATGCCCCTCCGGTGAACTTCGAGGTCAATGGGCGCCACTACAACAAGGGATACTACCTAGCAGATGGTATCTATCCAAGATGGTCCACATTTGTGAAGACTATCTCAAACCCTGTGCCAGGAGGCAAGAACTCCTACTTGGCTAAGTGTCAGGAGGCTTGCAGGAAGGATGTCGAGCGGGCATTTGGTGTGCTCCATTCTTGATTTGTTGTTGTCCGGTATCCTGCTCTGACCTGGTCAAAATCTCAGATGTGGGAGGTGATGAATTCTTTTGTCATCTTGCATAACATGATCATTGAGAGCGCGCAGGAAGAGCCAATGTTTAACACTAAACCATATTTCAAGCAGGGTCCTCTTGCAAGTGTTGATCACCAGGTACCGGCAGCATGTGCTGCCTTCCTCAATATGCATCAGAAGATCCAAAACCCACAGGTGTATCAAGAACTGCAGCACGATCTGATGGAGCGCCTATGAAGGCTCAAGGGTAACGCCTAGTTCAATGTGTTTTAATTTGTGTTCGAATTATGAGTTTGCTTCGTTGAACTATTTGATTTGTATTGATTTCTGTGATGAACTATGTGATAATTGAGCTTTTGTTGAATTTGTGCCAAAGTGTGCCGAATTTTGGATCTAATTTACGTCAAATTTGGGCCGAACTCCGAGCCCCGCCCGCCGAAAATATCGCCCCAAGAGGCGCTATTTCAAGCCCTTGGGGACCGAACAGCTAGAGATGCTAGAGTTTTGGTTCCTCCGCTCCCACCGGCCGAATTAGAATGCCTCCCTCGGCATTAGTGCCCTCTGACTCTGAGGTGTCGCAAGATAGCTGTGGGAGAGCTTCGATTTGGACTTTGGATGGAGTTGTGAGGCGGCGTGATGTTTGCCACCGGCAGGCTCCTCCTTCACTGATGGAGCTCTCGACGGTCAAGGACCTTGCCGTCGCAGCCAAAGCGTGTTCATCGGTCTCAGAACTAGACCGCCACGTGGCTCAAGCAGCTTCAAAAACCTCAAAAATAGCACTTTGCGTCAAAAACAGATTAGGGGCAATAATCAGCAAGGCAAGCAAAAGCACACAAAAATACACTCTTTGTCAGGGCAATTCAGCAAGAAACCCCACAAAAAAAGATATAATGAAATTTCCACCCTTTGTAGGACTTGTACATCTTTTCCAATGTTGGATTCAAATTTCTGAAGTTCTGGATCTCACTAGGAAAATTTATCCTGTACCCTTTTAAAGCGTAAAATTCCAACCGGACACACCACTATAAGCTACCTAAAACCTCAACGAGGGGGAAGAAAAGGGAAATGGTTAACATATCGTCAGGTAATACAAAAGATTTGGCAAAGTGCGAAAAGAATCTGTATCTATGTACCTCTTTATTTCCTCCTAGACACAACTCTATCTTAAATTACAGAGTATATATCATTCCCCCATTATCTGTACATTTGTCATCTGATTGATCACTAGTCCACACCCCCCAAGGATGAAGCTGTTTGATGCCTCGCCGTACAGTTAGTTCTTCGCAACTGCCGCTTCAGTGCATTTTTCAGCCTCTTCTACAACCAGAATCTCTTGTCCTTGCTAACTTGTGTCCTCATGTATAATCTAGGGCAGTAATTTCACAAAACAACAGGCATAACCGGCAGGTCAGCACTAGTCCACGATGAAAACTTACACGCTATGCTACAGGAAGAACAATATCAACTACAGTATAAAAGTGCAAGTCACAGAATGGGATGTTTGTGCCTAAAAAAAATACTGGAAATAGTTGTCGAATAGCTGAAACTGCAGCTCGTGTGACTTTTCAATCTTCATCCTACAGAAACACTGCTAGCTCATGATTGCAGACAGGACGTTGTTACTTCTTATGATCTACTAATACAAAGTCATAAATGCATAACTTGACTGCAGTTAAGTAATGCAAACTGTGCTCTTGCGTGTGTCTAATAACATGATAGTAGAATAAACTAAATAATAATCATATGGCAGTCATGAATGAAACTTACCTTTTTTTAACAAAAGATCAGCTCAACAAATGAATCAACACAGTTCCCAAACTGGGTGACGAACTAACTGCATGAACCATTGTTAGCTGATATCACTTTCAGGCCTTGATCGCAACTGTTGAGGCAGCTTCTTTAACAACTCAGCTTCTCTTGCTATTTGAATATCAGATGGCCAGAAGGTCTCATATATTACTTTGCAAAGAAACCGAGGAAGCAACCCCAAGACTATTATAAGGCAAACACTAAGCCAGTAAGTTCTTGAAGCAGCCATATTGTATAGTGTCCTGCCAAATATAAGATTCTTAGGCTTGTCACCTTTGGACAATAAATAAGAGGGATCAAGAGAGCGAATCAGTGAAAACTTACCCGTAATTAGGGAATATAGGTATAGAATCTATTAACACCATGCACAAAAACGTTGCAGCTATAGAGCCCCATATGGCGAGATGGGTTATAAGCACCCAACGTTGAATGTCCATGGCCAGATGAATATTGACCAGTATAACCACCGCAATTGTCCATAAACTTCCCATACTCCATATGTCCATTGTACTGATATTGTATGTGAA
Organism: Triticum timopheevii; assembly: GCA_963921465.1. Classification (NCBI taxonomy): domain Eukaryota; kingdom Viridiplantae; phylum Streptophyta; class Magnoliopsida; order Poales; family Poaceae; genus Triticum; species Triticum timopheevii. The sequence goes on from OY997268.1 coordinate 206,352,537, forward strand.
GAAAGGTACATAGAAAAGGACAAGGCTTTGCCACAAGGTATCTAGCATTGTGATCCAGAAGAGTGTCATATTGTAGCCCTCATTTCGAAGCCCTGCCTCATATAGTCTCGGATAATAAAGGAGAGTATTGTGACTCAAGTCCTTGTCTAGAATACCAACCACTACTGTGGGAACTGATGTGTAGATAAGGGAATAGAAAACACTACTCCAATCTGTTAGCGCAAGAGTTGCGGAATATGCAGTGTGCAAGATATACCTACATCAAATCATTAAAAAATTAGATCAACCTGCATTACAAGATGCCAAAAAGGCCAAAAGGGGCGGGAGGATGATGCTTCTGTATATTCTTACATTTGAATAGTCACTAGATGACACAGGTATACTTAGCTTACAGCATAGGAAAAAAGCATAGAGGAGGGAATATGTACCAGAAGAGCATTAGCACAAAGACAGCATTCCGATAGAAGTTGTAGAGAATCATGTATGCCATACGCTGATAATTCCAGTGCCCATGTACAAGAAGCAATCTCTTCAAAAAGCGGAACTGCCCCATAGCAAAATCTGAAGCCATCACTGCTTGACGACCTTCTTGACCACATATACCAACACCAACATCAGCCATCTGTATCATTGAAACATCATTTGCCCCTGCAAATAGAAAACAAGATTAAAAAAAAAAAGACTGTCAATATGAACGTGAGCAGAGACCAAATAGTGTAGGAAACAGTTAGCTGCGTCTCCAAGGTGACAAAAAAATTTGCCAAGTTTGATGTACAGCAAAAACAGAAATTGGCATTATCCTAGAGTGTCGTATTATTTTATCTCAATTGCAACTGACAGAAATGATTTGTGGCTCTGTACTAATTGCCGGGTTAAGCGACTGGGTGCTTGTTATTGTATAAACCCGTATAAACTCTTACCAGTGTATAGCTGAATTGCACTCTTACAGATATGCAATGCACGAGATGATGGCCAGGATACAACAACCAAAAAAAAAAACATTCAAACACCTAAGATACAAAACGTAGGTGCAACCATGTGTTACCGGTATTCGCACTATCATTCGGCTGGTGATGTAATAAAATAAAATACTTTTAGCACCAACACTCATGATGTGGTTCAACTATAGGAGGAAAACTAAAAAGAAACAAATCACCAAAAAGTTGGCATTCTAGTTCAAGCAAGTTATTATCACTAGTAATTTGCACTACATATTTTACCATTGGACAAGCCAATTAATACATAAGACTACAATATACGATATGCTCACAACAACATAGCAACATGAATCAGATACAGAATCTCACCATCACCGATTGCCAAGGTCATGTCACTCGTCCTGCTTTTAATCAGATCGACAATTCCAGCCTTTTGCAGAGGAGCAACACGGCAGCAGATGACAACTTTACAGGAGGTTGCCAAGTCAAATAACTGTCAAATAGAAAGTTGGCAAATATGAAATTATTGCTTTAAGTATGACCGGTATTTTGTACGTCAACTTGTATTAGTTACATGTGCAGCCATGGTGTGTGCACTAAAATAGCAACTAATATTGCTGAACTAAAGCTATTGACTATATATTTGACCAATTGAAACAGAACACAAAGATATGCATTATTATTATTAACAGATAAATAGGATATGATCACAAACCTCTGATTCAAGATCTTTCTCTAGAATATACACAAGGGAGTTCCCATCAATTATCAGTGCTAACTCAGCATCATCAAAATTTGGTGATTCCTCAATGTTTACTGACTTGTCATTAGCAATAACTCCAGTCAACTGGAAGTTTTGTATTCCACTTTCAGATGCTTGACCATTAGAGGACCTTAATTTTGAAACATCGCCGTTGTGCAGATCTTCCACATCTTGCTTTCCAAGGTCAGCCGACTTGATTCCAAATTTGGCTTTAGCGTCAGCTAGAAGGCTCCTGCATTCAATCTCGGAGGAACCATTTATGATAATCGAATGCATACCTTGAGTTAATAATCGACATGATAAACCAATCGATATAGCAGTTTCTTGCTTATCCCCTGTGAGAACCCAGACCTTGATTCCAGCCTGACGGAGGGACTCAATGGCCTCAGGCACACCATCCTGCAACTTATCTTCAATTCCAGTTGCACCCAGAAGAGTCAAATCGCACTCTACAAGGGCTGCCGCCTGACGGAGCTTTGCCGATCTCTCTGTCATGGAGGTGCTAGCTTCTTCGTACCTTTCCTGCCATTCACTGAATTCTTCATTGCTGAGGTACTTCGAACCAATTACTAAGGTTCGTAGACCCTCTGAGGAATAACTTGACAAATGATTTTCTGTAGTTTCTATAGTTTTGGCGTGCAAAGAATCGAAAAGTCCATCATGGTTCCTGGTCCTCAAAATACTAAGCATTGAAGTATCAGCACCCTTGACAAGAACTTTCACAGTGTCGTCTGGAAATCTTACAACAACAGACATTCTTTTTCTCACACTATCAAATTCATGCAGACCAAGAACATCCAACCTGTTTGTGACAATGAAATTGTTCCGTGAAATACAGGTAGAAGATTGTCAACAGGTACAAAATGCATTTCATGGTCAACTCGGAAAGAAATTAAAGGTAGCTTAAATGTTCTCATAAAACAAAGAATGTTCTAGTATTTACCTTATCCTCTCGCCCTGAACATCTATAACAATGTGGCCAGTTGTTCTTTCAACAAGCTTGTATCCGTAAGCAGAAGCTGCAATTACTAAGGCCTGCTCATCAGGTGATTCCCCCTGGTAATCAATTGCACCAACCTCACTTACTTCATTGGTCAAATCAGGAGAACCTCCTGTGCTAACTGGAATGACAGTATTGCATGCAGCCAAAGTAAGGAAAAAATCATGGGCTGCGAGTCTTTCCTCCCCAAACAATGGTTGTTTCAGAAGTGCCAAGAGTAGTGCATCAACATTGATTTCTGACTTGGGCTTCCTGTCATGTTGGCTCGATGACTCTGCAGAAGGATAGAAACTTAATCATTCATAGGTACACGATCAACTTGTGTCTTTACTAGTTTCAAAATTCCATTTTCGGTCATCGGAACTAGAAACTTGAACTTTCACTACTTTGAGCTAATTAAATTAAGTACAACGGGTAGTAATTCAGCCTGGAGAAAGGTGGGTCTAGTTGCACATGCCAATCGATCACCGATCATCTAGGTTTTTATTATTACTACAGGAATGAAAGAGTGATCTAAAACGGAAAAAAGAGCTGCAAAATAGATTATAGAGAAAAAGTAGTTAACTTGCCTGCAATGGTTATTTCATGTGATGAGTCACTAGTGACCTGCAAGGAGCTCCCATAATTCCTCCCATAGATGCTGGCTTGCTGAAATTCCATCTTATTTTGAGTCAAGGTACCTGTTTTGTCAGAAAATATATACCGTATTTGGCCTAGGTCTTCATTGATATTCAATGACCGGCACTGAAATCTTGAACCTGAACTACTGTCATACATCCGAGTATCTCCAATCATGAAGTATGACTGCCCCACTCTAACTAGCTCCATGGTGATGTATAATGATATTGGTATCATTATCTGAAAGATAATCACAGAACTCAAGAAGGAGAAAAATATCTCCAATGCAAGACCATAGAACTCAAAATCCTTTCTGTTTTCCCGGCCAAAGGTGAAGTACTTTCTCCTGTAGTATGGTAGTGCATCAAGGTTTTTAGTATTTTTAAATAACCATACACCCATCCCTGTAGCAACAACTGAGCATGTGATCAAGAGGAAAGCTGATAACCAAAGGGTTTCCCTGTTCATGTAACTCTCTAGATTGCTGCTCTTTGAACGGGATATTGTACTGTTTAACATAGCTTTTGTCTCCTGGCCAGCATAGACGACGACCCCAATAATCCATTCTGTGTTCTTGAGCTGGCACCCACGCAATACAATGTTAGATTGGCCAAGCGGAATCCTCTGATTATTCAGCTCCATGGTAGCTGTAAACTCATAGATATTTCTGTTAGGCTGCTCGCATTTGATCAACCCCAAATATGAGCTGTGGCTTATCATGGTAACAGTTTCCTGGCGAGCATACCTTGTTTTCAGGTTTGACTCGCCATCCAAATTCATTGTTTGGATGTAAGCTATACCATTTGGATCACTTGTACCCAGCAGGACCATATCACATGGCATTGTTTCATTGGAATGAATTTTGACAACCTCCCCCACACAAATGTGTTTCCATTTTTTCGACCGAAAATCACCATGTTGAAGAACAAGTGCCTCTCGGTTATTTTCATTCCTGTCAGATCTGTGACGACGCCAGTCTTCATAACCATCTTTTATAGCAGTCACAAACAACACAAAAAGTAGCGGGAACAATGAAGCGGTCCTTCCAAACACAGCTAAAGGAGGTAGCTGGTTAAGAGCAGCAATAACTAGGAAGTATACATAAGCCAGCCGATGGAACTGGATGAAGAGGTTCTTAGGCAGGAAAGTAATCAAAGTATACTTGCTTGTTCGAATCTCATTTCCTGTAAATTCATATCGGTCGTTTGTTCTGTCAGGATCATTGATGTAAATTAGCCTTGGGTCATGCTCTTGCTCAGATGAAAACAGGTCTTCAAAATGCGAGCTCTTGTTCCTGCCCCTCGGGGGTCGATTTGGTTTCTCCTGGGAGGAAGATACTACTCCGACCTCTAGGGATGATGGAGACCGCTGCATCTCCATTACACCACCCCAAGAAATCTTCCGCTGCCTCTCCTTCTGAGAGCATTCCACCGAGAGACGATGGAAGAAATGCGAATCAGCAGACTGGAATCGCTCTGCCACCCTGCTCACATCAGACTCCTCCGGACAATGCCTTGGTATGGCATCCCCTTCATCCGCAAAATTAACAGAAGCAGTGTCGCAATCCTCATACACTGAGGAAGAGCATGAATCAGCACGGCAGAGGCAGTTCAATGAGCCCACCGATGGCCGAGCAGAAGCCGTATACTTCGAAGGCGAGTCTGCACTTCCGGATGATGACAGGAGCAAGGGGTCAACGGTACTCATATATAACTGCCGTGTCCCAGCCCATGCATCACCCCAGTAAGCAACCAAGTTACCAGGAGGGCAAGTTCACACCAGACTTCAGCACACCATGTGCCGCACACATCTCATACTTGACGATTCTGCACCATGGACACCTCGAAGACCACAGATTTCTTCGCCTGCTGAAAGAAAAGAGAGAGTTGGAGTTGAATTTTTCTCAGCTCATGATTATTGTGAAATCGACAGCTGAAAAAAGAATTGGAGTATGATAAAAAACAAGCTAATATTACTCAAAGCTGGGTTAAACATTTCAACAAGCTTGACTTGAATGCAGGTAACTAACTTAAAATAGAGCAGCTAAATTAGCACGAACTGAACTTCATTAAACCCCACAAAAAGCATGGCACCGCTTGCCCCCTCAACAACTAATACGAACAGACCAGACTATGGTCGCGGAGCTAGTAAATCCCTCACTCAAACTTCTTAATCTCTGAACTATGCCTCGAAGCTGGATCAAACAATCAACGCCGCTTCCAGCAAAAAAGATTATCCAAAAAAACACAAGAAAAAAAGATCTCAGATCGTGCCAAAGGGAGACAGCCGAGGGACCAGACAGAAACAGGACACGCACCAAAAAGGAGGCCTCCGGATCGGACCAAGCCAATGCCGAGCTGAAAGGCTCGGCCCTCGCGGCGCGGGTTGCGAGCCGGCGGATCCGCGGCGCGCTTCCGCGGATCTGGCGGCGGCGGCGGCGACGGCGGAAGCGGGGAGCTTCCGCGGTCGGATCCGGCGGCGGTCCACCTAGGGGCTGAAGCCGCCGACGGCGAGGAGCAGGAGGAGGATGAGATGGAGGAGACGGCGGGGGTGTGTGGTGTGGGAACTCTTTTTTTCTTTTTTCTTTTTCGGCGCTCGCTGGCTGGCTGGCTGGCTGGCGAGATCGGGGAGGAGAGGAGGAGAAGGTGGTACGGCGCGTAGGCGTAGGCGTAGTGGTAGACGGGTGGAGGAGCGCGAATTATTCGCCCAATCTACCTCTGATTTCTACGTACGATTGTGTAGTTACTCCTGGGTGGGTTCTTCCCGTTCTGCCCCTGGGTGGGTTCTTGTTTGGCGGTTAAAATCTCAGAGCTTCTCAACCTCTTTCAGCTGAACCAATTTTCCGAAAACAACTCGCTTTTACCGAATTACCGTATGTTATAAATCACCAGCTTATAGTCTCACAGTAGCCAATACCAAGAGTAGAGACCTGGATAAAATAGAGCTCTCACATAGTCTAGACAACCGATAGAAACCTGTCTGCGATATTGATCGTTTGATCTTTGGTTGATCTCGCGTGAGTCGTTGGATATTCACCACGATTGAACTGGCGATCGAAACGTGTCTGTGATATTGATCATTTGATCTCTGTCTGATCTCACGTGAGTCGTTGGATATTCACCATGATTGAACCGGCGATCGAAACCTGTTTGCGTTTGATCTCTGCCTTATCTCCCATGAGTTATTGGATATTCTCCACGATTGAACTGGATTGTTGGGTAAAATTTCAATTGCATTCCTTTGTACTAACTTACATGCCCCATCAGGGCAATTTCATCATTTCACCTAGCGGTATATAAAGGGCAACATCGTGCTCGATCCACCCTACTTGCTCCTTCTCCACACCTCCCACTGCCAGAGCCAACCCCGCGCCGCCGCCTTCTCCTTCGAACAGTCGGCCGCCGCCTTCTTCGTCTCTTATGCTGAACCCTGCCATCTGTGTCGATGACATTGTCATCATCTTCCTCGTGTGCAGACGGCAAGAGGAACACAGTCATTCTCTCGCTTCACCGGTTGGCGACCACCGGCGCATTCAATGTCTCTGGCCCTCCCTGGCTCTCAGCTATGTTCGCTGACGGGCACCCGCCACGTGGAACGTCATATGTGATGACCTATAAGTTCATTTATCTCTCTCTCTCTCTCTCTCTCTCTCTCTGTGTGTGTGTGTGTGTGTGTGTGTGTGTCTCACACGCACACATTCCTCTTCTCTGATCCCCTCTCAAGTTCAACTCCTGGCCCGGCCATGGCGTACATTCGTCATCCACTCCTCATGTACCCCTCTCCTCTAGGTCGGGTAGTGATGTTGTCCTGGACTAGAGGGTGCTCAACACATCGTCTCCCGGCTAGGAGGGCCGGGACGATGACCCCTGTCGGTGTCAAAACCGGCGGATCTCGGGTAGGGGGTCCCGATCTGTGCGTCTAAGGCTAATGGTAACAGGAGGCAAAGGGACACGATGTTTGTTGGGGAACGTAGTAATTTCAAAAAATTTCCTACGCACACGCAAGATCATGGTGATGGCATACCAATGAGAGGGGAGAGTGTTCGTCCACGTACCCTCGTAGATCGTAAGCGGAAACGTTATCACAACGCGGTTGATGTAGTCGTACGTCTTCACGATCCGACCGATCCAAGCACCGAACGTACGGAGCCTCCGAGTTCAGCACACGTTCAGCTCGATGACGATCTCCGGCCCTCCGATCCAGCAAAGGCTCCAGAGATGAGTTCCGTCAGCACGACGGCGTGGTGACGATGATGATGTTCTACCGGCGCAGGGCTTCGCCTAAACTCCGCGACGATATGACCGAGGTGGAATATGGTGGAAGGGGGCACCGCACACGGCTAAGGAACGATCCGTAGATCAACTTGTGTGTCTATGGGGTGCCCCCCGCCCCCGTATATAAAGGAGCCAGGGGGGAGGAGGCCGCCGGCCTAAGGGGGCGCGCCAAGGGGGGAGTCCTACTCCCACTGGGAGTAGGACTCCCCTTTTCCAAGTTGGAGTAGGAGAGAGGGGGAAAGAGGAGGAAGAGGAGAAGGAAAGGGGGGGGCGCCGCCCCCCTTCCCTTGTCCTATTCGGACTAGGAGGGGGAGGGGCGCGCAGCCCCCTCCTTGCTCCTTCCTCTTCTCCCTCTTGGCCCATGTAGGCCCATTAACCCCCCGGGGGGTTCCGGTAACTTCCCGGTACTCCGGTAAAATGCCGATTTCACCCGGAACCATTCCGATGTCCAAACATAGGCTTCCAATATATCAATCTTTATGTCTCAACCATTCCGAGACTCCTCGTCATGTCCGTGATCACATCCGGGACTCCGAACAAACTTCGGTACATCAAAACTTATAAACTCATAATAAAACTGTCATCGAAACGTTAAGCGTGCGGACCCTACGGGTTCGAGAACTATGTAGACATGACCTAAAACCATTCTCGGTCAATAACCAATAGCGGGACCTGGATGCCCATATTGGTTCCTACATATTCTACGAAGATCTTTATCGGTCAAACCGCATAACAACATACTTTGTTCCCTTTGTCATCGGTATGTTACTTGCCCGAGATTTGATCGTCGGTATCCAATACCTAGTTCAATCTCGTTACCGGCAAGTCTCTTTACTCGTTCCGTAATACGTCATCTCATAACTAACTCATTAGTTACATGCTTGCAAGGCTTAGGTGATGAGTATTACCGAGAGGGCCCGGAGATACCTCTCCGACAATCGGAGTGACAAATCCTAATCTCGAATTATGCCAACCCAACATGTACCTTCGGAAACACCTGTAGAGCACCTTTATAATCACCCAGTTACGTTGTGACGTTTGGTAGCACACAAAGTGTTCTTCCGGTAAACGGGAGTTGCACAATCTCATAGTTGCAGGAACTTTGTATAAGTCATGAAGAAAGCAATAGCAGTATACTAAACGATCAAGTGCTAGGCTAACAGAATGGGTCATGTCAATCACATCATTCTCCTAATGATGTGATCCCTTTAATCAAATGACAACACATGTCTATGGTCAGGAAACATAACCATCTTTGATTAATGAGCTAGTCAAGTAGAGGCATACTAGTGACTATGTGTTTGTCTATGTATTCACACATGTATCGTGTTTCCGGTTAATACAATTCTAGCATGAATAATAAACATTTATCATGATATGAGGAAATAAATAATAACTTTATTATTGCCTCTAGGGCATATTTCCTTCAGTCTCCCACTTGCACTAGAGTCAATAATCTAGATTACATAGTAATGATTCTAACACCCATGGAGTCTTGGTGATGATCATGTTTTGCTCGTGAGAGAGGCTTAGTCAACGGGTCTGCAACATTCAGATCCGTATGTATCTTGCAAATCTCTATGTCTCCCACTTGGACTTGGTCCCGAATGGAATTGAAGCGCCTCTTGATGTGTTTGGTCCTCTTGTGAAATCTGGATTCCTTTGCCAGGGCAATTGCACCAGTATTGTCACAGAAGATCTTCATTGGTCCCGATGCACTAGGTATGACACCTAGATCGGAAATGAACTCCTTCATCCAGACTCCTTCATTCGCTGCTTCAGAAGCAGCTATGTACTCCGCTTCACATGTAGATCCTGCCACGATGCTTTGTTTAGAACTGCACCAACTTACAGCTCCACCGTTTAATAAAAACATGTATCCGGTTTGCGATTTAGAATCGTCCGGATCAGTGTCAAAGCTTGCATCGACGTAACCATTTACGACTAGCTCTTTGTCACCTCCATATACGAGAAACATATCCTTAGTCCTTTTCAGGTATTTCAGGATGTTCTTGACCGCTGTCCAGTGATCCACTCCTGGATTACTTTGGTACCTTCCTGCCAAACTTATTGCTAAGCATACGTCAGGTCTGGTACACAGCATTGCATACATGATAGAGCCTATGGCTGAAGCATAGGGAACATTTTTCATTTTCTCTCTATCTTCTGCTGTGGTCGGGCATTGAGTTTGACTCAACTTCACACCTTGTAGCACAGGCAAGAATCCTTTCTTTGCCTGATCCATTTTGAACTTTTTCAAAATTTTGTCAAGGTATGTGCTTTGTGAAAGTCCTATTAAGCGTCTTGATCTATCTCTATAGATCTTGATGCCCAATATGTAAGCAGCTTCACCGAGGTCTTTCATTGAAAAACTTTTATTCAAGTATCCCTTTATGCTATCCAGAAATTCTATATCATTTCCAATTAATAATATGTCATCAACATATAAAACTAGAAATGCTACAGAGCTCCCACTCACTTTCTTGTAAATACAGGCTTCTCCAAAAGTCTGTATAAAACCATATGCTTTGATTACACTATCAAAGCGTTTATTCCAACTCCGAGATGCTTGCACCAGTCCATAAATGGAACGCTAGAGCTTGCACACTTTGTCAGCACCTTTTGGATCAACAAAACCTTCCAGTTGCATCATATACAACTCTTCTTCTAGAAATCCATTCAAGAATGCAGTCTTGACATCCATTTGCCAAATTTTATAATCATGAAATGCAGCAATAGCCAACATGATTCGGACAGACTTAAGAATCGCTACGGGTGAGAAAGTCTCATTGTAGTCAACCCCTTGAACTTGTCGAAAACCTTTCGCAACAAGTCGAGCTTTATAGACAGTAACATTACCATCAACGTCAGTCTTCTTCTTAAATATCCATTTATTCTCAATGGCTTGCCGATCATCGGGCAAGTCAACCAAAGTCCATACTTTGTTTTCATACATGGATCCCATCTCAGATTTCATGGCCTCTAGCCATTTTGCGGAATCTGGGCTCATCATCGCTTCCTCATAGTTCGTAGGTTCATCATGGTCAAGTAACATGACTTCCAGAATAGGATTACCGTACCACTCTGGTGCGGATCTTACTCTGGTAGACCTACGAGGTTCAACAGAAACTTGATCTGAAATTTCATGATCAATATCATTAGCTTCCTCACTAATTGGTGTAGTCGTCACAGGAACCGGTTCTCGTGATGAACTACCTTCCAATAAGGGAGTAGATACAGTTATCTCATCAAGTTCTACTTTCCTCCCACTCACTTCTTTCGAGAGAAATTCCTTCTCTAGAAAGGATCCATTCTTAGCAACGAATGTCTTGCCTTCGGATCTGTGATAGAAGGTGTACCCAACAGTTTCTTTTGGGTATCCTATGAAGACACATTTCTCCGATTTGGGTTCGAGCTTATCTGGTTGAAGTTTCTTCACATAAGCATCGCAGCCCCAAACTTTAAGAAACGACAACTTTGGTTTCTTGCCAAACCACAGTTCATAAGGCGTCGTCTCAATGGATTTAGATGGTGCCCTATTTAATGTGAATGCGGCCGTCTCTAAAGCATAACCCCAAAACGATAGCGGTAAATCGGTAAGAGACATCATAGATCGCACCATATCAAGTAAAGTACGTTTACGACGTTCGGACACACCATTTCGTTGTGGTGTTCCGGGTGGTGTGAGTTGCGAAACTATTCCGCATTGTTTCAAATGTAAACCAAACTCGTAACTCAAATATTCTCCTCCACGATCAGATCGTAGAAACTTTATTTTCTTGTTACGATGATTTTCCACTTCACTCTGAAATTCTTTGAACTTTTCAAATGTTTCAGACTTGTGCTTTATTAAGTAGATATACCCATATCTGCTCAAATCATCTGTGAAGGTGAGAAAATAACGATATCCGCCACGAGCCTCAACATTCATCGGTCCACATACATCTGTATGTATGATTTCCAACAAAGTTGTTGCTCTCTCCATAGTTTTGGAGAACGGTGTTTTAGTCATCTTGCCCATGAGGCACGGTTCGCAAGTACCAAGTGATTCATAATCAAGTGATTCCAGAAGTCCATCAGTATGGAGTTTCTTCATGCGTTTTACACCGATATGACCTAAACGGCAGTGCCACAAATAAGTTGCACTATCATTATCAACTCTGCATCTTTTGGCTTCAACATTATGAATATGTGTATCACTACTATCGAGATTCAATAAAAATAGACCACTCTTCAAGGGTGCATGACCATAAAAGATATTACTCATATAAATAGAACAACCATTATTCTCTAATTTAAATGAATAACCGTCTCGCATCAAACAAGATCCAGATATAATGTTCATGCTCAACGCTGGCACCAAATAACAATTATTCAGGTCTAAAACTAATCCCGAAGGTAGATGTAGAGGTAGCGTGCCGACCGCGATCACATCGACTTTGGAACCGTTTCCCACGCGCATCGTCACCTCGTCCTTGGCCATTGCTCGCTTATTCCGTAGTCCCTGTTTCGAGTTGCAAATATTAGCAACAGAACCAGTATCAAATACCCAGGTGCTACTACGAGCTCTAGTTAGGTACACATCAATAACATGTATATCACATATACCTTTGCTCACTTTGCCATCCTTCTTATCCGCCAAATACTTGGGGCAGTTCCGCTTCCAGTGTCCAGTCTGCTTGCAGTAGAAGCACTCAGTTTCAGGCTTAGGTCCATACTTGGGTTTCTTCTCTTGAGCAGCAACTTGCTTGCCGTTCTTCTTGAAGTTCCCCTTCTTTTTCCCTTTGCCCTTCTTCTTGAAACTAGTGGTCTTGTTGACCATCAACACTTGATGCTCCTTCTTGATTTCTACCTCCGCGGCTTTCAGCATCGCGAAGAGCTCGGGAATAGTCTTGTTCATCCCTTGCATATTATAGTTCATCACGAAGCTCTTGTAGCTTGGTGGCAGTGATTGGAGAATTCTGTCAATGACACTATCATCAGGAAGATTAACTCCCAGTTGAATCAAGTGATTATTATACCCAGACATTCTGAGTATGTGTTCACTGACAGAACTATTCTCCTCCATCTTGCAGCTATAGAACTTATTGGAGACTTCATATCTCTCAATCCGGGCATTTGCTTGAAATATTAACTTCAACTCCTGGAACATCTCATATGCTCCATGACGTTCAAAACGTCGTTGAAGACCCGGTTCCAAGCCGTAAAGCATGGCACACTGAACTATAGAGTAGTCATCAGCTTTGCTCTGCCAGACGTTCTTAACGTCGTCAGTTGCATCAGCAGTAGGCCTGGCACCCAGCGGTGCTTCCAGGACGTAACTCTTCTGTGCAGCAATGAGGATAATCCTCAGGTTACGGACCCAGTCCGTGTAATTGCTACCATCATCTTTCAACTTTGCTTTCTCAAGGAACGCATTAAAATTCAACGAAACAACAGCACGAGCCATCTATCTACAAACAAACATAGACAAGCAAGATACTATCAGGTACTAAGTTCATGATAAATTTAAGTTCAATTAATCATATTACTTAAGAACTCCCACTTAGACAGACATCTCTCTAGTCATCTAAGTGATCACGTGATCCATATCAACTAAACCATGACCGATCATCACGTGAGATGGAGTAGTTTTCAATGGTGAACATCACTATGTTGATCATATCTACTATATGATTCACGCTCGACCTTTCGGTCTCTGTGTTCCGAGGCCATATCTGCATATGCTAGGCTCGTCAAGTTTAACCTGAGTATTCTGCGTGTGCAAAACTGGCTTGCACCCGTTATAGATGGACGTAGAGCTTATCACACCCGATCATCACGTGGTGTCTCGGCACGACGAACTTTGGCAACGGTGCATACTCAGGGAGAACACTACATGATAATTTTAGTGAGAGATCATCTTAAAATGCTACCGTCAATCAAAGCAAGATAAGATGCATAAAGGATAAACATCACATGCAATCAATATAAGTGATATGATATGGCCATCATCATCTTGTGCTTGTGATCTCCATCTCCGAAGCACCGTCATGATCACCATCGTCACCGGCGCGACACCTTGATATCCATCGTAGCATCGTTGTCGTTTATGCCATCTATTGCTTCTACGACTATCGCTACCGCTTAGTGATAAACTAAAGCAATTACAGGGCGTTTGCATTTCATACAATAAAGCGACAACCATATGGCTCCTGCCAGTTGCCGATAACTTCGGTTACAAAACATGATCATCTCATACAATAAAATATAGCATCATGTCTTGACCATATCACATCACAACATGCCCTGCAAAAACAAGTTAGACGTCCTCTACTTTGTTGTTGCAAATTTTACGTGGCTGCTACGGGCTTAGCAAGAACCGTTCTCACCTATGCATCAAAACCACAACGATAGTTTGTCAAATAGACTCCGTTTTAACCTTCGCAAGGACCGGGCGTAGCCACACTCGGTTCAACTAAAGTGAGAGAGACAGACACCCGCCAGCCACCTTTAAGCATGAGTGCTCGTAACGGTGAAACCAGTCTCGCATAAGCGTACGCGTAATATCGGTCCGGGCCGCTTCATCTCACAATACCGCTGAACCAAAGTATGACATGCTGGTAGGCAGTATGACTTATATCGTCCACAACTCACTTGTGTTCTACTCGTGCATATAACATCAACGCATAAAACCTAGGCTCGGATGCCACTGTTGGGGAACGTAGTAATTTCAAAAAAATTCCTACACACACGCAAGATCATGGTGATGGCATAGCAACGAGAGGGGAGAGTGTTCGTCCACGTACCCTCGTAGACCGTAAGCGGAAGCGTTATCACAACGCGGTTGATGTAGTCGTACGTCTTCACGATCCGACCGATCCAAGCACCGAACGTACGGAGCCTCCGAGTTCAGCACACGTTCAGCTCGATGACGATCTCCGGCCCTCCGATCCAGCAAAGGCTCCGGAGATGAGTTCCGTCAGCACGACAGCGTGGTGACGATGATGATGTTCTACCGGCGCAGGGCTTCACCTAAACTCCACGACGATATGACCGAGGTGGAATATGGTGGAAGGGGGCACCGCACACGGCTAAGGAACGATCCGTAGATCAACTTGTGTGTCTATGGGGTGCCCCCCCGCCCCCGTATATAAAGGAGCCAGGGGGGAGGAGGCCGCCGGCCTAAGGGGGCGCGCCAAGGGGGGAGTCCTACTCCCACCGGGAGTAGGACTCCCCTTTTCCAAGTTGGAGTAGGAGAGAGGGGGAAAGAGGAGGAAGAGGAGAAGGAAAGGGGGGGCGCCGCCCCCTTCCCTTGTCCTATTCGGACTAGGAGGGGGAGGGGCGCGCGGCCCCCTCCTTGCTCCTTCCTCTTCTCCCTCTTGGCCCATGTAGGCCCATTAACCCCCCGGGGGGTTCCAGTAACCTCCCGGTACTCCGGTAAAATGACGATTTCACCCGGAACCATTCCGAGGTCCAAACATAGGCTTCCAATATATCAATATTTATGTCTCAACCATTCCGAGACTCCTCGTCATGTCCGTGATCACATCCGGGACTCCGAACAAACTTCGGTACATCAAAACTTATAAACTCATAATAAAACTGTCATCAAAACGTTAAGCGTGCGGACCCTACGGGTTCGAGAACTATGTAGACATGACCTAAAACCATTCTCGGTCAATAACCAATAGCGGGACCTGGATGCCCATATTGGTTCCTACATATTCTACGAAGATCTTTATCGATCAAACCGCATAACAACATACTTTGTTCCCTTTGTCATTGGTATGTTACTTGCCCGAGATTTGATCGTCGGTATCCAATACCTAGTTCAATCTCGTTACCGGCAAGTCTCTTTACTCGTTCCGTAATACGTCATCTCATAACTAACTCATTAGTTACATGCTTGCAAGGCTTAGGTGATGAGTATTACCGAGAGGGCCCAGAGATACCTCTCCGACAATCGGAGTGACAAATCCTAATCTCGAATTATGCCAACCCAACATGTACCTTCGGAAACACCTGTAGAGCACCTTTATAATCACCCAGTTACGTTGTGACGTTTGGTAGCACACAAAGTGTTCTTCCGGTAAACGGGAGTTGCACAATCTCATAGTTGCAGGAACTTTGTATAAGTCATGAAGAAAGCAATAGCAGTATACTAAACGATCAAGTGCTAGGCTAACAGAATGGGTCATGTCAATCACATCATTCTCCTAATGATGTGATCCCTTTAATCAAATGACAACACATGTCTATGGTCAGGAAACATAACCATCTTTGATTAATGAGCTAGTCAAGTAGAGGCATACTAGTGACTATATGTGTTTGTCTATGTATTCACACATGTATCATGTTTCCAGTTAATACAATTCTAGCATGAATAATAAACATTTATCATGATATGAGGAAATAAATAATAACTTTATTATTGCCTCTAGGGCATATTTCCTTCAATGTTTTACCCAGGTTCGGGCCCTCTCGATGGAGGTAAAACCCTACTTCCTGCTTGATTGATCTTGATGATATGAGTATTACAAGAGTTGATCTACCACGAGATCGTAGAGGCTAAACCCTAGGAGCTAGCCTATGATGATTATGATTGTTCCTATACGGACCAAACCCTCCGGTTTATATAGACACCGGACGGGGCTAGGGTTTACACAGAGTCGGTTACAAAGAAGGAGATCTAATATCCGGATCGCCAAGCTTGTCTTCCATGCAAAGGAGAGTCCCATCCGGACACGGGACGAAGTCTTGAGTCTTTTATCTTCACGGTCCATCAGTCCGGCCAAAGTATATAGTCCGGCTATCCGGATACCCCCTAATCCAGGACTCCCTCAGTAGCCCCTGAACCAGGCTTCAATGACGATGAGTCCGGCGTGTAGATTGTCTTCGGCATTGCAAGGCGGGTTCCATCTCCGAATACTCCAAAGTAATTACCGAACACTTAAATCGTGTCCGGATCTGCAAGATGATCTTCACATGCCATCATGGAGAGAACGATATTCCATAAACATAATCTGCTGACATCTTTGGATAGCATGACATAGCACCATGGACGAGTCATTATTGAACCGTCTCTCTACTACCAATCACCGCACATGTTGCGAGGCGGTCTCGTCAAAGCAAAGATCGTGTTCTCCTTATCGCGGGGCTTTCACTAATATGGGCACGGGTAGCCCAACCGCACCGCTAATCGCGGCGAGTGGGGAACGAGCGGGTTCCACTAGGCAAGTGGGGAGGCGCAAAAGCTTTTACCGCCTCTATAAAGAGATAAGGTCTCTTCCTCTTTACCCACGCCTTTCCCTTCCGCTAGTACATTCCCCTTTGCTCGAGCCCTAGCACCCAAGCACTCTTCTTCTCCACCGAAGAGAGGTTCTCAGAAGATGTCCGGATCCGGAGCAGGAGGCAAATGGATGGCCTCTACCGTCCGGGAGAGGGATATCAAAAAGCTCCGAGAGGACGGGTACCTGGCCAAGAAAATCGGCCACCATCTTCCGCCGGCGGGACATATCGTCCCCACTCCGGAGCCCCACGAGAGGGTCGTGTTTCGTCCTCATTTTATCCGCGGGCTCGGGCTTCCCCTTCACCCATTTGATCGCGGCATCATGTATTATTATGGGACTGATTTTCATGATCTGTCCCCCAATTCTTTCCTTAACATCTCGACGTTTATCGTCGTGTGTGAGGGTTTTGTCCGTATTTCACCCCACTTCGGCTTATGGCTGAAGATCTTCAATGTGAAGCCCAAGGTGGTGAATGGCGAGCACGCCGAGGGCGGCGGCGCCATGGTGAGCAAAATGCCCAAGGTCACATGGCCGATGGGCGCCTTCAATGATTCCGTCAAGGAGTGGTAGCAGCAGTGGTTCTATATCACCGAACCGCGCGGTAAAAAGTGGGTCGCTGCTCCTGAATTCAGATCAGGAGCCCCACTGCGGCTCACGTCCTGGCCCAAGAAGGGCCTGAACTGGTCCTCATCCGACGAGCTGTCAGTGCTCCAAACGCGCGTCCAGAGCGTGGTTGATAAGGATGTTAAACTCGTCAATGTAGTCCAGGTGATGTTAGTTCGCCTGGTTCTCCCTTGCTAGCGTCGAGCCTGCAATTTGTGGGAATACGACCTAGCCGAGCACCAGACCCTACGGGAGCTCTAGGGCTCCTCCCACAAGGACATCTGGAAGGTGCTCTTCAAGTCCGGCAAACCGTGGTCGGGCTCCGCCGAGGACCGCGGGTATCAACTATCCCGCTCTGCAAGTCCGGTAAGCCATTGCTACGCTCTGTCCATCCATGTTTTAGCTGGCATGTCCCGAGGGAGACGCTTTTATCATGCTTTCTACAATAATCCCAGGAATGGACGAAAAAGGTGGGACGGATACACTGTCCGGCCCCGCTGCCGGAGGAACCGGCAGGACCTCTTCTGATGAAGATGCTGGTCCCAACGCCTTACGAGGCGCCAAAGAAAGAGGCCTTCAAGAAGGTCAAGAAGACCTGGAGCGGCCTCCGTCACCGCGACGCTTCGGACACAAAATCTGAAGACTCCAGCGACCATCCCTCCTCCGAAGACGAAGAGGAGGAGGAAGAAGACGAGTCCTCCACAGGGGGGGAGAAAAGGACGGCTTCCTCATCCCTAGAGGCCGAATCACCAAAGAGGGGGAAAGGTTCCCTCCCAGAGGCGTCCACCACGCAGCCCGGAGTGGGATCCCAGGGCCCAGCCCCAGGTAAAGTCGTGAGTACACAAAATCCCAACACGCCTACGTGCTCGAGGTCATTAGGATGTAGTAGTTTAACTGTTGCCATACTTTGTGCAGCCTAGCGAGGTCCCACACCGGACAGTCCTCATCGGAGGATTCACTGAGCTCAGACGCCCTGGAGAGCGAGGTGCCTCCAGAGGCCCCTTCCCCGAAGCCTAGGCGCGACACCGAGGTGTCGTCTCAGAGGGACCCGGACCAGGGAGGGCATATCTCTAGGGACGGATACACGGGAGCAGTGGTTCCCATGCTTGTCGACGGCGGGGGCGATCTTGGATTCAGCCCGCAGCCGGACACAGTTCTGGAGACCTTTAAAGCTCCAGGATCGGGCGAGTAGCCCCCTTTGACGGGGGGAGGCCCGCCCGCTCCGCCAGCAACCTCTATCCAAGCAGAGTTGCCGGGCGGCCTATCGACAGCGCTAAAGAGTGCGTCCATCATCGATGAACATCGCGCCCTCATGGGTGCGGTGATTGAAAAGATTCAGTCTGCTGAGAGCGGACTGAATGAATCCTGCCTTAGCCTTATAAAGGCTTTGAGGTATGTTTTTAGAAACCTTTGAAGATTGTCATAGTATGAGTAGTAGCCCCTGATGCACTGTCTGGCGAAAGAGAGAGAGCCGGACAGGGGATCAAATTTCTGCTTTGCAGGAGACTCAGTAAATGACATATATCCCTTTGTTTGAAAACAGGCGTCTGTAGCAACGACCGCCTCTCATAATGCAGAGGTGTCTGGACTAAAGCAGAGTCTGGAACGGGCCGAAGAAGAACTTGGCCGCGTGAAGAAGCAGTTGGAGGACAAGCAAGGTATGTCGAAACCTTTTCCTAAGTTCAGCACGAATGAGTAGTTGTGCCTGATGAAAATATTTGTATTGTATGCTTTAGGAGCTAGTTCCGAAATTGAGGCATTGAAGAAGGCTGTGGCCGAAGCCGACAAGAAGGCCGCCGTAGAGCAGGCTCTTCGCGAGAAGCACGAGGCCAGGGTCATTGAAGTTGAGTGTGAGCTCCAAGAGGCCATGAAGAAGAGCGAGACCTTTGAGCAGAGTCTAGCAGGGAAAGAGTCTGAACTCGCCCAAGCTCTCCAAGCCGCAGATGATGCTCGGGAAGAAGCCCGAGGTTCTCTGAAGGATATTCAGGAGGCACGGAGGGTTGCGGCTGGTAAGGCTTGTGGTACTCAAAGCATTGTTGGCATAGTAATAGGAGGAGCTCTAAGCAACAAACTGAATTCTTGTTTTTCCAGGGGCGTTTGCGGACCTGCCGCGCAGCATATCTGATGCTGCCCAATTCTACCGGACTAAAGAGAAGAAGTCTATGGAGAAGCATTTCTGGTCGCAGTATTTGGCGCTGAATTATCCGGTGCCCTTTATCGATCAGCTGAAGCAGCTGGTCGAACTGCACCAGGCGGCAAAACTAGCCATGAAGGACTTAGTTGTCCGGCTGTGGCCCGCTGAGCCGATTCCAAGCAGTTACTTCGGACTCGTGAAGCGGATTGTTGGTGCTTGCCCTCGGCTCGAAGTCATTAAGTGGTCGGTCTGTATAGAAGGTGCACGCACAACATTTGCCCGCGCGAAGGTGCACTGGGGGAAGCTTGATGCTGAAAAGCTGATGACTGAGGGACCACCGTAGGGTAAGAAGCATCGCAATCCCAAGTTGTATTATGAGGGTGTCCTGAAAGGAGCTCGCCTTGTGGCAGAACAGTGTACCAAAGACACTATATTTCCCTGAAGGCAGTCATGTCGTTCTTTGTAATGCAGGATAATGGCACTATTATTATTTATTGCCTGTTGTCGGTGTCAAAACCGGCGGATCTCGGGTAGGGGGTCCCGAACTGTGCGTCTAGGCGGATGATAACAGGAGACAAGGGACACGATGTTTTTACCCAGGTTCGGGCCCTCTCGATGGAGGTAAAACCCTACTCCTGCTTGATTAATATTGATGATATGGGTAGTACAAGAGTGGATCTACCACGAGATCAAGGAGGCTAAACCCTAGAAGCTAGCCTATGATATGATTGTTGTAATGGTTGTTCGTCCTACGGACTAAAACTTTCCGATTTATATAGACACCGGAGAGGGCTAGGGTTACACAGAGTCGGTTACAATGGTAGGAGATCTACATATCCGTATCGCCAAGCTTGCCTTCCATGCCAAGGAAAGTCCCATCCGGACACGGGATGAAGTCTTCAATCTTTTATCTTCATAGTCTTGGAGTCCGGCCGATGATGATAGTCCGGCTATTCGGACACCCCCTAGTCCAGGACTCCTTCAGTAGCCCCTGAACCAGGCTTCAATGACGATGAGTCCGGCGCGCATATTGTTCGGCATTGCAAGGCGGGTTCCTCCTCCGAATTAATCATAGAAGATTGTGAACACCAGGATAATGTCCGGCTCTGCAAAATAAATTCCACATACCACCGTAGAGAGAATAATATGTACACAAGTTCAATCTGCTGACGTATTTCGTGGCATGACATCATGCCACTACCAAGCCTTTACTTGAATCGTTTTTATTATACCACCTCAGCGCGTTTAGCGAAGTGGTTTCCTTGGCACGTCTTGTCAAAGCAGAGATCGTGTTCCCCTTATTCCGGGATTCCCATCAATACGGACATGGGCAACCCAACCGCGCCATTGATTGTGGCGCTTGGGAGATAAGCGAGTTTTACCAGGCCGGTGGGGACGCACAGTCTTCGTCCGCCCATATATAAGGGGATAAGGATCCACCTGTTTTACCTACGCCTTCTTCCTCCTTTGCTTATCCATCTCCGCGCACTCGAGCTCCAGCGCCCAAGTCCGCACATCTCGTCTCAACCTTCTCCAGCCATGTCCGGAGCAGGAGGCAAGTGGATGGCCTCCTCCGTTACGGAGGGGCACATCGAGAAGCTGCGCGGCGCCGGATACCTATCCAGCGACATCGCGCACCGGCTGCCCGACGAGGGGCAGCTCATCCCCACCCCCAGGCCTCATGAGAGGTCGTATTCCTTCCCCACTTTCTCCGCGGACTGGGCTTCCCACTTCATCCCTTCGTCTGGGGGCTCATGTACTACTACGGCCTGGACTTCCACGATCTGGCGCCAAACTTCATCCTCAACATCTCGGCGTTTATCGTCGTGTGCGAGGCCTTCCTCTACATCCGGCCCCACTTCGGCTTGTGGCTAAAAACCTTCAATGTCAAGCCGAAGGTAGTGAAGGGCGTCCAAGCGGAGTGCGGAGGCGCCATGGTGGGCAAAATGCCCAACGCCATCTGGCTCGAGGGTGCCTTCGTGGAGTCCGTCAAAGGGTGGCAATCGGGGTGGTTCTACATCACCGAGCCGCGTGACCCTAAATGGGCAGCGGCCCCCGAGTTCAGATCTGGTATCCCCATGCAGCTCACCTCCTAGAAAGAGAAGGGCTTGCTATGGGGTAGTTCGGAGGAGCTGACAGGACTCCAGTCCTGTCTCCAGACCCTGGTGAACAAGAAGCTTAAGCTTGTCAACGTGATCCAGGTCATGCTCGTCCGCCGGATTTTCCCCTGCCAGCAACGGGCCTTCAATTTGTGGGAGTTCGATCCGGCACAGCACCGGACCCTGAGCGGGCTCTTCGACACGATGGACGAAGCTGCCTGGAGGGTGCTGTTCAAGGGGGGAGAAGCCCCCGCATCCGCAACTGAAGATCGTGGATTCAGCACGAAGCGCCCGACCGGCGAGGCAAGCTTTGCTATCCTTTATGGGACACTTATTTCTTTCATAGTTTGAATCTATGTGGGATCTAAAACTCCTGATGCCTTTGACAGGACTGGCAGAGGACGTTCGGACAGGTTGACTGTCCGGCTCCTCTCCCCGAAGACCTAGCGGACACCCGTTTAACGGGGCTGCTGGTTCCGGCCCTTTATGTGGTGCCGGAGAAGAAGGCCAAGAAGAAGGCCACGGGAACCCGAAGGAGTTCCCGGCGCCAGGTGGTATCGGACTCATCACCCGATGGCTCCAAGGCGGACTCCTCCCCCGAAGACGAGGAGGAGAAAGAGGACTCTCCCCCAGAGGGGGGAGAGAGGAAGAGGAAGGCTTCCCCAACGGGGGAGGCCGAAGGGTCCAAGAAGGGAAGGACCCTTCCTCCGGACTTCTCCGCCAATGCCGACGACGGCAATGAGGGGTGGCCCTCAAGGGACAAGCCCCCCGCAAGATCGTAAGTATCCGGATTCCTAAACGATTTATAATCTCTCTTTTGTGCCACATAGTGTCCTTCTAATGCCGCATACAACCTGTAGTCCGGCCGAGGACGATTTTCCCGCTTCCTCGAGCGGGTCCTTGGCTCCGTCGGATGTGGATTCCATTCCAACTGCCTCCACCCCTCGTGACGCTGAGGACACCGAGGTGGGATCCCAGGAGGGGACCCGCCGGGAGGGGGAGGCTCTGGAGGTGCCACAGGGCAACCTCCCGGACTTCACACCGGACTCCGCACCGGAACCCGCAGTGGTTCCGGAGTCCGGCAGGCGGCCCCTTTGTAAGAAGGGCAAGACCGTGACACCGGCAGCCTCCGTCCAACTGGAGGCGCCGGACAACTTGTTGGAGGCGCTCAACGGTGCTTCCATCGAGGAAGAACACCGCACTATCATGAGTGCGGTGATTCAGAAGGTTCAGCTCGCCAAGAGCGGGCTGACCGAAGCCTGTAGCAGCCTTCTAACAGGCTTTGAGGTAAGAAATTTCAAAATATGTAATGTAATACCGCATAGACAGTAGCCCCTGATGCTCGGTTTGGTGTTTGGAAAGAAAAGCCGGACTGAGGATCTAAAAAGATATACGCAGGAGTTCTAAAAATTATGTCAATATGGGATTGCAGGCTGCGCTGCTGACCTCTGCCGCACTGACTGCGGAGGTCGATGCTTTGAAGTAGGACCTCGAGCGGTCCGAGAACGAGCTCGGCCTTGCCAAGAAGCAGCTCGAGGACAAAGAAGGTGAGTAACACCGTATTAAATTTGTACCTTACAGAAAAGGATTTTGGTTGCAATAGAAATAACAAGGATAACGTGGGCACTGCAGGGGCCACGAACGAGGTGGCGACCCTGAAGGAGGCCGTGTCCGCGGCCGAGTGTAATGCGGCCGCGGAACGAGGGGAGCGAGAGAAGCAGGAGGTGCGGGTGGCGGAGGTGCGGCAAGAGCTCCATGCTCTCATGGAGAAGCATGAGAGTTTGGAGCGCGACTCGAAGACTCGAGAGTCCGAGCTTGCCTCGGCTCTTGAGAGTGCCAAAGCCGCTAAGGCCGAGGCCCATAAGGCCCTCCAGGAGATTGAGGCGGTGAAGAAAATAGCGGCGGGTAAGGCATTTTTCATGCAAAGCAAGCATGTTAAAGTGAATTACTTGTTACTTACCCGAATTCGGAGCTCTCCAGGAGCGTTTGCAGATCTTCCTCGTAGCGTGTCCGATGCTGCCGCATTCTACCGGGTCGAGGAGGGGAGCTCAACGGAGAAGGTCTTCTGGTCTCAGTATGCTGAGGCCGGACATCCGGTGCCCCTTAGCGACCAGCTGAAGCAGCTGGTCGAGCTCCACAAGGTAGCCGAGCAGGCCATGAAGGGCCTCATAGTCCAGTTGTGGCCTGAAGAGGCCATGCCTGGGAGCTACTTCGGCATGGTGCGGCGGCTGGTGGATGCGTGTCCCTGGGTGGAAGTCATCAAGCGCTCCGCCTGCATTGAAGGTGCCCGTCGGGCCCTTGCCCGTGCAAAGGTGCACTAGGGCAGGCTGGATGCTAAGAAGCTTCTGACAGACGCGCCGCCGGCGGGCAAGGAGTATCGCACGCCCGAAATGTATTATAAGAGTGTCTTGAAGGGTGCCCGCAAGATTGCAGATGAGTGCTCCAAAGATGTAATATTTGAGTAGACTCGCAATGTGTTATCCTGTGCGCTGAAAACTTTGTTCATATGCGCTAAGCAACGCTTATTAATTTAAAATATTACCTTCTGTGCGGCCGTTTATCAAATCTGAGAGATGGCAAGTCGTCGGCTTCGGCCCCCATGCCACGAGTGCTGGGGTGTTCGGGATAAACTTGAGCGCTCTTGTTCCCATATTTGGGTCCATCTAGGGAGGCGTTCAACACGACGAACAAGGCAACCGGACTTATAATGCTTGAACACTCTCACTTAGCCATGGAATTCTATAATTTTAAATTTCTGCGAAGCCCTTAGTGTTCGGAAGACCGAGTTCGGGGCGCTATCCACGTCTGGGCCGGACGAAGCCGGTTCCTCGCTCTAAGCGGCATAAGTCTTTAGGGACTCGAAAAGACCTCTCGAACAACGACCAGCTGTCGCCTTATCATGACGGTCAATTTTAGCTTTCTCCACTGAGGCGCTCGCCCAGCTCAATCGGGGCGCAATCGCAGTGGTTCTCCCAGTGCTACCTTAGCCGACAGAACGTAAGGTACCAAAACATGGGAGCCGGGCAAACCCAACTATTGACTCAAGACATGATTCGAAGCCGATGCATATAATGCTATAAGTTCGGGGTGCCGCACTTGTGAAAGTGTTCGGACTTATCACACCATAATGCGGGGAACATAAGCCCCTGGTGTATTCGGCCGTACCAAAGTGTACGGATGCAAAACGTCATAAATGAACATATATGTAAGAAAGGAATGCAATTACAAGCGAAAAGTGATGCATTGTTTATTCAAGGAATTCTGCCATGAGTGCAGAACGATACAAATAGTGCGGTAAGCAAGGGTTTGGACTATTAGACATGTCCCCCTCCAGGGGTAGTGTCACGCCCAATATGCGACCCTATCCAAAAGGAACTCGAAGGTCCCACCAAGGATAGACCCGCATATTGGAACGCTTTTGCAAGGTGGATATCATTACATCAACATTACATAATAGATGGGGATACATACAAGAGGCATACAATGCCACACGAATCCAACATCACATCACAAGAGATCAACACCCGACTACGGATGATACATAAACAGAAACTCAAAAAATATTCACCCTGCTAGCCCAGGCTGCCGACCTGGAACCTATCCCCTGATCGAAGAAGCAGAAGAAGAACTCAATGCAAGCAAGCATCGCTCTCGCGTCATGACCATCGCATAACCTGTACCTGCAACTATTGTTGTAGTAATCTGTGAGCCACGAGGACTCAGCAATCCCATTACCATGGGTATCAAGACTAGCAAAGCTTAATGGGAAAGGAAGGGGTAAAGTGGTGAGGTTGCAGCAGCGACTAAGCATGTATGGTGGCTAACATACGCAAAAGAGAGCGAGAAGAGAAACAAAGGAACGGTCGTGAAGCTAGCAATGATCAAGAGGTGATCCTGAACTCCTACTTACGTCAATCATAACACAGAAACCGTGTTCACTTCCCGGACTCCGCCAAAAAGAGACCATCACGGCTACACACGCGGTTGATGCGTTTTAATTCGGATCTGGTGTCAAGTTATCTACAACCGGACATTAACAAATTCCCATCTGCCACATAACCGCGGGCACGGCTCTCGAAAGTTTATACCCTGCAGGGGTGTCCCAACTTAGCCCATGACAAGCTCTCGCGATCAACGAAGGAATAGACCTTCTCCCAGGAAGACCCGATCAGTCTCGGAATCCCGGTTTACAAGACATTTTGACAATGGTAAAACAAGACCAGCAAAGCCGCCCGAATGTGCCGACAAATCCTGATAGGAGCTGCACATATCTCGTTCTCAGGGCACACCGGATTGTCCAAACTTCCGGTAGGCGAGCCCAGAGTTGCCCCTGGTGGCCACCGGTGGCTGACGGTTTGGACCAACACTCACGACGAGCACTGGCCCGGGGGGGGGGTAAAATAAGATGAGCCTCGAGAGCACGACTCCCAAGGGAAAAAAAGGGCTAGGTGAGGCAAATGGTAAAACCAAGGTTGGGCCTTGCTGGACAAGTTTTATTCAAAGCGAACTGTCAGGGGGGTCCCATAAATCACCCCACCGCGTTAGGAACGCAAAATCCGGGAACATAACACCGGTATGACGGAAACTAGGGCGGCAAGAGTGGAACAAAACACCAGGCATAAGGCCGAGCCTTCCACCCTTTACCAAGTATATAGATGCATTAATAATATAAGAGATATTGTGATATCCCAACCAAAAACCTGTCCACCATGGAGAAATCTTCAACTTCACCTGCAGCTAGCAACGCTATAAGAGGGGCTGAGCAAAAGGGGTAACATAGCCAAACAACGGTTTGCATAGGAAGGGTGTCAAAGGTTAGAGGTTCATGGCAATATGGGATGGCTTGATAAACAGGTAATAGGTAGCGCAGCATAGCGATAGAACGAAGCAACTAGCATAGCAATGATAGTAGTGAGATCTAGGGTAGCGGTCATCTTGCCTGAAATCCCGCAAGGAAGAAGAACGAGTCCATGAAGAAGACGAACGGATGAAGCCGAACCAATCGTAGACGAACGAATCCTCACGATCGCAACGAAACAGGAACTAACAAGAAGAAGCACACAACATAGGTAAACACACCACACATGAACAAGGCATGATGCACAACAAGCATGATGCATGACCAAGCTACATGAAGCTGCTCATGGCAAGAGATGATGCAAACAAGAACAACACATCAAGGCAAGTTTAAATGAGGCCGGGAACAACATATAACAATTCCGGTAAGTCCTCATATGCAAATTTCGAAATTGGTCCAGAACTGAATAAACCTTATGTTCAAGTTGTTAAACAGCAAGTTAAGATGCACTAAGATGATCTACACGGAATTCTAGTCAAGTTACATATAAAGTTCATTAGATTTGGAGCTACGGCCTAGAAGATATGAGCAAAACAAGTTAAACATGGCATTGATGCAAAATGCACCCAAACATCAAGCAAACACCTCAAAACAAGGATGCAACATGATAATATGGAACTACATGCAAAAACAAGCAAGTTTCATATAGAGCACACTCAAAACGGAGCAACAGTGCAACACATACACTCCATACAAGTCATAACAGCAATCTGTCCATAACAGCAACTAGGCATATTGCAAGCATCAAAACAATATGCTACAGCACCCCAACATAATAACAAAAGGCATGGGCATGAAGTACTGGTAAAGCATAACAAAACATGAACACTGAGCTATCTTCAGAAAAGACTAGAACATGCTCAAAAAGACATGGGAAGATTGCAAATAATAACAGTTTCAGACTTTAGCAGAAATAACATCAGGTTGCAATGTTTAGGGCTATCAAACAACATGTTACAGGAACTTATCATGGCAAACAAAGGCATGGCATGAATCTACTAATTGCATAGATCAAAAGTCCCTTACTGACCATGAGCCAAAAAGGCATAGAAAATATGATGGCACCCATGTAAACATGGCAAGTTATATTACAGATTCATACATGGCAGGAACAACAATAAGTAGGCATGTTGGTGAGCTTGAACCACTCACCACAGAGCAATACATGGCATGTCAAGGCAACCAACAGTAAGAAGACATGTTTATGAAGCTAAGAATGGCAAGAGCAAGGTCATAGGGTGCATGGATCACTAGAAAAACACATGGGAACTAGTGAACTTAATGTTAACAGGCTGACAGCAACATTATCAAGCAACTTTGGAGCAAGATATGAACAATCTACAGCAAGCTATAAATGCAACCAGGGGCATGGATGGATAGGGCATAACATGTAGATCAAAACATGTTTATAGAACATCTCCAGATTATGCATAGAATGATTAGTAGCAACATGTTTATATAGCATCACGAAATAACAGATTCAGCCTAGCAAAACAGCAACAGCAAGTACACTACTTAACAAGCTTGATTCACTCACCACAAGTCATTGCATGACAAGATAAGCATATCATCATCAAGAATACATGTTTATGTAACCAACCAAGGCAAGAAAAAGTCCATAGCATGCAAGGATCAACTATAGCAACCTTGGCTAAATTGAATAACAAGTAAACAATCTGCCAGGAAACATTTTGAAGCAAAAGTAGAGCACCAAAATGACATGCTAGACTACTCCATAATTTCAAACAAGGGCAGGGATGGGTATACAACAACCATATGTTCAAAACACCCTTACTGAAGTATCTCAAAATATGCATGGTTCTCTCTGTAGCATCAAGTTTACATGGCATCAAAATAACAGCAGAACAGGGACTAATATCAGCAATATCACGAAGCCTAGTTTGCATGCTTGTGCTAGTCACCACATTTATCACAAAAATACATGGTATACACCCCTGGAAATATGGCATGTCATAGATCAAAACACAAGAAGACATCAACCTCATAGGATGCACACATCAATCATGGCAAAAATGATAAATGAGCAAGTTATAACAGTTTCAGCAGGTTAACATCAACAAGCACTCTTCCAACAGCATTTCGGGCATCAAGATGAGCTCAAATGAAAATGATGCAATGAAATCAAATGAAGTACTCGTTGAGGCGAACAATTTGACATATTATACGCACAAAACGGAGCTACGGATGCAGAGATGTGATGCGATGAACATGGCATGATTAAGTAAATGAAACGGGGACTTAGGCATTTCGGGGGGAGGAAGAGAGTCAACCTCCAGATCGGATCTGGGCCGGGCGCCGGAGTTGGACGAGGAGGGGCTGCCGGCGTGGTCGGGGAAGGCCGGAGGGAGGCGGGGCCAGCCGGATCCGGGCGGTGGCTCGCCGGATCCGCGGCGAAGGGAGCCGGTGGCGGCGCTCAGGCTCCGGGCGCGGGCGGAGGCGGGCTGGACCGGCCGGGGCGGCGGCGGTGGCGTGGCGGCAGCGGCGCCGGTGAGGCTGGGGCAGAGGCGCGGGCGCGGCGCCGGTCGGGGCAGCCGGGGCGCCGGCCGGAGGACGGCGCCGGCGGTGGGCCGAGCCGCGGCGAGGCGAGGAGGCGGAGGCGAGGGGCGCGGCCGGGCTGCCGGCGGCGGCGGGACGCCGGCGAGGCGCGAGCGGCGGCACGCTGCGGCGCGACGTGCGGGCCGGGCGGCGGCGCGGGATGGGCCCCGCGGGCCCCAGACGGGCTCGGCGGGCCTCGGCGGTGAAGTGGGCGCGGGGCCACGTGGCATGACGCGATTGGACGAGGCGGCGGCGCTGAACGTGTCCGGCGTCAGATCGGACGTGTCCGGCGGGCGAGAGGAGCGGGGCTAGGGTTTCGGGGGGAAATGATCCGGGATTTTTGGAGGGGGAGACTTATTTATAGGTAGAGGGAGCTAGGAGAGTCCAAATGAGGAGCGGTTTTCGGCCACGCGATCGTGATCGAACGACCGAGAGCATGGAGGGGAGTTTGCTGGGTTTTGGGCCACTTTGGAAGGGGTGTTGGGCTGCAAAGAGAAGGGGCCTTTACGGTTACCCGGTTAACCGTTGGAGTACCAAACGTCCTCCAAATGGCACGAAACTTGACAGGCGGTCTACCGGTGCTATACTAAGGCCGCTTGGCAAACCTCGGGCCATTCCGAGAAAGTTTAACACCCGCTCACAACAGAAGACAAAAGGGGAACGCCGGATGACATAGGAGTGCCGGATTGCAAAACAGACAACGAGGAAAATGCTCGGACGCATGAGACGAACACATATGCAAGAAGAAATGCACATGATGACATGATATGAAATGCATATGACGACATGGCAAAGTGCAACACGCAAGCAAATGACATGGCAACAATGGCGAATAACTGGCGGACACCTGGCGCATCGAATCCGGGGCGTTACAGGTAGGCTGCGGAATGGTGTATTAAACAGATTTAATGCTCATAATGGAGACCACCTGAGTGTTTGTCGTAGCCATTGTCCTTCCCTGGCTGTTGCATCGTGAGTTCGGCAGATCCACTGCTGGACAGGGCCTCTGGTGAATGGAGTCCTGTGGAAAATAATAATAATAAAAAAAGAGCGACACACTTGGGAGCCCCTGGTGTGGTTGAGCCGCACTCTGGGCCTGTCGTGGTCGTGCCCCTCCTCCTGTGCCCATGGTATCTCCAGAGCGTAATGATGTACACGAAGGGCTAGTCTTGCAATCATGCAGGGGCTGGGGTTGGGGCCGCATTGCTACGCGTGCTCGGAACGTGCCAGGTGGTCCTGATGTATGTTACTCCGGGCGCGTTTGGCCATGCCCGGTCGTTTAACGGCCGGGCTCGAAAATTGCCTTAAGAGGCTGCTCTGTACTTCTGCCGCGAGAGCCGCTGTGTGTTCCTCCGTTCGGATGGAGCGTTCAGTGTTTCCGTTGACCGTGATGACTCCACGAGGGCCTGGCATCTTGAGCTTAAGGTATGCATAATGTGGCACCGCGTTGAACTTTGCAAACGCGGTTCGTCCGAGCAGAGCGTGATAGCCACTGCGGAACGGGACTATGTCGAAGATTAACTCCTCGCTTCGTAAATTATCCGGGGATCTGAAGACCACTTCCAGTGTGACTGAGCCTGTACAATTGGCCTCAACACCTGGCATGACGCCTTTGAAGGTCGTCTTTGTAGGTTTAATCCTTGAGGGGTCTATGCCCATCTTGCGCACTGTATCCTGATAAAGCAGGTTCAGGCTGCTGCCGCCGTCCATCAGGACTCTAGTGAGGTGAAATCCATCGACGATTGGGTCTAAAACCAATGCGGCGAATCCGCCATGGCGGATACTGGTGGGGTGGTCCCTTCGATCGAAAGTGATCGGGCAAGAGGACCATGGATTGAACTTCGGGGCGACTGGCTCCATCGCATATACGTCCCTAAGTGCGCGCTTCCGCTCCCTCTTGGGTATGTGGGTTGCGTATATCATGTTTATCGTCCGCACTTGTGGGGGAAAACCCTTCTGTCCTCTACTGTTCGGCGGCTGAGTCTCCTCCTCGTCATCGCTATGCAGCCCCTTGTCGTTGTTTTCGGTAATTAACTTGCCTGCCTGCTTGAATACCCAACAATCCCTGTTGGTGTGGTTAGCTGGCTTTTCGGGGGTGCCATGTATCTGGCAAGAGCGGTCGAGTATTCGGTCCAAATTGGACGGACCCAGAGTAGTTCTTTTAAATGGCTTTTTCCGCTGACCGGGTTTAGAGCCTCTGAATCCGGTGTTGACTGCCGTATCCTCAGTGTTATCGCCGTTAACGCGGCGTTTGTTTTTGTTACGACGCGACCTGCCATTGCGGTCCTTGTTGTCCGGACTGTCAGAATTTTTGCTGAGGTTGTTACTGCGCGCTAGCCAGCTGTCCTCCCCCACACAGAAGCGGGTCATGAGCGATGTGAGGGCTGCCATGGATTTCGGCTTTTCCTGTCCTAGGTGCCGGGCCAGCCATTCGTCACGGATGTTATGTTTGAAGGCTGCGAGGGCCTCTACATCCGGACAGTCGACGATTTGATTTTTCTTTGTTAAGAACCGTGTCCAGAACTATCTGGCCGATTCGTCTGGCTGCTGAATGATGTGGCTTAGGTCATCGACGTCTGGTGGTCGCACATATGTGCCCTGGAAGTTGTCGAGAAATGCGGCTTCCAGGTCCTCCCAACACCCAATTGACTCTGCTGGCAAGCTGTTAAGCCAATGCCGAGCTGGTCCTTTAAGCTTGAGCGGGAGATACTTGATGGCGTGTAGATCGTCACCGCAGGCCATATGGATATGAAGGAGATAATCTTCGATCCAAACCGCAGGGTCTGTTGTGCCATCGTAGGATTCGATGTTCACGGGTTTAAACCCTTCAGGGATTTGATGATCCATTACTTCATCTGTGAAGCATAGTGGGTGTGCGGCACCTCTATACTAGGCAATATCACGACGTAGCTCAAGAGAGCTTTGTCTGCTGTGTTCGGCCCGGCCAGAGTTGCTGTATCCGGCGCGACGGTAGTCGTCGTGGATCGTGGGGCGCCCACGTGATCCGTAGATAGATCGTGATTGTTTTGCCTTGTCCTCAAATATGTCTCGCAAGTCCGGCGCATTCCCCCGTGGCTTCACGCTTTTCGAGCGGTGCCGGGGTACGGTTCTGGTGGAGGGCCTAGATGCCTCTCTGTCGCGGCCACGAGGTGGTCGGTCTGCCGTATTGTGCGCTGGTGATGAAGGTTTATATGCCTCCTCCTCTAATCGGGGGAGCAACTTGCATTTTGGGTAGCTTTTGGAGGGGCGTTCGAGTTCGTGCTCTTCGGCCGCGAGGACCTCGGTCCATCTGTCGGCCAGCAGGTCTTGATCAGATCGAAGCTGTTGCTGCTTTTTCTTTAGGCTGTTCGCCGTGGCCATTTGCCTGCGTTTAAAATGCTCTTGTTCGACGGGATCCTCGGGCACGACGAATTCGTCATCGTTGAGGCTTGCCTTGTCTCCGGAGGGAGGCATGTAATTGTCATCCTCTATCTCCTCGTCTGCCGCTCTCTCTCGAGGGCTGGCTTCTCCGTCCTCCTGTGCTGAATCTTGCTGGAGGGGGTTGTCTACGGCACTCTCTGGGGTGTTATTGTCTCCGGTGCTGGAATCTCCATTCTTGTCGTGGCGGGATTTAGAGCGGCGCCGCTGACGTCGGCGCTTGGGCTGTTTCTTAGAGGAATCTGCCTCCGCTGCTTCTTCGCCGTTCCTGTCCTTTGGGATGTCCACCATGTATATGTCGTATGATGAGGTGGTCTTCCAGTGCCCCGTAGGCGCTGGTTCTTGATCGTCTCCGGCATCGTCGTCCATACCGTCGATGTCTTCGGAGTCGTAGTTTAGCATGTCGGTTAGATCGTCGATAGTGGCTACAAAGTGGGTGGCGGGTGGGCTTTGAATTTCTTCGTCGTCCGCATCCCAACCATCCTGACTGCAGTCCGGCCAGGGCTCTCCTGATAATGAGAGATGCTTTAGCGAATTCAGGATGTCGCCAAAGGGTGAGTGCTAAAAGATGTCCGTAGCGGTGAACTCCATGATCGGCGCCCAATCGGATTCGATTGGCAGGGGCGCAGGAGGTTCGGAGTCCGGCAAGGAGTCCGGCACCTCGGAGTCACGAGCTTTGCAAAGGACAAGATCGGTATTCGGCTCCATCGCCGTAGAGATTGCAGCTCCCGAGGCGGTGTCCAGCCACCTGTCCTCGATCTGCGTGGTCGGCTCCGAACTAGGGGTCGGAGCGGACTTATGTGCGGCTTCCAGGGCACTGTCCAGCGGCAGAGCTAAATCATGCCCATCGTGACAGTGCGGCACGCTCGGCTGTGGCTCAAATCCATCGAAGATCAAGTCTCCGCGGATGTCGGCCATGAAGTTTAAGCTTCCAAACCTGACCTGATGGCCAGGGGCGTAGCTTTTAATCTGCTCCAGATGGCCAAGCGAATTGGCCCGCAGTGCGAAGCCGCCGAACACGAAGATCTGTCCGGGGAGAAAAGTCTCACCCTGGACTGCATTGTTGTTGATTGAAGAAGCCATCAAGCCTATCGGTGACGACACAGAGGAACTCTCAATGAAATCACCAATGTCGGTGTCAAAACCGGCGGATCTCGGGTAGGGGGTCCTGAACTGTGCGTCTAGGCGGATGGTAACAGGAGACAAGGGACACGATGTTTTTACCCAGGTTCGGGCCCTCTCGATGGAGGTAAAACCCTACTCCTGCTTGATTAATATTGATGATATGGGTAGTCCAAGAGTGGATCTACCAAGAGATCAAGGAGGCTAAACCCTAGAAGCTAGCCTATGGTATGATTGTTGTAATGGTTGTTCGTCCTACGGACTAAAACCCTCCGGTTTATATAGACACCGGAGAGGGCTAGGGTTACACAGAGTCGGTTACAATGGTAGGAGATCTACATATCCGTATCACCAAGCTTGCCTTCCACGCCAAGGAAAGTCCCATCCGGACACGGGACGAAGTCTTCAATCTTGTATCTTCATAGTCTTGGAGTCCGGCCGATGATGATAGTCCGGCTATCCGGACACCCCCTAGTCCAGGACTCCCTCACCTGTTATATGAACGTTTTTTCTTCCTGTGCGGCTGTTTAGTGTATATATATCCTGAGAGTTGGCCAGTCGTCGGCTTCTACCCCCACGTAAAAAGTACGGAGGTGTTCGGGACATACTTGAACACCCTTTATCCCATTGTTGGGTCCTTGAAGGAGGTGTTCATTACCACGAACCAGGCAATCAGACTATAGGGCTTTATCACTCTCACTTAGCCATAGGAATTCGAGTATGGTAGGCGCAGCCCCTGGTGTTCGGAAAACCGTACGAGGGGCTCTAACGGCGCCTGATCAGAAAACCGATCCGTCGCACTCTTGAAAGGATCGAGAAGAGGTGTCTAGAGGGGGAGTGATTAGACACTAAGTACCAAAAGTTGTAGTTTTTAACTTCTTTAAGTTTAAGTGGAGTTTTGGCACAAGTTTAACAATCACAACACATATCAAGCAAGTATGTAAAGAGTATATGAGCAGTGGAAAGTAAAGCATGCAACTTGCAAGAATGTAAAGGGAAGGGTTTGGATGATTCAAATGCAATTGGAGACACGGATGTTTTTGTCGTGGTTCCGATAGGTGGTGCTATCGTACATCCACGTTGATGGAGACTTACGAAGGGTAACGGTTGCGCGAGTCCACGGAGGGCTCCACCCACGAAGGGTCCACGAAGAAGCAACCTTGTCTATCCCACCATGGCCGTCGCCAACGAAGGACTTGCCTCACTAGCGGTAGATCTTCACGAAGTAGGCGATCTCCTTGCCCTTACAAAGTCCTTGGTTCAACTCCACAATCTTGTCGGAGGCTCCCAAGTGACACCTAGCCACCTAGGAGACACCACTCTCCAAGAAGTAACAAATGGTGTGTTGATGATGAACTCCTTGCTCTTGTGCTTCAAATGATTGTCTCCCCAACACTCAACTCTCTCTCACAGGATTTGGATTTGGTGGAAAGAAGATTTGAGTGTTAAGCAACTTGGTAAAGGCTAGAGATCAAGATTCATATGGTAGGAATGGAATATCTTGGCCTCAACACATGAATAGGTGGTTCTCTCTCAAAAACAGCAAGTTGGAAGTGTAGGTTTGTTCTGATGGCTCTCTCCATGAACAAAGAGGAGGTGGAGGGGTATATATAGCCTCCACACAAAATCTAACCGTTACACACAACTTGCCAAACTCGGTGGGACCGAATTGGTAAACTCGGTCGGACCGATTCAGCAAATCTAGTGACCATTAGGATTTTTGGTGGGACCGACATGCAACTCGGTAGGACCGATATGATTAGGGTTAGGGCATAACGTAATCTCGATGAGACCGATTTTGGTAATAAGCTAACCAGAGAGTTGGTCAGGCAAACTCGGTTTGACCGATTACCCAAACTCGGTAGGACCGATTTTGGTAATAAGTTAACTAGAGAGTTTGCATTGTAGTCTCGGTAGTACCGATTACTCAAACTCGGTGAGACCGATTTTGGTAATGAACATACACAGAGAGATTACAATCCCATCTCGATGAGATCGAGATCCCTATCGGTGAGACCGATTTGCCTAGGGTTTGTGGCAGTGGCTAAGACATTTGAACTCGGTGGCGCCGGGTAGAAAGAATCGATGGGGCCGAGTTAGACTTTTGGTTTTAGAACATATGTGGATGTGAGAAAGTAGCTGAGGGCTTTGGAGCATATCACTAA
This sequence comes from Triticum timopheevii, assembly GCA_963921465.1. Taxonomy (NCBI): domain Eukaryota; kingdom Viridiplantae; phylum Streptophyta; class Magnoliopsida; order Poales; family Poaceae; genus Triticum; species Triticum timopheevii. The sequence continues at coordinate 206,388,356 of OY997268.1, forward strand.
GCACTTTGAGCAAGCAAGCCATTAAGCAACGCCTCATCCCCTCTTGATAGTATTGGCTTTTCTTATAGACTCAATGTGATCTTGGATCACTAAAATAGAAAAGTAGAGTCTTGATCTTGGAGCTTGAGCCAATCCTTTGTCCTTAGCATCTTGAAGGGGTTCCACATCCTTTAATCCATGCCACTCCATTGTTGAATTTGTCTGAAACATACTAGGAAGTGTTAGTCCAACAAGAGATATGTTGACATTAATTACCAAAACCACCCAGGGAGCACTTGTGCTTTCAATCTCCCCCTTTTTGGTAATTGATGACAACATACATCAAAGCTTTAGATAAAGATATAAAGAATAGCAAGTAAAGCTTTGGAAAGACATGTAACATGCATAGGCTCCCCCTACATGTATGCAATCACGTGAATATGGAATATAGAAGCATGTGAGAGCATAACAATGACAGAGTAAGCAATGTGTTACATGTATCTTGGCTATATGCATCAGAGCAAATGATGTGAATATGGGAAATGTACCTTCATGCTCATGAGTCCTTCTTGCAAACAGTATGTACATCAGCAAGAATTCCTCATACACATGACTGTGATGCATATACTTACCTTGTGGTCTTGAGTTGGCTTAGGATGGAATGAACCCGCGTAAACAAGGTTAGATAACACAGATACACCTACTAGCCAGAGCAAACAGAAGAAACCACAAGAGTACCAAGACTGGGATGACATGTAGAGAGTGAGTACTAAGTACCACATTGAATATAGACATGTCCCCAAAGGTAAAGATGTGCAAAGAATTTAAAGAATTTCTTTTCCTCAGATGTCTTGCTCCCCCTGAATCTAGCATGGGATACTGGGAGAAGATAGGGAACAGAAAATTAGAGCAAAATGCAAAATTAGAGCTCAAAGAAACAAATGAACAAAGCTAATGCAAATAAGCACATATGAACATGTCTTTCCCCTCAAGAAGACATGTGGCATCTCTCCTCTTTGAACACCAAGCATCTGGGATCCTTGAAGATTACTCTCTTCTTGAGTATTCTCTCCCCCTAGAGATATCACTCTCCCTGTTGAAGTGATAAGCTTTGATGTGATCTCTCTCTCCCCCTTTGACATCAATTTCCAAGAAGGGCCTTCTGGAATTTGTCGTGAATGCATTTGGTCTTTGAGTCACAGCACAAAGCACTGATAAAAATGTGATGCTTGTAGAGGACAAGATTCATTGAGTGGAGTTGGATCAAAAGTAATGCAGGAATAAATGGCAAAATGTTTTTCCTGTTGTGAAATCGGTGGCACTGAGTTGGATGCTTCGGTTGCACTGAATGATTTCGGTTGGACCGAAGACAAGAAACCGGTGTGACTGAGTTCATCACAGAGAAAACACTTGTCACCTTAGCTCACTAGACAAGAAAGATCTCACAAGGATTTGCAAGGAATTAACAGAAAGATTTGCAATGAATTGGATGCAGGGTATGCAGAACAAATAGAAAAGAGAAGAAATCTAGACAAAGTTTTTTTTGAAAGGGGAAACAAATATGCATGAGAGAAATGCAAGAGCACAGAAAAGAAAACGAGAGAACTTCATCTAGAATTGGTCGGCGACAAAGTCACCTATGTTAGAGTATATTGACTTAGGAGTCAAGTGAGATCACTTGATCATAGGTCATACTCATCATTTAAGCTCAAAATGGGGTTACCATTTTTCGTTTAAGCATCTTTATGTATTCACATCTTGTCGCGTTGCTTTGACTCATGACTTGGAGTAAAGCTTCTCTAAGATGGAATAACATACCTTGGGTGGTGGTGTTGATCATGTAGTTGAACTTGTGTGGGTTGCTCAAGGTTGATGTAGCTCATCAAGAGTTGGGAGCACCACTTGAAATTTGAGTTCATATACCTACATGGGTTAGTTTTTGCAACGAAGAGCACTTGTGTATCCAAAATGACAATCATGAAGCTCAACATAGAATTTGTCAAGGGATATGTTTGAGTGGTTTTGTGCTTCCTTGTCTTCGACCACCATTGTGTAGAGACTTGGTGATGTAGAGATTGCTCAGGATGTGAGTGAGTTGTAATCTCATAGAATTAGGTTCATCCAAGTACCTACATGGGTTAGATAACATGCAAGGTGCAAATATATCCAAGACATAAGATTTTCATCATAAGAGAGATATCAAGGATGAGTCATAAGCTCATGTCTTGCATGTATCCAATGGAGTTCCTACTCCAAGTTTGAAGCATCAATGATGTTCAATTCACCTCTTAACCTGCAAAACACTCTCTCATCAAGTGGTTTAGTGAATATATCTGCTAATTGCTTTTCGATGCGAACATGCTTAAGATTAATGTCACCCTTAGCAACATGATCTCGAATGAAATGAGGACGAACTTCAATATGCTTAGTTCGAGAGTGTTGCACGGGATTGTGAGCAATCTTGATAGCACTCTCATTGTCACAAAGTAATGGAACATGTTTCACATATATCCCATAATCTTTAAGAGTTTGGGTCATCCAAAGTAATTGAGCACAACATGAACCAGCGGCAATGTATTCGGCTTCGGCGGTGGATAAGGATACCGAGTTTTGTTTCTTGGAAGACCAAGACATAAGAGATCTACCAAGAAATTGACAAGTACCCGAAGTGGACTTTCTATCAACCTTGTCACCGGCATACTCCGAGTCGGAGTAGCCAACAAGATCGAAAGAGGCCCTCTTAGGATACCAAATGCCAAAATTTGGTGTATGGATTAAGTATCTCACTATCCTTTTCACGGCCTTAAGATGACATTCTTTAGGAGCAGCTTGATATCATGCACACATGCACACACTTAGCATGATATTGGGATGTGAAGCACATAGATATAACAATGAACCAATCATAGAGCGATAAACCTTTTGATCTATCGGTTCACCATCTTTGGTCAAATCAAGATGTCCACTAGTAGGCATGGGTGTAGTCATACCTTTGCATTCTTGCATATTGAACTTCTTGAATAAGTCCTTGGTGTACTTCGTTTGAGAGACAAAGGTACCTTCCTTAGTTTGGTTGATTTGCAAACCAAGGAAGAATTTGAGTTCATTCATCATAGACATCTCAAACTTCTCGGACATTAGCTTCCCAAACTTTTCACTAAAATGAGGGTTAGTAGAACCAAATATAATATCATCAACATAGATTTGGCACACAAATAGTTCTCCATTGACCCTTTTAGTAAAAAGAGTAGAATCTATTTTTCCAATTTCAAAGCCTTTTTCAATAAGGAACTTGGTTAAGCATTTATACCACGCTCTAGGAGCTTGTTTAAGACCACAAAGAGCTTTGTGCAGTTTGTAAACATGATCAGGTTTCCTAGGATTAACAAAGCCGGGAGGTTGTTTAACATAAACTTCCTCCTCTATTTCACCATTTAGAAAATCACTTTTAATGTCCATTTGGTACAAGGTGATATCATGGTGATTAGCATAGGCAAGTAAGATGCGAATGGACTCAAGTCTAGCAACAGGAGCATAAATCTCACCATAGTCCATACCTTCGACTTGTGTGTAGCCTTGGGCGACAAGACGTGCTTTGTTGCGAACTACTTGTCCATCTTCATCTTGCTTGTTGCGAAACACCCATTTGGTACCGATGATGTTGTGGTTGTTGTCGGGCTTCTCAACCAATGTCCAAACCTGATTCCTCTCAAAGTTGTGTAGCTCTTCATGCATAGCGTTTATCCAATCCGGATCTTCCAATGCTTCTTCAACCTTCATAGGTTCAATGCTAGAGATGAATGAATAGTGTTCACAAAAGTTAGCTAGATGAGCTTTAGAGCGAGTGATTCTCCCGGTTTGGATATCATTGTAGATTTGCTCGACGGGATGATCTTTAGCAATTCTTGCTCGAACTCGTGAAAGCTTTTGCTTGGGACTTGGTTGAACATCTTCTTCATCTTGTTCTTCTTCTTGGCCTTCTTCATTGTTGGCGTTGTCGTTCTCTTGTCGTGGTGGAGAAGGAGGTTGTTGACGTTCGTCTTGGTGCACTTCCTCGTTTTATTCATCTTGGTGTGTCCCACATGTGGATGCTTCCATATCAACTCTTGGTTCACCTTGTCGTGAGGTAGAAGCTTCCACTTGGACGGACGAGGTACTCTCCTTCACCTCCGTTGGACGAATCTTGCCAGTAGACAAGTCTTGGATTGCTTCCGAGGGGTCTTTGTCTCCTACATCAATTGGCAATTGCTCTACTTGTGAGCCATTAGATTCATCAAACTTCACATCTACCGTTTCTTCAACCTTTCGGGTGAAATTGTTGTAGACACGGTATGTGTGAGAGTTTGATCCATAACCAAGTAGGAAACCTTCATGAGACTTGGGAGCAAATTTAGAATGACGATGCTTATCAAGAATGTAGCACTTTGAGCCGAATAGTTGAAAGTATCCAACTTGGGGTTTGTTACAGGTAAGGAGCTCATGTGCCGTCTTGCCGAGTAGCTTGTGAAGATACAAGCGATTTGTTGCATGACAAGCTGTCTCAACCGCTTCCGCCCAGAAGTGCTTCGGCGTCTTGTACTCATCAAGCATCGTTCTCGCCATTTCAATGAGCGTCCGGTTCTTCCTCTCAACAACTCCATTTTGTTGAGGTGTGTACGTAGCCGAGAACTCATGTGAAATCCCTTCTTCGTCAAGAAAGGTGTCCACATTTGCGTTCTTGAACTCCGTTCCGTTGTCGCTGCGAACCTTCTTGATCTTCACTTCAAATTGATTTTGGGCCTTCCTAGCGAAGTTTTTGAAGATCTTTTGGACCTGCGATTTATCATCGAGAAAGAACACCCACGTAAATCTTGAAAAATCATCAACTATAACTAGACCAAAAGAATTTCCACCGAGACTTTTGTAGGAGTTGGGACCAAAAAGATCCATATGAAGTAGCTCGAGTGGCCTCCTTGTGGTCATGATGTTCTTCACGGGATGACTTCATCCAACCTGTTTACCTGCCTGACAAGCACTGCAAAGTCTATCCTTATCAAATATGACATCGTTAACGCCAAGGATATGATTTCCTTTAATAAGCTTATCAAGGTTTCGCATGCCAACATGACCCAATCGTCTATGCCATAACCAACCTTTAGAGGATTTAGCAATAAAGCAAGTTCTAGGTTGAGCCTTTTTAGTGAAATCAACAATGTATAGATCACCTCTACGTACACCGGTAAAGACCATTTTATGATTATCTCTACGAAATACTTGGCAATCTACTTCAGTAAATAGGACATTGAAACCAAAATCAGCAAGTCTAGATACTGAAAGTTAGTTGTAGCCAAGAGATTCAACGAGCATGACATTTTGTATGGAGCTATCATGTGATATGGCCATCTTACCGAGGCCAACCACCTTACCCTTTGAGTTGTCACCGAAAGTGGCAACTTTCAAGGACCATCGTTTTCAGCAAGCTCACGAAACATGTCTTTATCTCCGGTCATGTGATCGGTACATCCACTATCAAGAACCCATTCCATTCCTCCTGCCATATATCCCCGAAGATTTGCCATAAGACCAAAGTGTCTCATTGCATCATCAAGATCGAAGTCACTATCATCATCCTCATCATAGTATCCATGTTCAACATCGTCATGTGGTGGATCAAATCCTAGAGAGGGTGATTCGTTAGAGTGAGTTTGACAATGATCTTGTTTATGAATTTTTATAGCTTCGGAAATAATATCACTAATAATTCCAACATCTCCTTTGGCACGCATAAGGTTTGTAAGCTCAAATAGACAATCACCAAACATAGGATCACTAGAATTCATTTTACTCAAGGCAATAGACATATGGAGAATTTCATCTAGATTTTTCAAGGAATAATTTGGAAAGCGTTCCTCAAGAAATTTCCATATGGTGTAGGCACACTTAAGAGTAGGCAAACATCCAATCAAGTTTCTAGGAAAGCCTCTAATGATAAGTTCAATAGTTCTAAGATTGCGAATCATGTCAATTGACTCATCAAGAGTAGGATGCATATGATCAACATGAGGTGCACAAGGGCTAGCAATGTACTTGTTCAAATGATATTGATTGAAAATCACAAGCATCTCATTTTTCCACTCATGAAAGTACTCTCCATCAAGTATAGGCACTCTATGTCTAAGACTCCCAATAGTAGACCCATCCGTCTTCCTCCAATGGTGTTTAAACCAAAGCAATGGAGACCAAATCTCTGATACCAATTGAAAGAATCAAGAAGAGGTGTCTAGAGGGGGGTGATTAGACACTAAGTACCAAAAGTTGCAGTTTTTAACTTCTTTAAGTTTAAGTGAAGTTTTGGCACAAGTTTAACAATCACAACACATATCAAGCAAGTATGCAAAGAGTATATGAGCAGCGGAAAGTAAAGCATGCAACTTGCAAGAATGTAAAGGGAAGGGTTTGGAGGATTCAAACGCAATTGGAGACACAGATGTTTTTGTCGTGGTTCCGATAGGTGGTGCTATCGTACATCCACGTTGATGGAGACTTCAACCCACGAATGGTAACGTTTGCGCGAGTCCATGGAGGGCTCCACCCACGAAGGGTCCACGAAGAAGCAACCTTGTCTATCCCACCATGGCCGTCGCCCACGAAGGACTTGCCTCACTAGCGGTAGATCTTCACGAAGTAGGCGATCTCCTTGCCCTTACAAAGTCCTTGGTTCAACTCCACAATCTTGTCGGAGGCTCCCAAGTGACACCTAGCCAACCTAGGAGACACCACTCTCCAAGAAGTAACAAATGGTGTGTTGATGATGAACTCCTTGCTCTTGTGCTTCAAATGATAGTCTCCCCAACACTCAACTCTCTCTCATAGGATTTGGATTTGGTGGAAAGAAGATTTGAGTGGAAAGCAACTTGGTAAAGGCTAGAGATCAAGATTCATATGGTAGGAATGGAATATCTTGGCCTCAACACATGAGTAGGTGGTTCTCTCTCAGAAATAGCAAGTTGGAAGTGTAGGTTTGTTCTGATGGCTCTCTCCACGAATGAAGAGGAGGTGGAGGGGTATATATAGCCTCCACACAAAATCTAACCGTTACACACAACTTGCCAAACTCGGTGGGACCGAATTGGTAAACTCGGTCAGACTGATTCAGCAAATCTAGTGACCGTTTGGATTTTCGGTGGGACCGACATGCAACTCGGTAGGACCGATATGATTAGGGTTAGGGCATAACGTAATCTCGGTGAGACCGATTCCACAAACTCGGTGAGACCAATTTTGGTAATAAGCTAACCAGAGAGTTGGTCAGGCAAACTCAGTTTGACCGATTACCCAAACTCGGTAGGACCGATTTTGGTAATAAGTTAACCAGAGAGTTTGCATTGTAGTCTCGGTAGTACCAATTACTCAAACTCGGTGAGACCGATTTTGGTAATGAACATACACAGAGAGATTACAATCCCATCTTAGTGAGACCGAGATCCCTATCGGTGAGACCGATTTGCCTAGGGTTTGTGGCAGTGGCTAAGACATCTAAACTCGGTGGCGCCTGAGGGAGTCATCGAGCCTGACAGCGATGACACAGAGGAACTCTCAATGAAAGAACCAATGCCGGTGTCAAAACCGGCGGATCTCGGGTAGGGGGTCTCGATCTGTGCGTCAAGGCTGATGGTAACAGGAAGCAAGGGACGCAGATGTTTACCCAGGTTCGGGCCCTCTCGATGGAGGTAAAACCCTACTTCCTGCTTGATTAATATTGATGATATGGGTAGTACAAGAGTAGATCTACCACGAGATCGTAGAGGCTAAACCCTAGGAGCTAGCCTATGATGGTATGATTGTAATTGTGACCGGCCTTCTAAGGACCAACCTCTCCGGTTTATATAGACACCGGAGAGGGCTAGGGTTTACATGGAGTCGGTTACAAGGAAGGAAATATAATATCTGGATCGCCAAGCTTGCCTTCCACGCCAAGGAAAGTCCCATCCGGACACGGGCCGAAGTCTTGAGTCTTGTATCTTCACGCTTCAATAGTCAAGACGTTGTACACAGTCCGGCTGTCCGGATACCCCCTAATCCAGGACTCCCTCAGTAGCCCCTGAAACAGGCTTCAATGACGATGAGTCCGGCGCGCAGTATTGTCTTCGACATTGCAAGGCGGGTTCCTCCTCCGAATACTCCAAAGTGGTCATCGAACACATAGACCGTGTCTGGATCTACAAGATGGTCTTCGTATGGTATAGATCTGATTTGCTGGCAATCTTCGTGCGTCGTGCCCTTGCATCGTGGCTCGGTCCAATGCGAACCGACGTTTTCTTCCCCACAACGACTTGTGTTACGAGGCGGTTTTATTGGCACGTCCCGTCGAAGCAGAGATCGTGTCCCTTTTATTACGGGATTTTCCATCAATATGAGCGTGAGTGACCCCACGACGGTTGTTGGTATTACCCCGTGTGTTGTTAAATAAGCCTCAAACGGTCACACCGGGGACTCTTGATATTCACCCTCTTTATAAAGGGGTCGAGACCTACGCCTCTTTTTTCACCTTCATCGCGCCTCCTCGCACCTCGAGTTCTAACACCCAAAAGCTAAGCTCCGCCCCTCCGGAATCCTCCAATATGTCCGGATCTGACCCTCAAGGTCGGTGGGTGGCCTCCTCGATTGAAGAGAAGGATATTGCAAAGCTTAGGGAGGTCGGATACTTAACCGCAGATATCCAACACATGCTTCCTTCTCCAGGGCAGGTCATCCCTACGCTGGAGCCCAATGAGTGTGTTGTTTTTGTCCCACACTTCCTCTGCAGTTTGGGTTTCACCCTTGATCCCTTTGTGAGGGGGCTCATGTTCTATTATGGGTTGGATTTTCATGATCTGGCTCCAGACGCTATCCTCCATATCTCTTCGTTCATTATCGTGTGCGAGGCTTTTCTCCACATCACCCCGCACTTCGGCTTATGGCTCAAGACCTTTAATGTGAAGCCGAAGATGATGGGGGGGGCGACATGTGGAGTGCGGAGGTGCCATAATAAGCAGAAACGCCAACGCCCCATGGCTGGAGGGTTCTTTTCCAGAAGTATCCGATGTATGGCAACGGAGGTGGTTTTATGTCACGGCTCCCAGAGGCACAAAGTGGGTGGCTACCCCCGAGTTTCGCTCGGGCCCTCTATCATAGTTGGCGTCTTGGACAGACATAGGGTGGAATTGGGGACCCGCTGGTGATATACTAGTACTGCAGAATCGCATCCGGGAGCTTCTTGCAAGGGACGTTAATCTTGTCAGCATAATGCAAGTGATGTTGATCTGGCGGATGTTGTCGTGCCAACGCCGGCCCCCGAGCCCGCACGCCCCCGAGCCCGCCGATCCTGGTTGGGCTCTGGTGATGGAGTTCACCGCGGCGGACGTCTTTCAGCACTCGCCCTTCAGCAACATGCTGGACTTGTTGAAGTCTCTCTCCTTGTCAGGAGACTCCGGGCCGAACTATGTCCAGTTGGAGTGGGAAGCAGACAACGAAGGATCGTCGCTGGAGTCTTCAAATTTGGCATCTGAAGCCTCGCAACGACGAAGGCCACCCCGGATCTTCTTGACCTTCTTGGAGGCCTCTTTCTTTGGCGCCTTGTAAGGCGCGGGGACCAGCATCTTCGTCAGAAGAGGTCTGGCCGATTCCTCCAGTAGGGGGGCTGGACAATGTATCTGCTCCACCTTCTTTATCCATCCCTGAGGTTGCAATGAAACACAATTAAGGTGTCTCCCGCATGACATGTCAGCTGAGGCATGAATAGACAGAGTGCGGCTGTGACTTACCGAGCTTGGAGAATGGGATGATCGATACCCACGGTCCTCGGCGGGGCCCGGCCACAATTTGCTGGACTTAAAGAGCACCTTCCAGATATCCTTGTGTGAGGAATCATAAAGCTCCCGAAGGGTTTGGTGCTCAGTCGGGTCAAAATCCCATAGGGTACAAGCTCGACGCTAACAAGGAAGAACCAGGCGAACTAGCATCACCTGGACTACGTTGACGAGTTTGACGTCCCTGTCGACCACACCCTAAATGCGTGTCTGGAGCAGTAACAACTCATCGGACAAGCACCAGTTCGGGCTCTTCTCGGGCCAGGACGTGAGCCGCATTGGAGCTCCGGATCTGAACTCTGGAGCTGTCGCCCACTTCTTACTGCGTGGTTCGGTGATATAGAACCACTACCGCTGCCACTCCTTGACGGAGTCATTGAAAGCGCCTTTCAGCCAAACGGCCTTGGGAATCTTGCTTACCATGGCGCCGCCACACTCGGCGTGTTCGCCACTCACCACCTTGGGCTCCACATTGAAGATCTTCAGCCATAGGCCGAAGTGAGGTGGGATCCGGAGAAAAGCCTCGCACACGACGATGAACGTCGAGATGTTGAGGAAGGAATTGGGGGAAAGATCATGAAAATCGATCCCGTAGTAATACATGACTCCCCGAACGAACGGGTGAAGGGAAACCCAAGCCCACGGACGAAATGGGGGAGGAACACGACTCTCTCATGGGATTCCGGAGTAGGGACGACCTGTCCCGCCGGTGGAAGACGGTAACCGATCTTCTGGGCCAGATGCCCGGCTCCCCGGAGCTTCTTGATGTCCTTCTCCTGGACAATTGAGGCCATCCATCTACCTCCTGCTCCGGATCCATACATCTTCGGGAAACTTCCCTTCAGCAGGGAAGAAGAGTGCTTGGGCGTTAGGGCTCGCACAGAGGGGAATGAGCTAGCGGGAGGAGAAGGCGTGGGTAAAAGAGAAAGGAACCTGACCTCCTTATAAAGGAAATAGAGGCTTTTTGTGCCTCCCCACTTGCCTGGTGGAACCCATCTGCCTCCCACTCACCGCGGTTAGCGGCACGGTTAGATTATCCATACCCGTATTGATGAGAATCCCGTAATAAGGGGACACGACCTCTGCTTTGACGAGACGTGTCAAAGAAACCGCCTCGCAATACGCGCTGTAGCTGGTTGTGGGAAAACGGATCGAATAATGATCCGACCATAATAATATATCACGTCATCAGGAAAAAATTGTCAGCAGATTGCATTTGTGAAATATCATTCTCTCTACGGTGGCATATGAAGATCATCTTGCAGATCCGGACACGGTCTATGTGTTTGATAACCACTTTGGAGTATTCAGAGGAGGAACCCGCCTTGCAATGCCGAAGACAATACTGCACACCGGACTCATCGTCATTGAAGCCTGGTTCAGGGGCTACTGAGGGAGTCCTGGATTAGGGGGTATCCGGACAGCCGAACTGTGTACAACGTCCGGGCTATTGAAGCGTGAAGATACAAGACTCAAGACTCCGACCCGTGTCCGGATGGGACTTTCCTTGGTGTGGAAGGCAAGCTTGGTGATCCGGATATTATATTTCCTTCCTTATAACCGATTCCATGTAAACCCTAGCCCTCTCCGGTGTCAATATAAACCGGAGAGGTTGGTCCTTAGAAGGCCGATCACAATTACAATCATACCATCATAGGCTAGCTCCTAGGGTTTAGCCTGTACGATCTCGTGGTAGATCTACTCTTGTACTACCCATATCATCAATATTAATGAAGCAGGAAGTAGGGTTTTACCTCCATCGAGAGGGCCCAAACTTGGGTAAACATTTGTGTCCCTTGCTTCCTGTTACCATCAGCCTTGACACACAGATCGGGACCCTCTACCCGAGATCCGCCGGTTTTGACACCGACAGCGCCGGGTAGAAAGAATCGGTGGGGCCGAGTTAGACTTCTGGTTTTAGAACATATGTGGATGTGAGAAAGTAGTTGAGGGCTTTGGAGCATATCACTAAGCACTTTGAGGAAGCAAGCCATTATGCAACGCCTCATCCCCTCTTGATAGTATTGGCTTTTCCTATAGACTCAATGTGATCTTGGATCACTAAAATAGAAAATTTAGAGTCTTGATCTTGGAGCTTGAGCCAATCCTTTGTCCTTATCATCTTGAAGGGGTTCCACATCCTTTAGTCCATGTCACTCCATTGTTGAACTTGTCTGAAACATACTAGGTAGAAGTGTTAGTCCAACAAGAGATATGTTGACATTAATTACCAAAACCACCCAGGGAGCACTTGTGATTTCAACTCTGCATTTATTATGGCATTGTGCGGAATAAATCTTTAAAGATTTTACAACCTCTCGAACAGCTGACCAGCTCTCGCCGTATCATGACAGTCAGTTTTCGGCTTTCTCTACTGAGGTGCTCGTCCGGAAGAACCGGGACACAATCGCAGTAGTTCTCCCAGCGCTATCTTAGCCGATAGAGCGGAACGTAAGGTACCAAAACATGGGAGCCGGGCAAACCCAACTAATGACCCAAGACATGATTCAGAGCTGATGCATATAGTTCTATAAGTTCGGGGTGCCGAGCGACCGAAAAGGTGGCCGGACTTTGTTGCCATATTATGAGTACTATGAAGCCCCTGGCATAGTGGGGCATAACACGATGTACGGGTGCCGTTTATGATGAAAAAGGCGTCAATGAGGAACAACGGCCGGTAAGTGTTATTTAAGTCTACGTATTGTAGTAAAATGACATGTCTATGCATATGAGTACGGTTTATGCTTATGAAAAGAGGTGTATTGGCGAAACCTGTCGTGGCCGAACTGGAGGATGTTATGTGTGGATCCGAAGTGTATCCGGACTATCTCCTTGGGGGGTACTTATGTGTTCCCGCCTTGTCCGTTCGAGATGATTCCGTGTCGCCAGTCCTGTTCTGCGCAAAAGTCAGTCTGTAAAGACAAATGCTTAGAGGCAGTTGCATGCCATATGGTTGAACCGCGGGTGCCTGATCGGGGCCTGGTTGAGCCAGGTTATAATGCCGTAAAGTAGCTCCGACTCCTCAATTGGTGTCCAGGTGGTTGGCTGCCGAATCGAAGTTCGATCAACAGGCACAACTCGCTATATTAGCGGCGGTGTGATTTCCACTCTTAGGGTGGAGTGCGGCCTTGCCCATAATTGTGACCATGCCACGTGGATTTGGCCTGATGTTGTACCTCGTTGAGTCTGGCCAACGCGGTTCGTCCCGATAGTATATGGTAGTTACTGTATAAGGGGACAATGCCGAAGACTTACTCTTCGGCATGGTATTTGTTTGGTGATCCGAAGACAACCTCCAGGGTGATGGGCCTGTAGAACTTGGCCTTTGCACCTAGGACGGCATCTTTTAGAAGATGTTATTAATGGGTTTGATCCTCGAGCGGTCAATACCTATCTGGCAAATTTTGTCCTGGCGCAGCGAGTTTGGGCTGCTCTTTATGCCCGTAGGGGCTCGTGTGGGATGGAACCCACAAACTATTCGATTGATAGTAAGTGCAATTAAATTGCTATGGTTGGTATTGTCCGGACGGTCGATGTGATCGAAGATGGTCGGCCGTATTTTTGTACTACGGGGGATTGATACGTCCATTTTGCATCATGCTTTTATATCAATATTTATTGCATTATTTTTCTCTTATTTTACAAGGTTTACCATGAAGAGGGGGGATGCCGACAGCTGGAATTCTGGCTGAAAAAGGAGCAAACATTGGAAACCTATTTTGCACAACTCCAAAAGACCTGAGACTCCACGAAACAACTTTTTAGATTTAATAAGAATTTTTGGGCAAAAGAAATAGGCCAGGGGGCCCACACCCTGTCCAGGAGACAGGGGGCGCGCCCCCCTGTAGGGCGCGCCCCCTATCTCCTGGCCCCCTTGGTGGGCCTCCGGCGTCCATATTCTGCTATATCATCACTTTTCCCCTAGCGAAAATCGTGGGCAAGCTTACGGGACGAAACTCCGCCGCCACGAGGCGGAACCTTGGCGGAATCAATCTAGGGCTCTGGCGGAGCTGTTCTGCCGGGGACACTTTCCTCCGTGAGGGGGAAATCATCACCAACGTCATCACCAACGATCCTCTCATCGGGAGGGGGTCAATCTCCATCAACATCTTCACCAGCACCATCTCCTCTCAAAACCCTAGTTCATCTCTTGTATCCAATCTTGTATCAAAACCACAAATTGGTACCTGTGGGTTGCTAGTAGTGTTGATTACTCCTTGTAGTTGATGCTAATTGGTTTACTTGGTGGAAGATCAGATGTTTAGATCCTTTATGCATAATATTACTCCTCTGATTATGAACATGAATATGCTTTGTGAGTAGTTACGTTTGTTCCTGAGGACATGGGTGAAGTCTTGCTATTAGTAGTCATGTGAATTTGGTATTTGTTCGATATTTTGATGAGATGTATGTTGTCTTTCCTCTAGTGGTCTTATGTGAACGTCGACTACATGACACTTCACCATTATTTGGGCCTAGAGGAAGGCATAGGTAAGTAATAAGTAGATGATGGGTTGCTAGAGTGACAGAAGCTTAAACCCTAGTTTATGCGTTGCTTCGTTAGGGTTGATATGGACCCATATGTTTAATGCTGTGGTTAGGTTTACCTTAATACTCCTTTTTGTAGTTGCGGATGCTTGCAACAGGGGTTAATCATAAGTGGGATGCTTGTCCATGTTAGGGCAGTACCCAAGTGACGATCCACCCACATATCAACTTATCAAAGTACCGAACGCGAATCTTACGAACGTGATGAAAACTAGCTTGACGATAATTCCCAATGTGTCCTCGGGAGCTCCTTCTTCATTATTAGAATTTGTCCAGGCTTATCCTTTGCTACATAAAGGATTGGGCCACCTTGCTGCACTTTATTTACTTTATTTACTTTTGCTCGTTACTATTTATCTTATCACAAAACTATCTATCACCTACTATTTCAGTGCTTGCAGAGAAAACCTTACTGAAAACCGCTTATCATTTCCTTCTGCTCCTCGTTGGGTTCGACACTCTTACTTATCGAAAGGACTATGATAGATCCCCTATACTTGTGGGTCATCAAGACTCTTTTCTGGCGCCGTTGCCGGGGAGTGTAGCGCTCTTGGTGAGTGGAACTTGGTAAGGAAACATTTATATAGTGTGCTGAAATTTTCTGTTACTTGTCACTATGGAAACTAATCCTTTAAGGGGCTTGTTTGGGGTATCTTCACCCCAACCAGAAGAGCAAAGAGATTCTCCTCAACCTACTGAACCTTATGAAAATATTCACATTGAGATTCCTTCGGGTATGATAGAAAAACTGCTAGCTAATCCTTTTGCAGGAGACGGAACATTGCATCCCGACTTACACCTTATCTTTGTGGATGAAGTTTGTGGATTATTTAAGCTTGCAGGTATTCCCGATGATGTTGTCAAAAGGAAGGTCTTCCCTTTATCTTTGAAGGGAGATGCAATGACATTGTATAGGCTATGTGATGATATGAGATCTTGGAATTATAAGCGATTGAAGTTGGAATTTCACTAGAAGTTCTAGCCTATGCATCTTGTTCATCGTGATCGTAATTACATATATAATTTATGGCCTCGCGAAGGAGAAAGCATCGCTCAAGCTTGGGGGAGGCTTAAGTCAATGTTGTATTCATGCCCCAATCATGAGCTCTCTCGGGAAATGACTATTCAGAATTTTTATGCTCGACTTTCTCTTGATAATCGCAACTTGCTCGATACTTCCTGTGCTGGTTCCTATATGCTGAAGACTATTGATTTCAAATGGGACTTATTGGAAAGAATTAAACGGAACTCTGAAGATTGGGGTTCCGACGATGGTAAGGAGTCAGGTATGACACCTAAGTTTGATTGTGTTAAATCTTTTATGGATACTGATGCTTTCCGTGGATTTAGCTCTAAGTATGGACTTGACTCTGAGATAGTAGCTACTTTTTGTGAAACTTTTGGTACTCACGTTGATCTCCCTAAAGAGAAGTGGTTTAAATATAATCCTCCTGTTGAAGTTCAAGTAGTTGCACCCATTACAGTCGAAGAAAACACTATTACATATAGTGATCCTATTATTCCTACTGCTTATGTTGAAAAACCTCCTTTTCCTGTTAGGATAAAAGATCATGTTAAAGCTTCGACTGTTGTTCGTAAGAGTAATACTAGGACCTATACCCCTCCTGAGCAAATTAATGTTGAACCCGGTATTGCTATGGTTAAAGATCTTTTGGATGAGGACTTAGACGGGCATGTTATCTCTTTCTTGGGTGAAACTGCTAATATTGCAAGACCCGATACCAAGACACGTAGACCTGTTGTAGGCAGGCCTGTTATTTCTGTTAAAATAGGAGATCATTGTTATCATGGTTTATGTGATATGGGTGCTAGTGCTAATGCGATACCTTATGATCTTTATAAAGAAATTATGCACGATATTGCACCTGTTGAATTAGAAGATATTGATGTTACTATCAAGCTTGCTAATAGGGACACCATTAAACCTATTGGGATCATTAGAGATGTTGAAGTCTTGTGTGGGAATATTAAATACCCTGTTGATTTTCTTGTTCTTGGTTCCCCACAAGATGATTTTTGTCCCATTATTTTTGGTAGACCCTTCTTGAATACTGCTAGTGCTTAGATTAATTGTGAAAGGAATATTGTCACTGTTGGCATAGATGGTATGTTTCATGAGTTTAATTTTGCCAAGTTTAGTAGACAACATCGTGAAAGGGAACCATCTAGTAAGGATGAAATTATTGGTCTTGCTTCCATTGTTGTTCCTCCAACTGATCCGTTAGAACAATATTTGCTAGACCATGAAAACGAAATGTTTATGAAGGAAAGGGAAGAAATAGATGAAGTGTTCCTTAAACAAGAACCTATGCTGAAACATAACCTTCCCATTGAAATTCTTGGGGATCCCCCTCCACCCAAGGGTGATCCCGTGTTTGAACTCAAACCCTTACCTAATAATCTTAAGTATGCTTATCTTGATGAAAAAGAAATATATCCTGTTATTATTAGTGCTAACCTTTCAGAGAAAGAAGAAGAAAGATTATTGAAAACTCTGAAAAAGCACCGAGCTGCTATTGGATATACTCTGGATGATCTTAAGGGCATTAGTCCCACATTATGTCAACACAAAATCTCAGTGGAGAAAGATGCCAAACCAGTTAGAGATCCTCAAAGACGATTAAATCCCAAAATGAAGGAAGTGGTAAGAAAGGAGATACTAAAGCTCCTTGAGGCAGGTATTATTTATCCCGTTGCTGATAGTGAATGGGTAAGCCCTGTCCATTGTGTCCCTAAAAAGGGAGGTATTACAGTTGTTCCTAATGATAAAGATGAATTGATCCCGCAAAGAATTATTACAGGCTATAGGATGGTAATTGATTTTCGAAAGTTAAATAAAGCTACTAAGAAAGATCATTACCCTTTACCTTTTATTGATCAAATGCTAGAAAGGCTATCCAAACACACACATTTTTGTTTTCTAGATGGTTATTTTGGCTTCTCTCAGATACCTGTATCAGCGGGGGATCAATCTAAAACTACTTTTACTTGCCCTTTTGGTACCTTTGCTTATAGACATATGCCTTTTGGTTTGTGTAATGCACCTGCTACCTTTCAAAGATGCATGATGGCTATATTTTCTGATTTTTGTGAAAAGATTCGTGAGGTATTCATGGATGACTTCTCCGTCTATGGATCCTCTTTTGATGATTGTTTGAGCAACCTTGATCGACTTTTGCAGAGATGCAAAGACACTAGTCTCGTCCTGAATTGGGAAAAGTGTCACTTTATGGTTAATGAAGGCACTGTCTTGGGGCACAAGATTTCCGAGAGAGGTATTGAAGTTGATAAAGCCAAAGTTGATGCTATTGAAAAGATGCCATGTCCCAAGGACATAAAAGGTATAAGAAGTTTCCTTGGTCATGCCGGCTTTTACAGGAGGTTCATTAAGGACTTTTCTAAAATCTTTAGGCCTCTGACTAATTTATTGAAAAAAGTTATTCCTTTTGTCTTTGATGATGATTGTGTAGAAGCATTTGAAACACTTAAGAAAGCTTTGATCACTGCACCTATTGTTCGGCCACCTGATTGGAATTTACCTTTTGAAATTATGTGCGATTCTAGTGATTATGCTGTAGGTGCTGTTTTAGGGCAAAGAGTCGATAAGAAATTGAATGTTATCCATTATGCTAGCAAGACTCTTGATACTACCCAGAGAAATTATGCTACCACTGAAAAAGAATTCTTAGCAGTTGTGTTTGCATGTGATAAGTTTAGACCTTATATTGTTGATTCCAAAGTTACTATTCACACTGATCATGCTGCTATTAAATATCTTATGGAAAAGAAAGATGCTAAGCCTAGACTCATTAGATGGGTTCTCTTGCTCCAAGAATTTGACTTGCATACTATTGATAGAAAAGGAGCTGAGAACCCTGTTGCAGACAACTTGTCTAGGCTAGAAAATGTTCTTGATGACCCACTGCCTATTAATGATAGCTTTCCTGATGAACAATTAGCGGTCGTCAATGCTTCTCGTACTGCTCCTTGGTATGCTGATTATGCTAATTACATTGTTGCTAAATATATACCGCCTAGTTTCACATACCAGCAAAATAAAAAGTTCTTTTATGATTTAAGACATTACTTCTGGGATGACCCACACCTTTATAAAGAAGGAGTAGATGGTATGATTAGACGTTGTGTGCCTGAGCATGAATAGGAACAGATTGTACGTAAGTGTCACTCTGAATCCTATGGAGGACACCACGCTAGAGACAGAACTGCACACAAGGTACTACAATCTGGTTTTTATTGGCCTACTCTTTTCAAAGATGCTCGTAAGTTTGTCGTATCTTGTGATGAATGTCAAAGAATAGGTAACATAAGTAGACGTCAAGAAATGCCTATGAATTATTCTCTTGTTATTGAACCATTTGATGTTTGGGGCTTTGATTATATGGGACCTTTTCCTGCCTCCAATGGTTATACACATATTTTAGTTGCTGTTGATTACGTTACTAAGTGGGTAGAAGCTATTCCAACTAGTAGTGCTGATCATAACACTTCTATTAAAATGCTTAAAGAAGTTGTTTTTCCGAGGTTTGGAGTCCCTAGATATCTTATGACTGATGGTGGTTCACACTTTATTCATGGTGCTTTCCGTAAGATACTCGCTAAGTATGATGTCAATCATAGAATCGCATCTCCTTATCACCCGCAGTCTAGTGGTCAAGTAGAGTTGAGCAATAGAGAGCTCAAATTAATTTTGCAAAAGATTGTGAATAGATCTAGAAAGAATTGGTCCAAAAAACTTGATGATGCATTATGGGCCTATAGAACTGCATACAAAAATCCTATGGGTATGTCTCCATATAAGATGGTTTATGGAAAAGCATGTCATTTACCTCTTGAACTTGAACATAAAGCATATTGGGCTATTAAAGAGCTCAATTATGACTTCAAACTTGCCGGTGAGAAGAGGTTGTTTGATATTGGCTCACTTGATGAATGGAGAACCCAAGCATATGAGAATGCCAAGCTTTTCAAAGAAAAAGTCAAACGCTGGCATGATAAGAAGATACAAAAGCGTGAGTTTAACATAGGAGATTATGTGTTATTGTTCAACTCTTGTTTAAGATTTTTTGCAGGAAAACTTCTCTCAAAATGGGAAGGTCCCTACGTTATCGAGGAGGTCTATCATTCTGGTGCTATAAAAATCAACAACTTTGAAGGCACAAATCCGAGGGTGGTAAACGGTCAAAGAATTAAACATTATATTTCAGGTAATCCTATCAATGTTGAAACTAGTATTATTGAAACCATAACCCCTGAGGAATACATAAGAGACACTTTCCAGAATGTTCCAGACTCCGAAAAGGCATAGATACGTGGTACGGTAAGTAAACTGACACCAAAACAACTCTAAAGGCAATTTTCATCAGTTTTGGATTTTTTAAGGATTTTAGGAAGAAAGAAGTAGTCCGAAAGGGACACGAGGCTCCCACGAGAGAGGAGGGTGCGCCCCCCTGTAGGGCGCCCCCTGTCTCGTGGGCACCTTGTGTGCCTCCCGGACTCCGTTTTCTTGTATGTTACGTATTTTGGTCGGTGAAAATTTATTATATATACTCCCGAAGGTTTTGACCACCGTATCACGCAAATATCCTCTTTTTCGTTTCGAGCTGTTCCTGTTGCAGAATAAAGCAAGATGTCTTCTCAGGAATCAGTTGGGGAGAGCCGGGTGTCTCATCCAATGCCAGGTCTAGGAGCAAATAGCGATGCCTACCAATTTGGACCATCAACGGAGGATGAGATGGAGGCTGATTTGAAAAGGATAGATGCCATGGAGGAAGATCAAGAAGTCACCTCTCGTCTCCAAGCAGAATTCACTATGGGGGAACTACCTAGCCTGGCTGTCCCTACTTCGGTCACTCCTTCCAACCCTAGATTTCTTTCTTATGAAAATATGAAAAAGAGTTTTTCTTGTTCTCCAGAAGCTATGCAGCATCCTTGGGTAAAAGGAGCTTTGTCCGTTACGGGCAAGCTCCGTAAAGAAAATATGGACCTCAAACAACAAGTAAATAAGCTCGAGGAAGAGAACTGTATCCTGAAGGGCATCATCGCCAAGAAGATCATAACACCAACCGTGAAGAAGGAGAAATAATCACATGGGTATGGGCACTCCCCTTGACAACTGCCAAGCTTGGGGGAGGTGCCCCGGTATCGTATCACCATCACACTCCTATCTTTACTGCTTTATTTAGTTCGATCCTTTTAGTAGTACCTTGATCTATTAGTTCGAAGTTTTGATATCAAGTAGTTTTGAGTTTTTCTTTGTGATCTCTTTATGTAATCGAGTCCGTGTGCTATCTATAATAAAGATTAGTGTTGAGTCAAGGGCTTTGCTATGTTGCTATGATCTTGAGAAAGTAGAAAGAACAAAAGTGTTCATATTGATCTTATGGATAGTGATAACTTCACACATAGAAAGTATGAGGCATAAAAATTGTTGAGAGTTGATGAACGTAGCCTTGGTCATCGTTGCAATTAATAGGAAGTAATAAGGAAAGAGGGGTTCACATATAAATACATTATCTTGGACATCTTTTATGATTGTGAAGCACTCATTAAGTATGACATGCTAAAAGCGTTGACGTTGGACAAGGAAGACAACGTAATGGTTTATGTTTTCTGACATCTCAGTTAAAGTATATTGTCATTGACCTTCCAAACATGTTGAGCTTGCCTTTCCCCCTCATGCTAGCCAAATTCCTTGCACCAAGTAGAGATACTACTGGTGCTTTCAAATATCCTTAAACCTAGTTTTGCCATGAGAGTCCACCATACCTGCCTATGGATTGAGTAAGATCCTTCAAGTAAGTTGTCATCGGTGCAAGCAATAAAAATTGCTCTCTAAATATGTATGACTTATTAGTGCAGAGAAAATAAGCCTTGTACGAACTTGTTGTGGAAGTAATAAAAGCAACGGATTGCATAATAAAGGTCCACATACAAGGGGCAATATAAAGTGACGTTCTTTTGCATAAAATTTTGTGCATCAACCCTAAACGCACATGACAACATGTGCTTCCCTCTGTGAAGGGCCTATCTTTTACTTTATGTTTTACTTTATGCTTGAGTCAAGGTGATACTCACCTTTCCCTTTTTATTTTTATCCTTTGGCAATCTCCTCGTGTTTAAAAGATCATGATACATATATCCAATTGGATGTAAGTTGGCATAGGCTATTATTGTTGACATCACCTAAAGGTGAATATGTTGGGATGCAACACAATAAGCCCCTATCTTTCTCAGTGTCCGGCTGAAACTCTATAAGCACAAGTATTGCGTGAGTGTTAACAATTATAGGAGACTATGAGATAGTTGAGTATGTGAGCTTGCTAAAAAGCTCTATTATTGACTCTATCTGAAGTTACGATAAATTGCAATTGCTTCAATGACTGAGATTATAGTTTGTTAGTTCCCAGTGAAGTTTTTGAACCATACCTGACATTGTGAATTGCTTATTACTTAAACATAGGAAATCATATGACAAAATCCATATATGTTGCTGTTATTAGAATGATCTTGATGCCCTCATGTCCGTATTTTATTTTGACCGACACCTCTATCTCTAAACATGTGGACATATTTTTCGATTTCGGCTTCCGCTTGAGGACAAGCGAGGTCTAAGCTTGGGGGAGTTGATACGTCCATTTTGCATCATGCTTTTATATCAATATTTATTGCATTATTTTTCTCTTATTTTACAAGGTTTACCATGAAGAGGGGGGATACCGGCAGCTGGAATTCTGGCTGGAAAAGGAGCAAACGTTGGAAACCTATTCTGCACAACTCCAAAAGACCTGAGACTCCACGAAACAACTTTTTAGATTTAATAAGAATTTTTGGGCAAAATAAATAGGCCAGGGGGCCCACACGCTGTCCAGGAGACAGGGCCCCCCCCCCTGTAGGGCGCGCCCCTATCTCCTGGGCCCCCCGGTGGGCCTCCGTCGTCCATCTTCTGCTACATCATCACTTTTCCCCTGGAAAAAATCGTTGGCAAGCTTACGGGACGAAACTCCGCCGCCACGAGGCGGAACCTTGGCGGAATCAATCTAGGGCTCTGGCGGAGCTGTTCTGCCGGGGACACTTTCCCCCGGGAGGGGGAAATCATCACCAACGTCATCACCAACGATCCTCTCATCGGGAGGGGGTCAATCTCCATCAACATCTTCACCAGCACCATCTCCTCTTAAAACCCTAGTTCATCTCTTGTATCCAATCTTGTATCAAAACCACAAATTGGTACCTGTGGGTTGCTAGTAGTGTTGATTACTCCTTGTAGTTGATGCTAATTGGTTTACTTGGTGGAAGATCAGATGTTCAGATCCTTTATGCATATTATTACTCCTCTGATTATGAACATGAATATGCTTTGTGAGTAGTTACGTTTGTTCCTGAGGACATGGGTGAAGTCTTGCTATTAGTAGTCATGTGAATTTGGTATTCGTTCGATATTTTGATGAGATGTATGTTGTCTTTCCTCTAGTGGTCTTATGTGAACGTCGACTACATGACAATTCACCATTATTTGGGCCTAGAGGAAGGCATAGGGAAGTAATAAGTAGATGATGGGTTGCTAGAGTGACAGAAGCTTAAACCCTAGTTTATGCGTTGCTTCGTTAGGGGTTGATATGGACCCATATGTTTAATGTTGTGGTTAGGTTTACCTTAATACTCCTTTTTGTAGTTGCGGATGCTTGCAATAGGGGTTAATCATAAGTGGGATGCTTGTCCATGTTAGGGCAGTACCCAAGTGATGGTGCACCCACATATCAAATTATCAAAGTACCGAACGCGAATCTTACGAACGTGATGAAAACTAGCTTGACGATAATTCCCAATGTGTCCTTGGGAGCTCCTTCTTCATTATTAGAATTTGTCCAGGCTTATCCTTTGCTACATAAAGGATTGGGCCACCTTGCTGCACTTTATTTACTTTATTTACTTTTGCTCGTTACTATTTATCTTATCACAAAACTATCTATCACCTACTATTTCAGTGCTTGCAGAGAAAACCTTACTGAAAACCGCTTATCATTTCCTTCTGCTCCTCGTTGGGTTCGACACTCTTACTTATCAAAAGGACTACAATAGATCCCCTATACTTGTGGGTCATCAGGGATCTTCCTTTTACCTCGCCATGTTTGGTGGTCTAGGCTTCTTGTTATTTGAGACCTCCTTTCATTGTTTCCGGCGCCCGACCGACCGTTTTGTTATGAGGATCCGGCATTATCTATTGGTATGCTTGGCTGCCACTCTAGGGGTACCATGAATTTGACATGGTTGGTCGAGTATGCTGCTCGGGCCGGATGGGCCTGAGCTGTTCTGTTTTTGCTGACCGGACTGGGGGTCGCGGAATTCGGCACCAACTCCCTTGTCTTGATCGTCGTCATTATTTTTGTGACGCTTATGTCTGTTTCGTCGAGGTTTATGGATGCTGCCTTGCGTTTCCTGCGTATTGCCCCGGACCATGGTATATTGGCGTCGGGGTGTGGGCTTTAGGTCCTCCTTCTTGGGTTGAGGTAGCGAATTGTGCTTTGTGTACCTTTTGGCGGGGCGATCGAGTCCGTATTCCTCGATTGCCAGGACCTTGGTCCATCTGTCTCTGAGCAAATCTTGGTCAGCTTTGAGCTGCTGTTGCTTCTTTTGCAGGCTTTTCACCGTGGCCATAAGTCGTCGCTTAAAGCAAACTTGTTCCGCGGGATCCTCAGGCACGCCGAATTCATCGTCGCCGAGGCTCACCTCGTCTTCGGAGGGGGCATGTAATTGTCCTCTTCCAAGTATCCGTCCGTCGCCTGTCTGGCTTGCTCGAAGGCAGGCTGATCGGGATTGTATTCATCTTCGGCACCATCCGGATTGTTTTTGACTCCTGTGTCGGTATTGTTGTGGCGGGGCTTGGGGCGGCGCTGATGACGTTCATACTTTACCTTCTTCCTTGAGGGGTTATCCTCCATTGCCTCATCGCCATTGGTTTCTTTTGGAGTGTCCACCATATATATATATATATCATATGAGGATGTGGTTGTCCAGCGCCCCGTGGGCGATGGTTCCTGTTCTTCTCCTACATCGTCATCCACACCGTCGATGTCTTCAGAGTCGAAGTCAAGCACGTCGGTCAGATCATCGATCATGGCAATGAAGTGGGTGGTGGGTGGGCAACGAATTCCCTCATCGCCTGCTTCCCACTCGAGCCGGACATAGTTCGGCCAAGAGTCTCCTGACAAAGAGAGAGACTTTAAAGAGTTCAACATGTCTCCAAAGGGCGAGTGATGGAAGATATCTGCAGCGGTGAACTCCATTACCGGAGCCCAACCAGATTCGGCGGGCTCGGGGGTGCGTGGACCGGAACCTACGGCCGGACACGAGTCCGTGGGTCTTGTGTCACAGGCTTCCTTGGGGGTGGAGTCTGTGTTTGGCTCTACCGCCGATGAGGGTGCGACCTCCGGGGCGGGGTCCATCCACCCATCCTCGGATGACGCGATCTGCCCCAGATTTAGGTCTGGAGCTCCTGCAGGTGTGATATCCCGAGTATTGTCCGACAACGGGCCTAAGTCGTGCTCGTCGTGACTGTTTGGCACTCCTGGCGTAGGCCCAAATCCGTTGAAGATCAAGTCTCCGCGGATATCGGCCATGTAGTTCAAGTTTCCGAACCTGACCTGATGGCCAGGGGCGTAGCTGTCGATCTGCTCCAGATGGCCAAGTGAATTGGCCCGCAGTGCAAAGCCGCCGAACACGAAGATCTGTCCGGGGAGATAAGCCTCACCCTGGACCGCATTGTTGTTGATGATTGAAGGAGCCATCGATCCTTGAAGTGACAACACATAGGAACTCTCAATGAAAGCACCAATGTTGGTGTCAAAACCGGCGGATCTGGGGTAGGGGGTCCTGATCTGTGCGTCTAAGGCTAATGGTAACAGGAGGCAAGGGACACAATGTTTTACCCAGGTTCGGGCCCTCTCGATGGAGGTAAAACCCTACTTCCTGCTTGATTGATCTTGATGATATGAGTATTACAAGAGTTGATCTACCATGAGATCGTAGAGGCTAAACCCTAGGAGCTAGCCTATGATGATTATGATTGTTCCTATACAGACCAAACCCTCCGGTTTATATAGACAACAGAGAGGGCTAGGGTTTACACAGAGTCGGTTACAAAGAAGGAGATCTAATATCCGTATCGCCAAGCTTGTCTTCCACGCAAAGGAGAGTCCCATCCGGACACGGGACGAAGTCTTGAGTCTTTTATCTTCACGGTCCATCAGTCGGCCAAAGTATATAGTCCGGCTGTCTGGATACCCCCTAATCTAGGACTCCCTCAACCCCCATGATGATTTATTGGTGGGCCACGTTCGTCAAAGCCCACAACATCAAGATGGGATGTTTCCGAAGACTTGGTGCCTACTCCAAAACTTAGAGGTCGTCTACCCCAGATTACCCTATATGTAAGTGATCTATATGTAAGCCCTAGACCCCTCCTGTTGTGTGTGTGTGTAGACGACACACAAGATCTCGCAGTAGATCCACCTGTAACATGTATTCCCTCAAATAAATACAATCAAAGTAGGATGCAGGGTATTATCTCTTCGAGAGAGCCTAGACCTAGGTAAAACGTTGTGTCTCCATTATCATCGCACCAAGTCTACCAGTTCGGGACCCCATGACAATGTCCTAGACTAGGGAGTGCTAGCCACGTCGTTCGGCCAGTCATGGGCCGGATCGAGGACCCCTAGACAACTGAAGAATGGGTCGTGTTTACCATGGCTCCCAGCGTACTCAAGATGGAATCCTGTGAAGACTTGGCGCACACTTCAAGATGTGTTCAAATTATCGGCAATCTTGTCCCTAGATGTAACCGGCCTACATGTAACCCTAGGTACCCCCGGTCCATATATAAGCCAAGGAGTTTAGCTCGTAGGGTTAAGTTAGATAAATTCACATATGGTCTCGAGGTAGATCATCTATAGGTTTTTAACTCCTCGAGACGGCCCGAACCTGGGTAAACATCGTGTCTCTTATTCATCATGTTACCATCTAGCCAAGATCGCCAGCTTGGGACCCCCTACTCGAGATCCGCCGGATTTAACCCCACATTTGCAAATCATATTGTTTTCATTCACAAATAACTCGCTAAAGGGTGGTGGTTGTGACCCAGCAGCGAGATCTGTCGGGTTTGCTTCTGTCTCAATGGTGTTTCAACTCTACGGGTCTTCTTCAATGGATGTGGTCATCGGGTTACCTTTTTTCGGCTCTGTGGTTTTCTCTTTCTGGCCATGTGAAGTTTCACCTACACTAGTTTGTTATGCAGTTTCATTTCCCCATTGCATTGATGACAAAGATTCAAAACCATATCCTCTACCAAGATATTGGAAGCACTACTTGCGCCTAGAGTTTTTTTGCTTACGTGGTGGCACTAGCTCGAACGGCTCAGGTTTCAGTAGCTCCATGCGCTGGTTATTACGGTCATATCCAACCTGAAAACTTGATAAGTCCAAGTCATGCGCAATAGAAGTGGCATGGGGCTGGATGTCCTTAAGAACTTGCATATAATCCACTTTTTCAAATATAGAGTTCTTTTCCTTGAATTCGAGAAACCCACCAACCAGTAGAGCTGGATCCATTTCCGGGTGATAGGCTTTTACAAGAGCAAGAGTACTCATGGTTCCTCTCCTACAAGCAGACAATTTCAATTCACTGATCCAAGCTGGTGTTGGTAAACTTAGTAGAAAACAGATAAAAATCGCACCTAGGAACACCCAAGATCAAATATGAAGATGCATAATGGGTTGGGATCACAATCGTTACCATCACCGAGTTGCAGCGGAAGAAGAACGTGTCGGTGTAGATCGTACTTGGAGTCCTGATACGTCTCCAACGTATCAATAATTTTTTATTTTTCCATGATGGTATTATCATCAATCTTGGATGTTTTACATTCATTTACTAGCAACTATATATCATTTTTGGGGACTAACCTATTGACACAGTGCCCGGTGCGAGTTGTTGTTTTTTGCTTGTTTTTTTACTTCGCATAATATCCATATCAAACGGAGTCCAAACACAGCGAAACTTTTTGGAGATTTTTCTGCCCAGAAGACAATTTGGGAGCCAAGGAAGTGCAGGAGGTGAGGCCTGTGGGGCCCACAAGGCACCAGGGCGCGCCAAAGGCCCCTGGCGTGCCCTGGTCGGTAGTGGGGTCCACGTCCTCTCCACCGCTCTCGGCTCTATAAATACCCAGATATTCCAGAAACCCTAGGGGAGTCGAGAGATTAGAGTTTCCACCGCCTCAAGTTGCAAAACCACAAGATCCAATCTAGAGCCCTTTTCCGGTACCTTGCCGGAGGGGGAACAATCACAAAGGGGTTCATCATCCTCATCGGTGCTCCTCCGATGATGCGTGAGTAGTTTACCACAAACCTACGGGTCCATAGGAAGTAGCTAGATGGCTTCTTCTCTCTTTCTGATTATCAACACAATGTTCTCCTCAATGTTCTTAGAGATCTATTTGATGTAATGACTTTTTACGATGTGTTTTGTTAGGATCTGATGAATTGTGAGTTTATGATTAGATCTATCTATGAATAATATTTGAGTCTTTGTTGAACTCTTATATGCATGATTGTTATAGCCTCGTATTTCTTCTCCGAAACTTTGGTTTGGTATGGCCAACAAGATTGATTCTTCTTGCCATGGGAAGAGGTGCTTTGTGATGGGTTCGATCTTGCAGTGATCAATCTCTGTGACACAAAGAGACATGACACGCATGTATCGTTGCCATTAAGGATAAAAAGATGGGGTCTATTCCTACATGGATAGATCTTGTCTACACCATGTCATCGTTCTTATTGCATTACCCCGTTTCTTCATGGACTTAATACACTAGATGCATGCTGGATAGCGGTCCATGTGTGGAGTAATAGTAGTAGATGCAGAATCATTTCAATCTACTAATCTTGGACATGATGCCTATATACATGATCATTGCCTTGGATATCGTCATAATTATTTGCTTTTCTACCAATTGCCCAACATTAATTTGTTTACCCACCGTATGCTATTTTCTCGAGAGTAGCCTCTTGTGAAATCTATGGCC
Organism: Triticum timopheevii; assembly: GCA_963921465.1. Classification (NCBI taxonomy): domain Eukaryota; kingdom Viridiplantae; phylum Streptophyta; class Magnoliopsida; order Poales; family Poaceae; genus Triticum; species Triticum timopheevii. The sequence continues at coordinate 206,416,826 of OY997268.1, forward strand.
TCGGGTCTATATTCTATCATATTGTTTGTAGATCTATTATTCCAAAAATCCAAAAATACCTTGCTGCACTTTTTCTTTACTTATTTTTTGTGTTTTTGTTAGATCTATTTAGCATATCTCATACAATTTTATCTATCTCAATACCGAGGAGGGATTGATAACCCCTCTTACGCGTTGGGTTGCAAGTATTTTTTATTTTGTGTACATGTGTTGTTTACATAGTGTTGCTTGGTTCTTCTACTGGATTGATAACCTTGATTTCATAACTGAGGGAAATACTTACCGTTGCTGTGCTGCATCATCCTCTCCTCTTCGGGAAATACCACCACATATACAAGCAATCAGGAAGAATTTTTGGCGTGTTGTTGGGGAGACATCATCAACATCTATCAGGTTCCTAATCACAAATCTCATGTCCTTGCAATTACTTTATTTTCCATTTGCCTCTCGCTTTCATCTCCCCCACTTCTAAAACGTTTTCAGAAAAACACAAAAATATTTTTCATTTGCCTTTTTGTTCGTTTGCTATCTTTGCTTGTGTGCCATCACTGGTACAACGACGTGCTATACAAACGTTTTTAACCCCTTTCCGCGATGGCATTTGGAACCGTCGCCAATTGAGTGACTGCGATAGGGGGGTCCTTCCCACACGACCCAGAAAGCGTCGGGGATAGGGAGCCACCCAGACGGTGGATCCTTGCAACTCGTTTGTGCTCGCATTGCCATCGCAATCGGTATTCTGTGGTGCTACATTTACGATGTGCGGCCCATCACAAACGCTTCACGATTATAGAACGTGTATGATAAACAGACAATCACACACATTCACTTTTCCCAAATCGTATGAGATAACTAATTAAGAAGATTAGCTAATCGTTGTATGAGTGTCGGACATGATTACGAAATGTCGTACCATCGTAACATCGTTGTACATGACAACTATCGCACACGCTATTCTATGGTGCAACATTTATGATGCATACCACATCAGAAACAGTTCATGGTTGTGAAACGTGTACGATAAGGCAACTATCACAAATGTTTAGTTTACCCGCACCGTTTGTGATATTGTCTGACATCGCACATGCTTTGCAAATGGGAACTGTGTGCCATGCTTGCACACGTTTCCTCTCTGTGAACCATGTCGGATTATGGTGTATATCAAAACCGTTTGTGTTTTACCAGTTGTGTGTGCCGTAACGACCTGGAGAGCGTAATTTCACCATAATTTAATTGCTGCTATTTCAAATTATACCGGATTTGAATTTGAATGTATGCTATAGCTTTATTCATATCCATCAGGTTCAAACAACCAATGCATTATTCGATTCATAGGTACATATGTTCAAGAATTACATAAGAACCAAATAAAGATTGATGAACCATAGTTGTATACTTGTACTATTAAAGACGGTAAACAAAGAGGCGAATACATTTTGGTTGCTGAACAAGGTGAAGCGGAATGCCCATATAATGCCCTCCTTCATGCAAAAGGCACACACGACTCTAGTCCAACCCCTTGTGATGGCCAACCACCCATCCTTCACGG